>JAVKLA010000052.1:17981703-18015877 GCA_034782735.1 Sagittarius serpentarius | reverse complement strand
GGCCCTGGGCGGGGGGGGGGGGGCACCGCTCACACACCCTTTCACCTGGGCATTTCTTTCCCGCGTAGCAGCAGGCGTTGCTGTGCGATGCTCAGCCTGTATTCAGTGCAGGACCACTGCAAAAAAGATGCTCAGGATGCTCAATTGCTGAACTCCGTTATAAGGGCAATACGCAAACGCACTGCTTGGTCCTGATGAACAGGAAACGATCCCAGCTCCCGGCTGCCAGCCCAGCGAGCTGACAGCTGGCACCCTTCGCCCTAAACAGAGCCGTTCGTAAACACAGCCAGCGATTTCATCCCAGGCTGCGGCGGCGGGGCTCGTCCCAGAGCTGCGCGGGAACGACCCCGAGCTCTGCTTATCCTTCCCCATTTTGGACCCACCCCTCTGCGTGGGGATGAGACCCACGTTACTGTGTCCCAGCCAGGGCTCAGCTCTGAGCTCCCTCCTGCGGGTTTCAGATGTGTTTCGGTGGCTGGTCCTGTGTTTGCGGTCCCCGTCCCTCAAATCCCTGTCCCTGTCCCCAGGCACACTCCGGCAGAAAGCGTTTGCACCCGCCTGAGCGCGGGGCGATGCTGACCTCCGAGCTTCTCCGCGTGTCTGAGGGGAACAGGCTGAGTTCTGGAGGTGCTGAGCGCTCCTCCCACGGCTGCTGGTGAGACGCCAGCGCCGCTGAAAATCTCGGTGCCCTATATAGGCGCTGACATGTAGACGAGGCGCCTAACCTAGAGATGCCTACACTCGAAACACGCACTTGGGCTTTTGCTCTGTTTATTTTAGGTTCCTCATTCCCAGTCAGGTCCTGTCAGGGCATGGGGTTTAGCACGTTCCTCCTCCTCCTCCTCCTCCAGTGGAGGCTTTCCTGCTTGCGGTGAGAGCGGGATGCCAGGCATGGGCATCCCTCTGAGGGGGCACCAGCTGCCAGCGCTGCCAGCCCGGCCGCCGGGGTTGTGCGGGACTGCGACGGAGTGGGGTCTCGCAGCCCATCTCCAAGCTCCCGCACAGTCTGCAAGGCTCAGCCGCTTGACGGGCCCGCGGGGACTCGTTCAGCTCGTTAGGAAAGGCGGGGAGGCGCGCCTTACAGCAGCCTCAGCATCTGTAGGACCTTTTAGCCCCGTGGGCAGAGCCCAGTGCCCAGGCTTGGCAGCGCCAAAACTTTGTGGAAGGTAATTGCAGGCAGTGGCCAGGAGCTGCCGGGCACTGGGCTGGGAACAGCTCGTCCGGCTGCAGCGGGCAATGCTGCGGCTTTGGCACTGCGCCTTGTTTGTCTCTGAACTTCACGTATCTTCGTCGCGCTGTAGGTTTTGCAGAGGAACGCCAAGAAAAAACGACCTCTGTGATTAAGCAAGAGCCCCTCGAAGTGCCGCTTGGTGGGGAGGTGAGCACGCGGCCGGCGTGCTGCCTGCCTGCCTGCCTGCCTGCCTGCCTGCGAGGGTTTGCTCGTGTGGCACTTCTCCAGCCGTCAGGCAGCGGTCAGCGAGTGCCTGGAGCAGTCGGTGGCTTTTCCTGGTGCCCACCAGCACAACTTGGCTGAGCTTCCTCCGGACCGGGGGTGCTGGGGGCTGGAATCCCTTCCCTGGGTCATCCCTGCTCCGTCCCACAGCCGGCGAGGCGGGCTGCCCTTCCCCGGCGCTGAGCGTGCCCTCCCCTCTCACACGTGTGTGCGAGCAGGATGCGTGCATCTTCCTCTCCCCTTCCTCTTGCTCGTTCCTTCTCCCCCTCTTTACTTTCTTTTTTCGTCTCCTCCCATCTGTCCTTCTCACATCAGGCTATTTTTGAGGATGAGTTTCTCACTGTCAGTATGGTAGGAACCGTGGTGCATCTCATGTCTTAGAGGAGGAACACCGCTTCGGGAAGCCTTCCCAAGCCGTTACCTCCCCCCTGCCTTGTCCCTGTCTTGGAGGCGTTTCGAGACCAGGGGCTAAAGGGCACTAAATCTGACGGTGCTCTCCCCCAGCTCTGAGATGGATTTGGTGCCCTTTAGCCCCCGGGTCTCAAAATGCCGCTGAGCCTTGCGAGTGGTTATTAAACAGCCTGAAGCCAAGTGTGGTGTTGGCAGGTCATTACTTGTGTCTTCGTAACTTCCCGGGGCTTTAAGTTGAGGCATGATTTATTGTTTTTGTGCTTGGAAATGATGGCCGTAAATCGAATAGGAAATGCACGACCAGAAGTGAATTTTTAATGCCCTTCATTTACCAAAATACCTCCCAGAAAAATCAGGAGACAGCGGTGAAGGCTCGTAGCTGGCAGGGAGTGTGCTGGGAGGGAGCGGATCTCTTGTGCGAGCTCAGCTGAGCTGCCGCCACGCTTTGCTGCTCTCTCCTCCAGCTGAGCATCTTCGAGCACTTGAAAGGCAGGGACAGTATTTAGCCTCAAATTATCTGCGTGAGGCGGACGAGCTAAACGCCGCGCAGATCCCGCAGCACCCTGGCAGGGCTGGGGGGAGAGCTGGGGCTCGGGGCCGGCTGCCTTCCCCTCCCCGGAGCCAGGGGGACTGGACCTGCAGCCCGAATCTTTGGGGGAGCGGGGCCCGGGGGGGGTGCTGCCCGCATCCCTGCCCAGCTCGAGGGAGGAGAGCTGCCTTCGCTGGGGTGTCCTGGGGCCGGAGCCGCGGAGGCAGGATGGGCTGAAAAGGTGGCTGCTCCGCCGCGGAGCTGCTGCGCAGCGTGGGTGGGCAGGTGGTCGCTCTCTCTTGTACCCAAGCGAGGTTTGGTCGTGGCTTTCGTTCTAATAATAAATACGCCACTGTCTCTTCCCCTTCTAATAAAACCTTTCCGTTTTGTAAGGGGCTGCAGCTTGAAAAGCGACGACAGACCTGTCTCTGTAGCAGTGAAGTTTCTTCCCCCTCCGCTCCGCTCCTTTCTCTTGTCCTTCCCTGCTCTGCCCCTCTCTCCGGGAGACGCTGCTTGTGCCAGCCGGGAGCTCGGCGTTGTGGTTTGATGGTTTGCAGGGCCAAGACGAGGGGCCTCGGCTTTCCCTGTCCGGGCACGGCACTGCTCTCCCAGACCCCGGACCCTGGAGGGGGGCGAAGGTTGGGCCCGCTGCCTGCGTCCTAGTTATCTTCCGCGGCAGGAATGGGATGAGTCGAGGTTTGCCTGCACAGGGATGCTCAGGGAGGCAGATCTGGATGAAATAAAAAAGTGAATTTAAAGTAGATTATCTAAAATGCATTAAAAGTCCATGTAACCTTTCTGACTCAGTTAAAAGGCTTTAATTCTGAATATTGTAAATCTGCTCCTTCTTTTCAAGTACGACTGTGCACAAAAGGGTTTGTGCCGTTCTGCTGATCCCCGCTAGCAGTTAACCTGGGTTAATTGTCAGGTGAGTGACGCTGCAGACAAGTCCACAAAGGCTGGGGTGGAGACTGAGGGGCGGCGAAGGGGGGGTGCTTGTGCAGCCCCCCCGGTGCTGGGTTAGCAGCTCCGCTCGGGCCAGGCTTGCGCTTTTAAAAAGTTTTTGGGATCTGGAAAACAGCTGTTTTTCAGATGAGAATTGGAGTGAGTTTTAGTTTTCTTAAAAAAAATTCCGTATTTTCTCAGCAATTAGACTGGTTATGAGAATTTGGGTGCGCGGCGGGAAGAAGGAGAGGTTTCAGTGTGACATCTCAGGGTCGCTTCTTCCCCCTGTGATCGGCATAAAGCAGTTCACTCAATTGGAAGCCGAGAGCACCTTTTTGTTACCATTTTATCGCACGTGCTTTCGCCACAGCACAGAGTGGCCAAAGCCACTGTTGGGGAGGTTTATGGTCTGTCCGTCACTTTGGAGTCCCTTTTATTCATGCCGCCTTTTTGTGAGCGGGGCTTGCCTGTCTGGGAAAGGTGTCCTGGGAATCACGCCGGCCCATCCCGCTGCTCCGGGACCCACGGTGACGCCAGACCTTTGGGGTCTGCAGGACCCCATCGCGCTGTGTGATTAAATGTGCCATTGCTGTTTGGTTTTCAGGAGTGCGCTTCTGCCTTGGGGAGCTCCAGCTGAAATAAGCCCCCGGTCATACGGTCTTCCCGGTTGCCAGCTGGCAGTATAGTAGGAGAAAACCAAATCACTTGCCGTTTCTTTCCCCAAAACGTCTCTGCAAGGCATAAAAGGCTCCTGTGCGAAACCAAATGCGAGTGGAGGGGCTTGAACAGCCCCTGCTGCTAATGTGGGGTAAGCCAATTTGGCAGGAGGGAGGCTGAGCTGGCGGGGCTCCTTCCCAGGGCTGCGCTTTCCCCTGGTTTGCAGCTGGAGAACGTCTGGCTTGTTTGTCATTAATAACTGCCAGGGCTGCTCCGAGGGACAGCGCAGCTGGTAGAGCCACCCCGGGGCTCGAAATGGCTGCGAGAGACGGCACGCGAGACCACAGGGGTGTGAACTGACCTACTGCTCCGTCATCGTCGGAGCAGCGAGTTAAAAACTAGCAGGGCGGGGGGGGGAAGACGGCAGGTCAACAGCTTTCTTCTCGCAAGCGGGTTTATTTGTGGGCAAGGCTGGGTGTCCGGCCCCAGGGGCACAAAGCCAGGCTGGGGCTGCCTGCGGGAGCCTCCTTGGGCTCCTCGGGGGCCGGGGGCGGCGGCGGCGGCTCGGCCAGGTGGGAGCCCCCGGCTCTCCCCGCGAGCAGCCCCAGCACCTCCCGCCCCACGGCCCCCCGAGCAGCTCCCCGGCGAGGGCCGGTGACCAGGCTCGTCGCCCAGCCGCCGGCTCGTGGGAAGCGGGGCTGCGTGGGAGCCTCTTGTCTAGACAGGGCGCCCACGCCGGCTCCCCCGGCTCCCTCCCTCAAGGCTCCCAGCAGCTCTCCCGAGCTGGGCAGCTCTCCCAAGCTGAGCATCTCCCGCGGGTCTCCTGGGTCAGGCGTTGGGAGGGGGACGTGGCTGTCGGTGTCACTTGGGATGGTGGCTCTGGTCGGCACAGCCCGCACACCCTGCAGGCGTTCCGGCTCCGGGGCGATGGGCTCCTCCCTGCAGCCTTTGCACAGATAGTAAAGGAAGAGTAGCAGCAAACTAAATCACGTCGCGGGGAGGCTGCTCTGTGTGCCTTGTAGCTGAGGGATGAATTAGCTTTCCTTTGGACTCGCATTTTAATTGAAATGTGAAGTTATTGCTTTTATTTAGTTTGGGCTATGCTGGAGTGCTGTGGACTCGTAAAGCACAAAGTGAAATAAAAGAAAAACCTTTATGAGCTGCAACTGCCCCCTTTGCTTTGGTTATATTTCTCGATTGCCCTGACTCACGTTAAATAAGGAAAGGAAAGAGGGCACTGCTGGACGCTGGGAGGCAGGGAAGGCTCCGGCTCAGGTGACAGGGACCCGTGGCCATCCATGGGGATGGATATGTCTTGAAGAGAGTGTTGTTTTTGCAAAGGGGGTTTTTTTCTTCGCAGCTGCAATTGCTTTGTTTCATCGCACTGGGCTGCTGGCTGGCTGTGGGATGTACAGTGCACGAGCACCGTCCCTTCGCCTCCCACCCGCTCTCATACATCTCTCTGTTCTTCTTTCTCCCCCTGCCATGACCCCCTGTGTTACCTTCATCGTTCTTTTCTGTTCCTTTATTTTATCTTGTTTTCCCTTCTCCGGTTATCACCTGTGTCTGTAAAATCAGCTCTGTGAAGGTGTGCGTAGGAGAAAGGCCATGTTAGGTTCCTAAAAACACCCCAACCAGCATCTTTCAACATCTCATTTCTCCGCAGAAAGCGTGACACCGATTTAAGACAGAGCAGTGATGCAGTTTGCGAAACTCATTAAAAAAAAAAACCGAAAAAGCATACAAAATGTTTTTATCCACGGAGCTGAGTCTTCAAAGGGGCCATATGCTGGCAAAGCCACCAGAGCACCACCGGGTCCCCAGCGTCCCCACCCTGGGACCTCGGCGGGGACACGTCCCGGGCACGGTGCAACCCCCGGCCGAGCACTTGGGCGGTGGCTTGTCCCTCCGGCGTCGGCGTTCCCCTGGCGCGGCTCCGGCTGCCGCGCTGGTTTCTGCCTGGCAGCCGTACGTTTCCCTCACCTCCTGTGATGCTCTCGCTCTGTAGGCCTCACGCCGAGGACTTCAGCGTGGATTCCTCCTTCTCGCAGTAAGTGCACCGCATGCATTGCCTTGCGCCGGCGCTGCGGGGAGGGGGTGAGGGCTGCTGTGGCACCGCCGGCCCTGGGGACCGTCACTCTTCCACCGGGGAAAAGCCAACCAGGATCCCCGGGGAGCAAACACCCCCTTGCCGTTCGGGGTGTTTGTGCGGTGCGTGTGTGCGTGGTGTCTCACGAGCCAAGGATTTTGGGCAGTACCTGCCGCCAAGAACAGTCGTTAGCCTTGACTTTGTATCAGCGGTAGATTATTCTGCTTTTAAGGGAGCTGATAAGCACGAGGTTGGTCCTTTACTGCTCTTGGCACCAAGGAGCTGTGTACGGGACCGGCAAAGCCTTCTGAAAGAGCAGTTGTTCCCACCACGGGGAGGACTAGCTACGCTCAGAGACAGACAAGTTTCTTGGTGAAGAAGCGATATCCTTGGCAGCAAATTGGTGATTACCCATTAGCGATGAGCTCCATGCGCAGACTCTAATTAAACAATCCAGATTCATCAGCAGAAGCAATTATAGGAGCAGACTCATGAGTGTCAATATCCAATGTTGCAAAACAAATATGCCAAACAAAACACAGCGTGTTATTCCGTTGCTTCTTCTCCTTCTGGATTTTAACCTTTTTAATTACTATTATTATTTTATTAAGAGCAAGCGGTGCCGCTGCCCGGCCGCAAGCAGCGTGGGACCAGGGCTGGGGCTGCTCCGCGCATCCGCGAGGCTGCCGAGACCTTGGATGGGAAACGCAGCGGGAAGACGACTTGGGGGCTGCGCGTGTCCTTGCCCAGGGCCCATCACTGGGGATGGGTGTCCTCGCGCAGTGCCGAGCGAGAGCCCTCTGGCCCCGCGGGGAGAGGCCTGGAGCAGGCCCCCGCATAGCACATCATTGCTGGCAGGGGCTCCCCATCCTCCCTGGCTCAGCACCCAGCTTTGGGAGCAGGCTGTGGGCCAGGGCCCGCTCCCCCGCTTGCCGCAGGCCTGTCGGTAGGGTTGCACGCAGGCATGGCACGGAGCCCCTTGGTGCTCCCCTGGCTCCTCTTGGCCGTGGCCGCCTTGTGCCACCTTCCCACGGTGCACACACGTGCCGATACCCAGAGCAGCGCTGGCCCTTGGGAATGGCCTCGAACCGGGGCTGCCAGGCTGGGGAGGCACCGGAGCCGCCCCGGGATGAATCCGGGCGTCCCTCTTCACCCCAGAGCTGAACTCGCATTTACGGGGGCACGGGGTGCGGCCGGGTCGGTGCCGCGCCCTGAGACATCCCCTTGCTTTTTGGTACTGAGGGCGCTTGCATGGAGAGATCTTCAACCCCAGCCCCTGAGTGCATCCCTGCTGTCTCCTGTGCTTGCTTTGGTGCCTGAAAACGAGCTCCAAGACTGCTGGATACAGCTGGAGAGAGATGGTAGCTGCCTTTGGGGAACGAGGAACTGGTGAACTCCTGCAATATAAAAATCCCATTTTCATTGCAGTGCCCTCCCTAATGAAAAAAGCAGGAAAAAGATGTCCCGCAGCAGATTTCTTTTTTGTCACTACAGATTCGTGAAGCCTTTCCTACCCTGTGTGTCAGGGCTGGCCAACGCCCGCGTCCCGGCTCAGCGGAGCCCTTGTGCCCTCAGCGCTGTGCCTCCGGCCCGGCCTTTGTCCCACCGACACCGGAGTGCTTGTGCGGATGAGTTCAGGGCGTCGTTCATCTCATGGAGCAGGCTGAGGGGCCTGTGAAGCCAACCTTGGTCTTGCGCAGAGTTTTTTCCAGAAGTGGCTGCTTGGAACTTGCTTTTCATCCCCCCCCAAATAAAACTGCAGTGTTACTGCTGGAGCCGGGATGCCATTACCTGCATCCGGCTGTGTTTAATTTGCTGCAGAGTGGTTGGCAATACCGCTCCTTTCTTTGGGCAAAAATCACACTCCATACTAAAACAAGAGGTGCTTTTTTTTCCAACTTATTCCCGTGATAAATGCATGAAATCTCGAAGAAACAATTTTTTGAGCTGGTCCTGGGGCAGTGTGTGCCACAGCATCCTGGTTCCCAGTGCAGTGTGTCTATTGGTGCGGGGCTCAATTTTGCTAATCATCGTTCCCGACGTGCCTCGACGCGTTCTCTGCCCGGAACCGGAGCAGCTCAGCCAAGTCATTCCTGGTGCTACGTGAGCCGTGGCTCAGAGTGCTCTGCCAGTCCGGTGGGGACACCCCGGCAGCCTGGCCAAGAGGCTGGAGCCGGTGGGAGCAGCCGCCGTCCCACGGGGCTGCGACGGTGCCGCGGTGGCTGCGACGGTGCCCGTGAGAGGCTGATGCGGGACCTGCTGAGTGCCTCGGGGCCGGGTGCTGCCACGATCCATGGGGATCGTCTGGGACTGTGCAGAACGAAGAGGGGAGTGGCTTCAGTGTCGGACCTACTAAGGGATGGGGACAGGGCTGATGCGTAGAAAATGGGCAGATTTCCCCTGTTTGCAATACTGGAGGCCTTCGGGACCACGCAGACGCTCCCGCTGGTCTCCCAGGTGCTCTCATGTACCTCCCACGTGCTGAAACCTGCCCTCCTGGTCCCAGCCCTTCGCCCTGAGACAGGTCTCCCCTCTCCCCTTCCCTCTGCGGGTCGGCAGCACTGGCCGGGGGGGCCCTGCCCCCCAAAGTGGGCAGAGGCAAGCGACGCCCCAGCTCCCAGTCCCTCTCCGGTTACTTTTGTGCTTTCTTGTTTAAAAATGTGCCAGAGCTTTGGTGGAGAAGCTGCTGCAGTGAGAGATGTTCGAGGGTGTTTGATACACCCCTGGAGAAGCTGAGATATTCGTGGCGGAAGGCGCCCGGCCGCGGCGCTGGTGAGCGTGCCGGCGGTGCTACGCGGCTCGGTGGGAGGGTGACCCGGCTGCCAGCCGAGCCCGGAGCTTGCAGAAGAGGCAACGAAGCAAAACCAGGCAGCAGTTTTTGCAGAGCCCCTGTTTGCAGGCTGGTCCCTGCACGGCTGCCCCGTGCATGGCGGGGGATGCAGGGGACAGGGGGGGCTGCGGTGGGAGATGCCCCCCCAGAGCCGTGCAGCCCCACGCGGTTTTGAAGCTGTTTTCTTGCACGCTTGCCGGCGCTGAGCCGGTACAGCCTCGCTGAAACCCACAGCCCCCCTCCTTTGAGTAATTGTTCAATTACTGCTTATTGAGCGTGGGGGCAGCCCGTTCCCCGTTTCTCACTTTGGCAGGCGCCCAGGTTTTCTATACGCACGCAGCCGTGCGGCTAGTCCCCCTTTCCATCTCAAAACCGTGCAGTGGGAGCAGGTCGTCGCGCCGGCAAGCCGGGAGCTCTGGTGGGAAGGGCCGTAGCTGCCCCCCCGTCCCCCGCCTGCCCCGGCATAGATGGAGGGTGGCAATGGGATAGATGACAGAGGTGGCGTTCAGTACGCAAAGATCACTCGGTGTCATCCGTCTCTGTACCCGAATGCCCGTTACCGTTAAGAAAACGGTGGAAAACCGGAAAGAGCGTCTCCGAAGGAAATCGGGAGGGCTGGCAGCTGCGGGAGGTGTGCCTGGGCAGTTCGTGTGGTTGCCATCAGCAGGTATCGGAGCCTTAGGCTGGCGGGTTCGGTGGTTTATTTGGGAAAAACTTTGGCCTCCGCTCAGCTTCCCCGCGGGGCCCTGCTGGCGCCGGCCGCCCTCTGCGCCGGGCCGGTGGCCGTGCGAAGGACCGGCAGCAGCCCGGCTGCGGTGCGGTGCCTTTAGCAGCACCCTGCCTTTTGCACAATATCCTCTGCTGTTCCTTGCACTGCAGGGTGCTGAGAGCAGAAACGTTGCAGACCTGCGCTTCCCGTGCTGCTCCTCACCTCCCTCTGCCCGGGGCCGCATCTGGTACCCACAGCCCATCCCCAGTGAACCCACCTGGGCCATCAGCACATTTCTTCTTTCATTTCAGCTGTTGTGTGCCACAGCCACATTTCTGACGTACTCGACCCATGCGGTTTTGCAGGGAGGCTGCAGAGCTGTCCTTCGGGCTCGGCCAGAGGCGGGGGATGAAGTGGGGTCTCGTTTGAGACCACACCACCTTGGCAGAGGTGGGTGTTGGCAGCCAGCAGATTACAGAGATTTTGGTTTTGGTTTGGGGTTTTTTCCCCCCCAGATCTCTGAAGAGTCTCGTTTGCATCCCACTACGTGGTGGGGGAAGTTTCCTGAGAAATTTCCTGGAACAAGAACGGCATTTCCCGCCCAGCCGGAGTGTGAGAGCAAGGACCGGAGCTGCGGAGAGATGCTGAGGTTTTTCTTCTTGTCTTTCAAGAGCCATATTTATTTGAAGATACTCTTCTCATGGCAAGAAGTCTCTGTTAGGAAATAGAGCAGAAGCACCCTGGGCACTCAAGCCCTTCTTTGGAAAGCGGCAGGGCGGCTTTGGGCAGCGTCCCGGCGCCGGGGGTGGCAGCGCGCTCCCTCGGCTGGCCGGTGGCTTTTGGAGCCATCTCAGTTTTCAGGCCGTGCCCGGCAGCTGTCACACGCCGCACGTCACACGGAGACCGGAGGGGAGCTGCCTGCGCCCGACTGCCCATGTAAGTCTCCCCGGGGACGCAGAGCTGGGGGGTACGTCTCCGTCCCCCGTCCCTGCCTGCGCGGGTGAGCCCCGGCGCGGGGCTGCGTGTGGGTTGCTATTTTTCGGGGTTTACTTGTCTTTAAGGGGAGCGTGTTTCACCGCAGCTCTCCGGGGAAGGCACAAGTGTGGAGCTGGGGCTGTGCTCCTCGGTGTCTATTTTAATGCCGGCGAGCTGGGCTGTGCTCATCCCGGTCTTCAATCCTGCACTTTTCCGAACAAACTGTTGTGTCTTCTGTGGGAGCTCACCATCTTAGAACAAATTGCCTGTAATCTTAGATTAATAAAGTACAATAAATAACTGAACAAAGAAAATGAAATTGCTCAGGCGTTACGAAGTGCGTAATAGCGGTAATTACACTTCCAAGCAGAGGGCTTGTAACTAAACTTGTGCTGTGACGACGATCTGTGCGGCCCGGGGGGGTTCAGCCGGGGCGAGGCCGGGGCAGGGGCGTGCTGCCCGCTCCCTTCCCGCGGGGCACGCCGCTGCCTGCACCCCTCGGTGCTGCCTGGGCCGGGCTGGCAGCGCGCTGCCTGGCCGGCGGGAGGGATGCCCGGCTGGCGGGAGGGGTGCCCGGCCATGGCCATGGGGAGGGGGCCGTTGGAATGGCCCAGCTTGGCCGAGCTGCTGTGAAGGCAGAGCCCGTCGGCGGGGGGGGTGTTTTGGGGCGGTAATGCAGTCGGAGTTTGGCTTGACTTTTATTTGAAGTTGACTTCTTGACAACGAAATTAGAGGCTACGTTTTAGATGATACAAGCCCCTTCCCTCAGCTGGACATGGAGTAGGCGCTTTGATACTTTTGGAGGGTCGCTGCTGCCTGGTAAAAGCCACCGCTCGTTCAGCCGTGGGTCGGTGCTGGGGTGCTGGGTGAACTGGGCGCCTGCAGAGCGGGTGCCAGCGCTGGCGCGGGCGGGCGGGCGGGCCGGGGCAGTGTCCTGCTCCCCGTCGTGCTGAGCCCTCCCTCCTGCTCCAGACAGAAGCCCCGTGGGACGGTCGCGCTGCGGGCGCTGCCGGGGCTCGGCAGGGCCGCGGCTGCAGCGTCCCGTACAGCTCCAGGGGCTCGGCCCAGAAAGCAGCGAGGGCAGGTTGTCTGCTCAGGACTGTGTTCCTTCTAGGTGCTTTTATTTCTTCACCTCATTGCAGTGATAAATACCCTCTTTCCCCTCCAAGACCTGCTTCAGTTGCTTTCCAAGTGTTTCTTCTTCCTGCAGCCATTATGACGGATAAATACAGGGGCTACTTTGTCATAAAAAGTTAGATCTCTTCTAATCACTCAGTTCTCTTATCCATCGGCGTTTATTTTCATAGTCTCGAGGTGGGCTGCAACCCTACAGATCAGCGAACCATCTGTCTGGCGACAGAGATTTATATTGCTGTTTGTTTCTTTGGTAAGGAAGCAAATGTCTGGGAGAGGAATCGTGCTCCCTGAAGTCTCCCTCTCCCTGATGCACTTAATCCTCAGGGATTCTGATGAATGGGGTGCCCCGCGCTCCCGGCAGAGCTGAAGGCCAGTTCCTAGCACTTCCTGGGCATTTTTAATGAGAAGGAGCAATTAGCTTGTGCGTGCGGTGTCGTAAGCAGTTGCGGCAGGTGATTTATGCCCTGACACAGATAAATTACTTGCCAAGGCCGGCTTTGGGAACAATTGATTTTAAGACGTGTTAAAGCTATGCTTACGAAGCTCTGCGTTCGTGGCTGTTGCTCCTAAGGCATCGCGCTGGCTGAGCCAGCACTCATAAATCCTCCTGCTCGCTCCCCAGCGCTCGCCGTCCCCGCAGCAGCGTCCGTGGTTGCCCACCCTCCTCCCCGCTCCCTTCTCGTGCCAGCGTGAACACGCACGGGGGTTCGGCACAAAGCCCCCCCGCCGCCCCGGCCGCCCTCCCGGCCCCTTAGGGTGGCTGGTCCCCGCGAGCATCGGGGCCCCAGGGGAGACGCGGGCTCCGCTCCTGTCCCTGCCGCTGCCGGCGGGGGATGTTTGGGGTGAGGTATGTTCTGGGTGAAACCCCGCAGCTGCTGCCTCAGGTGCATTTGTGTTTTAGCATTTTCATCGCCTGATGCTACGGAACGTCCCGGTGAGGAGCGACGCGCTCACAGCGCTGCTGGTGGGTTTGCTGAGTGCTGCCGGCCGTACCTGGGCGTCCTTCCCCTTGGCATTCTACGCAGCACAAATGCCAAGTATCTTAACAGGATTGGTGACTGCCAACTGGTTCTTGTCACCTCCGTTACGGAGCTGCTCGGTGCATGACATCCTGCCAAGGGACCCGGGCAGGGCGCAGGGTCCGCAGAGGACACGCCTGCAGGTGGGCAGCAGGAGCTCAGGGTTTGCTTCCCGGTTAAGGCTCCGGATTTCTTTCCTCTCCAACACCATCGATGGGGACAAGGTGACCGCGCAGCGTGGAGCCCCTTGGCTCCGACGGGTGCGTCTCACCCACCCCCTGGGCTGCAGCTGGTCCAGGCTGTGCTGCTCCCGCAGCGTTAGGGAGATGCTGAAGGACGGGGCTCTCGGGGCACCCCCAGCCTGTCACCCGGTCCCTGCCAGCCGCCGGATCAGGCAGCTGCCGGTGGGTTCCCACTGCCTCACTCCAAGGGAGGTTAAGCCAGAGAGCAGTTACTGGCTTATGGCAGGAGCACGCCAAGTCTGATAGCCCGTATAAAATTTTATCCCAGCTATTGTGCCTGAGGTGATGGGTCTCTCTCTGTGCATTTGCTTTTTGTACCTAGGAGCCTTGCAAACTAAAAATCTGACTTTTCAACCTGACAAGGGGGTCCATGAGAAGCCCCGGGGAGCTCTCAAGGGTGTGCCGTGCTTTTTACATGCTGGGCAGTTTCTCCACGAGCGGTCAGGCTGGCTGTGAAATGCCGGTGGGGACCAGGATGAGGGGCTCCCGAGCAGTGAGGGTCTCATAAAACCCTTTCCCAATTTGCTGCCCAATCAGCTCAGTAAATATTTGTTTATCCCTCTGTTCTCAGAGGGAGTAGCACCTGCTTTCCAATAAATCACGATCCGGTGGCGTGTGCCAGGCGGCACGCTCGGCTGGAGCTGGCACCGTGTGTGCGCAGGGGTTGCACAGGTGAAATAAAATGGGGTGATAGGTTTAATGACTCTCACTGTGAATTCACTCGCTTTGGTCCATGCCTTGGCTTCGTAATATGCCTGATTAGTGAGATCTTGATGACCGCTTCCAAGCAGTTAAAAAAATAGTCATAATAGTAGCACTTACTTAACAGAGTTGTTGAATACAGTGACATAGGAGAAAGAGCTAATTCATTGCACTTAACTCCATTATCAGCTGTAACAGTAATGAACAGACTTTGTCTTGCTCAGAGACTGAAGCTGAGGCATCAGAAAACAATCTCTTTTCGCCGGCACTTAGCAGGCAGGAGTGTAATTTATAACCCTGCCTAGTGTGAGTAAGTGAGTTTGCAAAGGGCTGCAGGCATTTATAAAGTAATAGGAGAGGTGGGTGGCAGATGAGCTGAGCAGGGACCAGTTTTGCCTGCACACCCTTAATCCGGGTGCACTTGATCCCAGACCCCGCTGGCATCCGTGGGGAGGAACCTCCAGCCTCGGGGAGGCTTTCCCCCATCCGCGCGGTCGTGGGCATCCACCTGGCACGGGGGGGACCGACAGGAGGGCTGCGGGTGGGGGTCAGCGATGGAGACTGGAGCAGCCGAAGATGAAGAAGTGCCCGTGGTGGTCGCAGCGGTAGACGGGCCGTTTTCAGTTTCACCTGCGGCTCGTCCCTGCCGGTTTCTGCGAAGTGCCGCGGCGGGCAGCTCTCTGCCGCGGCGCCTTGTCCCTGCGCCACAAGTCACCAGCGGCTCCGAACGCCAAGTGACGTTGGGAGTTGGTTGGCAGCTCCTGGGTTTTTCTGGAATGGCCAAATGTGGTATCTTAGCAACAAAGGGAATTTTTCTGCCTTTAGATCGGATTTGTTTTTTAACAGCTTCGGTGCTGAATGTTGCTCCTACCCGGGCAGAGCCAGGGGATGGGCATGCTGGGGGTCTCGCCCTCGCCGGCTCCTGCTCTGCTGCAGCCACGGGGAGTCGGAAGAGATAAAACATTTCTGGGGGAGACTGCTCCAAGGCCACCGCTTTTCTGAGAGGCTTTGAATGTTGTAAAGCGTGGGGGAAGGGAGAAGTGTGCAAGTTCGATGTCAGCTGGTTGCACGTGAATAAAAGCAAAGCCCTCAACCCCGAGCAGACCTGGCCCCACGGGTCGCATCTGCTGCTTTGGTAGTCGTCGATGCACCGCGTCTTGGTGCTCACGGCTGGCGGTACCAGCGATTCGGTACTGTGGGAGCAGCTGGGAGCCTGGGGCTGAGCCTGGGGTCTGCTGTGGGCTGCTCTGGGGGGTCACCCAGCTGGGATGGGGGGACGGAGCTCCTGGGGGGCTTCGGGTCCGACCGGCCACCCCGCTGATGGGCTCCTCTGCGCGCTTTCCCTGCAGGGTGCAGGTCGAGTTCTACGTGAATGAAAACACCTTCAAGGAGCGGCTGAAGCTCTTCTTCATCAAAAACCAGCGGTCGAGTGAGTGCTCCATGCGCAGAGCAAGCGTCTGCCGGGAGAAACCAAACCCTGCCCGAGCTCGAGAGCAGGCGTGGGACAAGAAGCCATTGCCATCTGCTGGTGGCTGTTTCCCCGTGTGTCCCCAGCGCTGGCCGCCCAGCCCAGGGCTGCCGCTGCCTGTTGGCCTTTCTGTTGGGTGTTGGCCAACTTGGTCTGGGGGGACGGGGTTGCACGGGGAGGAGGGGATGCTGCCTGCTGCCACCTTTGCTCGCTGGGGACAAACATAGCACGGGCACTAGCTGGGACAAGTTGGCCAGGAGCAGGGTGGGCGTCAGGAGCTGCGAGGGTGGCGGGGGGTGAGGTGGGGGGGTCAGGGAACAAACGTCCCCGTCACGGAGCTGGCGATGCTCCCCCCGCCCGCAGGGAGGTCAGCGGCTGTGAGTTACCTGCTCCTGCTTCAGCCAGCCGGGTTAACCTCCGCTTGACTAATGGTGTTTTTATTTTCTTTCTCCGAGATGTCATTAGCTGTCTGGAGGGAGTCTGCTCGTTAAGTTATAAATTCACATTTTCTTTTCCTCCCGGCATCCTGTCGTCTTGTTAAAAAGCTGGAGTGCAGCACAACAGGGTGCCCACGGGGAAGTTTTTAATGAAAATGTGATGAATTTCTCACTTGTAATTTGAGTAATAACCCAATGAACTGGCTGGGGAGGGGGAGTGGATAAAGCAGCAGCTTTTGCTTGCCGTCCCTCCTCCTGCAAGCTGTTTGCGGTGCGGTGAGCGGGGCCCTGGCCCTGCCTCTTTGACGCTTTTTAATGGATGCCGGCTAATGAGGGGGATACACTCCAGCAGCTCCTCATTTGTCTCTCACATCTGTTGGGGCCAGCAAGGAGCTGACTCCTCGTTGCGTATTTCTCTGTTAGTTTCCTCTGTATCTGACACCGGGTAGGATGTGTAGAGCCCCGGGCAAAGCGTGAGCAACGCCCTGCAAACCTTGTGGGAAACTAACGGCGCTGTGCTGTGGGGTGCCCGGGGTGCGTGGGGTGCGTGGGGTGCCCGGGGCGTGCTGCCTGGCCCACGCCGTGCTCCCCTCTGCCACAGGCCTGAGGATCCGGCTCTTCAACTTCTCGCTGAAGCTGCTCACCTGCCTCCTGTACATCGTCCGCGTCCTGCTCGACAACCCAGAGGAGGGCATAGGCTGGTGAGTGCCGCCGCAGCCGCCGCCGCCGCCGCCGGCCTCCCCAGCCCACCCTGTGCAGTGGTGACGTGGATGTGGCGGCAGCCGCTCACGGCAGGCGTGAAGATGCACGACGGATGGTTTTTCTTGCTCCAGCTGTTTGAATTGGTAGTTTAGCAAAACTTGCCGGTCCTGGTGAGCTTTGCTCCCTGCTCGGACCCCGTGGACAGGCGTGTGGGCGTCCGCTGGCCCTGCCCAGGGCACGGGGAAAAGGTGGTGGAAAAATTCAGGGTCACGTTCATTTCCAAGTGCTGTCTGGCTGTAACGGTCAGGGACGCAACGTGGCCTTCAGGCACAGGCAAGAGCTCAGGACTCAGTGAATCGTTGTGCAAGTATTTTCTGAAGACTGATGCCCTTGAAGACGCTTATGCTAAATCCCATTTCAGCATTTGGGAAGGAATTACGTTGTGCCATTTAGATCCCCGAGGTGACAGATGATTACATACATCAGCTTTGCTCTGGGTTTCAGTATAAGCCTGTTTTTGATATGTCCTTGCTTTGTTTAGCTCACACACAGTGTGGGGTTTTTTTTTCAAGAGCTAGGACAATTAGCAATTTGGTTTTTCGCTTTGTAAAGGCTGCGGACTACTAAGTACATCCGCACGGTCCAAAAGCGGTTTCAAACCTGTAAGAATTAAGCGTGACACAGACACCCGCCCTTGAAAGCTTTAGCACAGCTGCAGTTCGGGGCAGTCCGCGTTCCTGAGGGCGTGTGGCAAAATAAACCCTGGCCGGCAGGAACGCATCCCTCGCAGCCAGGCAGGGGCAGAACCTGGCTTCAGTGCTGCCTGCCTGGCGGGCTGCTCGGGCCCAGCTAGGCTTGTCCTAGCAGCCGAGGCTCGGTAGAGTTTGCTAATTGTAACCTGGTAATTCCCAGCTGCAGCCCTGTGTTCGAGCACTGTGCCCAGGGAGCCCCGTACCTGGCCAGTAGCAGCATTTTGCAGCACCTCTGGTAAGGGCTGAAGTACCTGACGGGTCTTATTCTCCAGTAATAAGATGTTAAAAACTGCCTGGGTGAGGTAGGCTTTCCTGTGGAAAGCCCCAGCTAGAGGGACCAGTGTGTGTTTGGACCCATGGGACTGTTGTCCAGGGGCTTCCCCCAGCATCAGGACAGAGCGGTGAGGGCACCCCATGAGCCCGGGGAGTCCACACCAGCACCCCTTTTCCTCCCCCCCCCGCTGACTGCTTCCCCCTGCTTTGTCTTTCTCTTCTCCTAGCTGGGAATGCGAAAAGCAGAATTACACGGCATTCAACCAGTCCACAAAGATAAACTGGTGAGTCGAGATTTGCTCCAGTGCTGGGGTCTGGCTCTGCTGGGACGTGGGGATGCAGTGATGGACGTGGCTGGCGCTGGCAGCTGCCCGTGGCCATTGCTTGGTCACGGGGCTGCTCAAGGGAAGCGGAGCAGCATCCCAGGATCAAATCGATTGACAAGTGCCTGCGGCTGCACCCTTGGGAATGGCTTATTCCCAGGGCAGAGGCTGCTTGAACCAACTGTGCAGTAAGGAACACCAGTACCAGTCCTCTGCTGGATCCTGCATCGGTGATGGCCTCAGATTTGCATTCAGTGGGGGGGTGAAGGTTGGGCTACAGCTAGTTGGGCTACAGTTTAGATCCATTTGGAATTTTCTTTGCAGGTCACACATCTTCTGGGTGGATAGAAAAATGCCGCTGTGGGCTGTGCAGGTGAGTGCCCAGACCTCAGGCACGGTCGTACAGGAGCACAGCAGGAGCTGGGGTTTGAGCAATGCTGCCAGCGGGGCTCTGTGCACCCTCTGCCCACAGCAGCGAGGGGCGCCGGGTTCTCTTCGGCGAGCAGAAAATGAGCCGGGGCTTCTGCTGGGAGCAGCCACGGAGCCCTGGGTGAAAATCCCGAGGGCCGAGAGGAGAGGAGAAGCTGTAGGAAGATCAGATCATGAGGCTGGCTCGGCTCCTGCCCAGCCTGGACGCGGCCGTACCAGTAACAGGCTGTTTTCAGGCCGGGCGGCTGCCTGGGGAACGGCTCGCAGGAGGGTTGAGCGCCCGTCGGCTTCTGCTCAGGGCTGCCTGCGCGCCGGCCGCTCGTGCGTGGCAGGCTCTCGCGCATCTAACCCGAAGGGGTGCGGGGAAAGCAAACAAACAGGCCCTCGTCTGCATCACCCACGGGCTCCTCATCCCGCAGGGCGGGGAGGGCTCGGCAGAGCTCTGAGCCCCTGACGGGGCATCGCACGAGCCCTCAGCAGCCTTTGCCTGTCTGTCTCTGCAGGTCAGCATAGCTTTAATCAGCTTTCTGGAGACCATGCTGCTCATCTATCTCAGCTACAAGGTACGTGCCCCGGGGCGGGCGGTGGACAGTGACGTGCCGCCTGGGTCTGAGCCCCCGGCGTGAATTCGTTTCTCCTTCTTTGAGCTGCCTGAAGCATCCCGAGAGGACGTTTGTCTGGGCAGCGTCTCAGCTGGCTGCGACGGTTTGCCTTTCTCATTCCCCCTCGGGCTGCTGGATAAGTGTTGTGCAGAGCAGAGCTGGGGGAATCGCTTCTTTTTCCTCTTTCCTTTAAATTCCGATCCGGTTTGCAAAGGCTCACTGTTTTTACGGGGGGGTGCAGGTGGACACGTGCCGACTTTCCTAAGGCTGAGGACCTGGAGCTGAGCTCGGCAGCGTGACTCCTGCTTGTGCCGAGGCCTGCTGCCTCCGGAGGCGGCGGGCACTGCTCCAAGCCAGACAGGGAGAGGCACAAGCTGACTCCTTTGGACCAAAGCCCCCTAAAACGGCCAAGAAAAGTGACCTTAACAAATGGCGTCTTCTCGGGGTCCCTGGGACAGTCGGCAGAAGAGACTCGGACCCTGTGTCACCCGCCTGGTTTGAGTGCCAGCGACCTGTATCAGCCACTCTCATTCTCCGTCCGCGCACGAAGCGTTGTTGTCCCCCGGCTTTGGGCGGCAGCAGTGACGGACAGAGGGGTGTCGTGGCTGCGGAAAGGACTGAACGGTTTGGGAAGGTTTTACTGACCGGGCCGGGCCCGCCGCCAGCACTGCGTCTCTCTCCCACAGGCAAACCAGAGCACCGCTCTGGCCGCCCTGGCGTACTTCCCCCATCTAGCAGGGTCTGCGGCAGAGTGGGAGCTTTTTAATTGTCATTTGCAGATTTTCCAGCTTATTTAATTATTATTTGTTTTTCATTCCTCAGGGGAACATCTGGGAACAGATTTTTCGCATTTCGTTCATCCTTGAGATGATCAACACGGTGCCATTTATTATCACGGTGAGTGTTTCCCGGTGAAATTTTAAAGCAGCTTTAAGTTTAATAAGTACTGTAGTTTCGGTGGTGAAATAAAGAAAAATGGATGTCTGGCCAAGTAGTATTTAAAGCTGACAGGAAATTTTTGCTTCACTGTTTTTCAATATAATGACTTTCTCTGGAGAGTTATCCCCAAAACCATCCTCCCTTTTCAGCTGCTCCGCCGCAGCCGGGGGAGCGGGGCAGCCGCTGCAGAGGCTGGTGCTTAGTTTGGAGACGGACCCCTTCCCGGCAGGGCTCATATTGACTGTTTATAGCTTTTTCTGATAAAGAACATGGATTTTTCTGTGAGTAACTCCTGCTTTCATAGATATTCTGGCCTCCTTTGCGGAATTTGTTCATTCCTGTGTTTCTGAACTGCTGGCTTGCCAAGTACGCCCTGGAGAACATGATTGTGAGTGACCGGACGCATCCCACCCCTTTTGCCCTGGGTCCCTCCGCCCTGGGGGTGCTGAGGGCGGCGTGGCTGGGAGGGGGGCCCTCGCCTGCCGCCGGCTCTCGGGCAGGTTTTTGGTGCTCAGTGTGTGCAGCCGTGCCGGGGCCGGTGGGAGGTGAGGCTTTGCCAGCTGGTGACGCCGGGCTGTGACCTGCTGCGGAGCGGGAGCCCTTTGGGGTCTGAGCCACGTTGACTCTGTTGGCCGCGTATTGACAGGGACGGCCTCTGGCTGTCCCCAGGATATGGCGTTTCAGCAGGACGAGCTATTCCAGCCATTCCCACGTGCCCACTCGAGCTGTCTCTCCCGCCAGCAGAGCCCAGACCTGCTCACAGAAAGGCACTTCCATTTTCAAGGGCCAAATTCTGGCTTGACCTCCATTTGTGGGGGTATTGCTGGGGCCAGCAAGGCAGCAGTCGGTACTTGGAGGGGTACGTTACCCTCGGCCTCCCCGAGCTGGTGAGTCCTCTCCTCTCTTCCCAGAACGACCTGCACCGAGCCATACAAAGGACCCAGTCTGCGATGTTTAACCAGGTGCTCATTCTGATCTGCACCCTCCTGTGTCTCGTTTTCACGGGGTGAGTGTTGCTCTCCGGTTCCCCAAGCCGCCTTCTTCCTCTGGGGAAACCAGCTGTGCGCGCCCCAGGGGCGAGGGGCTCTCGCAGGGCTTACAGGAGCGGGGAGGTGGGGTGGGACCTTCCCAGCTGTGCTGGGATGGCACTACCAGGAGGTAACGCGGTGATTTGGGAAGCCGGAGGAGGGTCTGTCTTTAAGTGGTGTCTTCTAGCTTGATTTTTCAGCCCGAGAGGTTTGGGCACACTGACGAAAGCGTAACTGTTCAGGGCTGCTGACCAGATTGAACCCCCACGTCTTTGGCATCCTTTCTTTGCTAATGGGACAAGTCTCAGTTCCTCGGGCTGAGTTTTGGAATCAGGAGAGCCGTGGTGAGGAGCGTGCCCCAGGTTTTCACGCGTGCCCATGGGCTTTGGCTTGGGCACAGCCACGTCGGCGGGAGCTTTGGGAGGGCCCCCCGCACCACCAGCGCCCGGCGCCGGGCTCCTCCCTGCCTGGCTTCATTCCCCGGCACACTGAACACTGGGAAGATCAATTCCCGTTTTAGAAACTAATTATCCTCCCTGATTATATGATTTTAACAGAAACTTTTTAACAGGCGCGCGTGAGGATGAGGGTGTTGTCGGAGGGAGATGGGGGATGCGGACACACGAGGCCGAGAGTGGGGCTGTGAGTGCTGCAGGGCCAAGGACGGGGACAGCAGCTCCCCGCGGGGACACGGGCTCGGGTGTGCGGGACAGCTCATTCTCCAGGAGCCGCTGCACTCGCTGGCTACGACCACGCTCTTCCTCCCCACCGAGTCACCGTGCCTGCTGAGCTCGTTTGTGTGGTGGGCCACTGGGGCTCCTGCTGATTAACTGGGCCCTTTACCCCGCACATTGCCACCAGCCAGGGCGTCCCTTTATGAAGGAGTCAGCTCTCGCCGCTGGGTACTTAGCTTTGAGTTAGGCTTCTTGAATCTTCCTCTGGCTCCCTTGGTCTGGATTTGAAGCACATAATACCCTTAAGTTGCTGAACAGGCAGGAAATGAAGCTTTTCGGCTCATGAGCCTTTGGCAATAAAGGCAATCCTCTGACGTGAATGACTAATGCAATTTCGGAGCTCATCAGTGCTCCCTGCCCGCGGCACCTCCTGCCCGCTGGGGCCGTGGACGTGTTTCTTGGTGGATGTGGCAGGGCTACAGTTCGGGTCCAGGACAACTTAGGTGACATTTGTGCTTAGCAAGATGACTTAGAAACTGCAGGTTTGTGGAGTTACGCTGCCTGCGTGTCGGCGGGGAGCGGGGCGGCCCTGCGGCGCGGCTTTGCAAGGGCAGCGGCACCGGGCCGGGAGCGGGCGACAGGATCTGCCTCCGGCCCGCCGGAGCGCATCCCCCCTGTAACTGCGAGCCCTTCCCGCGGGCTGAGTCCCTCCAGAGCCCTACTGGGACAGCTGCTTGCTTCCGCAGTTTTGCAGTGCAAGGGCAGCCCCCGGGTGATGTTCGCCGTGTTGTCCATGGCATGGTCTTACTGTGACCCATCGCCCGGGACCTAGACTTCCCCGTGCTGCTTTGGTGAGCAACCACATCAAACTGACTCCTTCATCTGCAAGCGCCGTTAGCCGAGTCATTTCCTCTGGTGACATTAATCCACTGCCGATGCTGACAGCGTGTCGCAGACAGATTTCTCCTATGGACGTGGGTGTACGTCGCCTTCTAGGGTTCCCTGCTGACTTCAGCAGGCGCTACGGGCACTGCCTGTCTCCCGGGCAGGGAAGCACTCGCGGGGATGTGTGCTTTCTCCCTTCAGGACCTGTGGCATCCAGCACTTAGAAAGAGCAGGTGAGAAGCTCTCCCTCTTCAAGTCCTTCTATTTCTGCATCGTCACCTTTTCCACTGTGGGCTACGGAGACGTGACACCAAAGATCTGGCCTTCCCAGCTCCTCGTCGTGATAATGATTTGCGTTGCCCTGGTCGTGCTGCCGCTCCAGGTTAGAGCCGCGCAGCCGGGGCTGGGGAGGGATGCAGAGCCTGCGCCTGGGCAGCCCTGCCGACGGGGATGTCAGCTCTCTGCCTTCATTTGCAGTTCGAGGAGCTTGTCTACCTGTGGATGGAGCGGCAGAAGTCGGGAGGCAATTACAGCCGTCACCGTGCCCAGACGGAGAAACACGTTGTCCTCTGTGTCAGCTCCCTCAAGATCGATCTCCTCATGGACTTCCTCAACGAGTTCTACGCCCACCCACGCCTGCAGGTGAGGAGCAGGCGTGTTGCCACGCTCTGCCTGGCCAGTGCTTGCCCTTGCCAGGCTCGCAGCCTTGCTGGGCGCGGCCGGGTCGCTGCTGGTGGTGAGTGCCCTGCCCAGCTACAGCGGATGGGGGAAAGAGTAAGGTAAAATCCACCCAGCCCAGCGCCGGGAAGCGCGTGCTGCGCTGGCTGAGGAGAGGTGACAAGCGGTACCCTCGGGCCACCTCGCTTTGCCGTCTCAGTGGTGGGGCTCTCCCTGCCTGATCCACCCCGGTTTTCTGGCCAGGCCTGTTACAGCCGCGTGTACGCGCACGGAGAGGGGCCAGAGGGACTTTTCTAGATTTGAGGGTGTCTTTACTCGATGAAGAATCTTGGACAGAAACAGAACGTGTAGTGGCTAACCCTCGGTGGGATTTACCCAGCTCTAACGGGAGTAGCCCCACATAATAAGTGGTCTTCAAGCGAACGGCTGCGCCTTTCCATCTCCCCAGGACGACAGCGTCACAAACGTGTTTCAGATTTGCGTTTCATTCCAGCACTCACGTACTCACATACGCTTCATTACCATCGCCCAGCCTGGTTCCACACATTCAAGCTTTAAAATCCTGCTTGTTTCTGTAGCTGCAAGAGGCTGTACTTTGCTGTGGGCATGCAGATGTGCCTGCGCTGGCTTTGCTACGCAGAACGGAGTGGTGAAGCTGCTGATGTGTTTTCCAAGGCCCTTGCAGGGCCCTAGAGCAGGGGCAGGGGGTGTCATTCATGGCAACAACTATCAGAAGCCCCAGAGGAGCTGTTTGCTCAGGCAGCGAAACCCCGTTTCTCAGCTCGCTGCGGCAAGCGTGTGCGGGACCGCCAGCCTGCCGACCCACGCGAGCCTCTCCCTCTTCCAGGATTACTACGTGGTGATACTTTGCCCAACAGAGATGGATATCCAGGTGCGGCGGGTCCTGCAGATCCCTCTGTGGTCGCAGCGAGTGATCTACCTCCAGGGCTCTGCGCTGAAGGACCAGGATCTCATGAGAGCCAAGTGAGCAGGGGGACATGGTGCACATCCACAGCGAGGCCAGTCCTGCCGCGCTGCTGAGCTGCCCGCCGGCCTCGGAGCCGCAGAGGAGGGTCCCCAGTAACGTCAGCCCAGGCGCATGACGATGGGCGTCACCGCCTGCCTTCGCTGGGGTCTCGGAGGGGGCTGGCAGCACCCTGGCTGGTACGGGCAGATGCCCGGCTTTGCTAGCCCGTGCAATTCATGGGATCTCTGCTCTCTGTGTGCAGGATGGACAACGGAGAAGCCTGCTTCATTCTCAGCAGCCGAAACGAGGTGGACCGCACTGCGGCGGTAAGCCAGGCCTGGGGAACGGCACGGTCAGAGATTATTGATTTCTCGGACCAGAAGGGACCGGGGTGATCGCTGCATCTTGCCTCTGCATGGCACAGGAGCGCGCGGGGAGGCAGCCGGGGCGCGAGCGTGGGGTTGAGTTCTGAGCTCTGTCCCCTGGGCACCCACACAGGCGGTGCACCCCACACGCCTTTGGGCAGCTCACCCCAAAACCTCCTCACCTAATGCCATCTTAGCTCCGCCTGGGCAGGGACTTTGCTGGGAAGATCTTAGTTTTGAAGCCCTGGGAGAGGGAGGGAGTGGCAGCGGTGACAGCTCTCGCTGCCGGCTGGTGCCAGGGATGCTGCCCGTGCCGTGGCGGTGGCTCCTGCCTGCCCGTGCTGTCCTGAGCCCGCATGGCCCCGCTGGAGGGGCTTTGCTGCAGGTGCTAACGTGCAGAGCAAGGGGCGCCGCGCTCCCTCCCTGCTGCCGAGGCGCTGCCTGGCCCTTCCCTCCTTTGGCACTCGGCACTCCTGCTTGTGACGAAGCTGCCAAAGGGACCCCCACGGGCAGGGAGCGACCATGGAGGAACACTGGGAACGGCGCGCGGGCATGCAGCAGCACGCTGCTGGTGGAGCCCCTGCGGGCTCACCTTCCTTCTGCTGTCCCAGTTTCCCATCGGTGCTGGGTTTTGGGGAGCGGGAGAGGGCAGTTATCCCCCATTAGGAATACTTGCCGTACGTCTCCACGGTGGCCGGGTGGTTTGCAGTTCATCCCAGGTGTAGAAGCGTTGGCGAAAACAAGCCATCAGACAAGTGGCTCTTGCTCTTCTCCTCGGCTAGGACCACCAGACCATCCTGAGAGCCTGGGCTGTGAAAGATTTTGCTCCGAACTGTCCTCTCTACGTTCAGATCTTAAAGCCTGAAAACAAGTTTCACGTCAAGTTTGCCGGTGAGTCGGAGGGGCTGTGCGGCAGTGGGCAGCACTGCTCGCTTCACTGGTCTGGACTGTCTTACCTGCCATGGCGGATGTTTCCGGTGGTGTTTCCATCTCAGAGTCGTCCGTGACGTGCTGCTGAGACTCCTCTCGATTGCTGGAAGATATTTTAGGGCCATCAGCCCCTTTATCATGATGCACACTAAAGCCTGGGGCCGGGGGAGAGCTGGCTCGGGGCTGCCCCGGGATGGGCTGCGTGCGGGCACGCCAGTCCCATGCGTGCGTGGGTTTGCGCTCCCGCGGAGGCGGCGGCGGTGGCCTTGGTGGGCTGGTGTCCACCTGGCTGGTTTCCAGCCTGCGACCCTCTTTTCCTGCCTGCATTAGTCCCATTCGTGGTGTTCCCGGTGGGCTGTTGATAGGCTGAAAGCCCTCCTGGACTGGCAGGAGGAGGAAGCACCCAGCCCCCAACACCACCTCAAAATTACCGCATCCCTGGGCACCACCGGCCGAGGAACCCATCCGCCCCCCTCCCCACCGTGAACGGTCCCCTCTGCCTTTCAGATCACGTCGTCTGTGAAGAGGAGTGCAAGTACGCCATGCTGGCGCTGAACTGCGTCTGCCCTGCCACCTCCACCCTCATCACGCTGCTGGTGCACACCTCCCGCGGCCAGTGAGTGCTGCCCGCACGCCCCCCTGCCTGCCCCTGCCAGCCCCTGCCTGCCCCTCTGCCCTTGCCTCCACTTGCCCCCATCCTGAGCGTGGAGGGACGGCAGAACCAGGGGCTCTGGGCCCAGGGGGAGAGGGCGGGGGTCTGGGGGAGGACAGTGGGACCTGGGACCCCCAGCCAGGTGGGTTAGCAAAAGCCAATATTGTAGGGGGAACATACCAGTGCAGATGGGCTGGCCAATACCGCCTTTCCGGAGGCTGGGAATAAAAATGTCGTCTTTGTACTGGCACAGTCCCGCTGGCGGGAAGGTTAATTCACAGCCCCTGCAAACCTGGACCCTGCAGGCTCTTTGGCAGGGTCATATACAGCACAGCTGGAAGGAGCTCTGCCAGCCCAGTCGGGCGGCGGTGTGGGTCCTGTGCTCCTTGGCCGGTCAGAAATGTCTGAATTTTGGGTGAAGTGCCATCAAAAGAGTTATGAAACATCACTGCCGGATGACTCTTGCCCCATGCTCAGAGCTGTTTGCCAACACGGGCTCTGCACCCCGCCGGGAGCTCTTGTTAAATTAAAAGGCACTTAAAATCAGAAATGAAAATGAGCTCGTCCTCAGCCCGCAAACACCGACAGCTCATGGAGACGCGTTGCTGTAATCACACCGCTGTTGGTCTAAATGGCAGCTTCAGGGCTTATTAGCGCTCCCGCCGCGCAGCTCTGCCCCGGGAGCTGGCTGGCGTGCCGGGGTCTGTGCCAGCACTGGGGCGTCCTGTCCTGGCACCATGGCGGGGGTCCCATCCCGGCAGGATGGGAGGTCCCATCCCGGCTCCAGGGGTTTCCATCCCGGCACGCTGCCGCTGTCGTTGCAGGGAGGGCCAGGAGTCCCCGGAGCAGTGGCAGCGGATGTACGGGCGCTGCTCCGGCAACGAGGTCTACCACATCCGCATGGGCGACAGCAAGTTCTTCATGGAGTACGAGGGGAAGAGCTTCACCTACGCCGCCTTCCACGCGCACAAGAAGTGAGGGCAGGGGGGTGATGGGCAGGGCCGGGCAGGGCATGTCTGCCTGGCTGCGTCCCTGGGGAGTCGGGGCTGGAGGGCGCTGCGAGGTCCTTTGTGCAGGGACAAAGCCCCCAAGGGGCTTTTCTCCAGCTGTGAGTGCCCACGTTGTGCTCCCGGCACAGGTACGGCGTCTGCCTGATCGGCATCCGGAGGGAGGAGAACAAGAGCATCCTGCTGAACCCCGGCCCGCGGCACATCATGGCAGCATCCGACACCTGCTTCTACATCAACATCACCAAGGAGGAGAACTCCGCCTTCATTTTCAAGCAGGAGGAGAAGCAGAAGAAGAAGGGCTTTGCGAGGAGAGGCACCTACGACGGCCCGTCCCGCCTGCCTGTGCACAGCATCATCGCCAGCATGGGTGAGTCGGCAGGGCCTCGGCGGGGCAGGGGGGCAGCGGGGCTCCCCGGGAGGCGGGGGGGGCAGGAGCCTGCACGCACCGCTCCGTCTCCTTCCCCAGGTTTGATTTCAGTTCCGTCCCCAGGTCTGGGTTTGGCTTGCTTTTTGCAAACACCTTGCCATGGCCTCCACCTGGGTGCTGCTGAAGCCACCGAAAATCCCTTTCCATCCCCTGTCCTGGTTGCCTCAGCAGTAAAAGACACACTGCCTCTTGCACCCTGGGTGCTCTCGGCAAGCTCCCATATCATTATTAAAGCTCGTGATGTCCATTATCATTAACGGTATTTGCATAAATCCCCCAGGCCCTTGCTGGAAGAATAAATGCTGTTGGCCACATCCTAAATCACGTTTAGGGTTCACTACCTGACAAAGAGCATGGTTTGCGCTGCAGCGAGTGGTGCATTTTCGCAAGTAAAAAATACCATGAGTCATTGCTTCCAGCTTGTATCTGGGGAGAGGAAGTTTTGGGGAGGCTGCGCTACGCGAGCGGATTATATTTCAGGCACATGATCTATGCGTTTGTACTCACGAGCAGCAATATGCATAGATTATCCCCCAGCAAGCCGCAAAGCACTTCTTGCTGAACATCGTTTGTCAGTGTTCTCGTTACGTGGCTCATTTGCAGAGGGACCTTTGGCAAAGAGTAATGAGAGGGCGAGAAACCGCGCGAGGGCGAGCAGGGCAGCGGTGCCCGGTGAGCCCCGCGCCTGGGCTTTTCTTGCTGGGAAACTCCCGGCGTTCCTGCCCATCTAAAAATCGCTGGCCAAGACTCAGAGGAGAGCCTTGGCGGGGGTTTTTGATGGTGACTCAGTGGTCCCGGTCAATACTCGGTAAATACGTTCGATTTTTGGAAGCTGCTGGAGGACAGGATGGGGAGACCTTTCTTGTCTTGCGGGAAGATCCAGAGCTGATCAAGAGGGATGCAGGAGGTGGATGAGGGCGTTGCGCTGCGTTGGGGGCTGCCCTCCTGCCTCTCCCTGGGGGCTTGAGGACCCCCGGGGCGAAAGGGTGTCCGTGGGGAGGACAGCGTCCCAGCGAGGGCAGGCACGGGGGCATCAGCTTGTTCCTAACCTGGCTGGTGTCTCCCAGAGCCTGCAAAGATCTGCAGGCGGGGCTTAGGCTGGAGGGCTGTCATCTCCGAGGTGCGTCAGAGTACGAAGAACTACCGTAAAGCCAGGCTTTGCAGGTTCAGTGAGCAGCAGGCGGGCAAGCAGTTCAGCCTGCACAACGGAGGTGGTCACAGCCGGGGGACTGAGGGGGTGACAGTCCCCGGGGCCAGCAGCCTGCACCCACCGTGGGGGCAGCTGAGCTGTGCCCCCAGGGAGACGCTCCACCCAGCGATGCCCAGGCTGGTGGCGGAGGTCGCTGGTGGGTGCTTTGCCTGCGCTCCCTGCGCCCGTGAATGGTGTAGCTTCATCTGGGTTGTATCGAAGAGGCAGGATGCACGGCTCCTGCGTGCTCCACCTCGTCCCCTTGCAGGGCTCCAAGGGCGCGACGCTTGGCTGGCGCAGCTCTCTTCACCTCCTTATAGCATGTTTGCTGTGCTTCCTTCCCCGCCGTGTCCAGGTACAGTAGCCATGGACCTGCAAAACACCGAGTGCCGCCCCGCTAACAGCAGCAAGCTGGCGCTGCCGGCGGAGAACGGCTCGGGCAACCGCCGGCCCAGCATCGCGCCCGTCCTCGAGCTGGCCGACACCTCGTCCCTGCTGCCCTGCGACCTGCTCAGCGACCAGTCGGAAGACGAGATGACGCAGTCGGATGAGGAGGGGTCGGCGGTTGTGGAGTGAGTCGCCTGCCTTCGGTCGAGCCGTCCCTTGCTTCAGAGAGACGGGGACCGTTGTAAATGACGGGCGTTCAGTGGTGCCTGAGGGATGCTCAGGCTCAGCCCCTCTCAGGTTTTGCGCGAGCACACGGAAGTCTGTAACACGGGCGCTCGCCGCTTGGCCGTAAGCCGTTTGGGCTGCTTCGGAGAAGTCTCCTCGGTATCAGCGAAGCTGCACCGAGGCAGGCACTGCTGGGGATGCGCAGGTTGTTCCATCAGTCCTCTCACCTCCCTGCACTCCCCGACGTGAAGAGGATCCTATTCTCTATTGCACATAAATAAAAACCACAAAATGAATATGTACTCCAGTTTTAAAGCTGGTTTTGTTAATTTATGACAGCCCGATAAGCACTTGCTTTACCGGTGACCTGTCTGGATTCTGTCACAGCGATGTGAGGAGTTTACGGAGTATCTGCAGACTCTCACAAATTGGCTTTTAATTCATGTCCACTTGTAGCTGCTCTTTAAATTAAAATTTCTGCTTCTGGCTCCATCAAAAATACAAATGGTGCTTTTCAAAATGTCTGTTCACCAAAGCGACCTCTAAAACTGGACCGTGAGTTTTCTTGCTTCTTTATGTGGCTCAGCATTGCCCTCCTCTCCTGGAGCTCGCTGCCACGTCTCCCTTCAACTGTGCTCAATGGTCCTGTCTGCTGCCTTCTCCACCCGTGCTGGGGACACGGCATATTTACAATCTCATGACCCTTTGCATAGCAAAAATGATTCCTAAATATGTGTATTTTGGAAAATTTCCAGCTGCTGCGGGAGGGTTTTGCAAAGCATTTGCCAGTGATGTGCTTGAATCCTGGGCTGCTACTGTTAAGTGTTTTTCCTGTGTCTGAGCGTCGCGTATGTGGAAAGCTCTCCCCATGTCCTCACACTGCTGGATTTTTCTCTCTGCTGCAGGTACGTGAAAGGCTACCCACCGAACTCCCCCTACATCGGGAGCTCCCCGACCCTGTGCCACCTTTTACCCGAGAAAGCCCCATTCTGCTGCCTGAGGCTGGACAAGGTACGATGGGGCTGCACGCGGCTGCCTGGGGGCTGCAGCCCCCCCAGGGGCGGGACGGCTCTGTGCGTGGTGGGTGGGCGGCCGGGAGCTGCACGCTGAGTCCCTGCGCTGCTTTCCCCGCACAGGGCTGCAAGCACAACAGCTTTGAAGACGCCAAAGCCTACGGGTTCAAGAACAAACTGATTATCGTTTCGGCAGAGACGGCGGGGAATGGACTGTATAACTTCATCGTCCCCCTTCGTGCGTACTATCGGTCCCGCAAAGAGCTGAACCCAATTGTGTTGCTGCTGGACAACAAGCAAGTACTTTTCCGTGGATGTTTTCCATCGCACCGAGCCCTCCCCTGTGTTTTCATGGGCGTCTCGTACTGTGGGGGTGGGAGCGTGGAGCAATGGCCACTGTTGGCTCCCTCGGCTGACGTTGGCCCTGGGGACTCCTGGGTGGGTTTTGTGTCTATCTTTGCCCCACGGCCTTGCTAAACCAGCTTGCTCTCTGTTGCTCTTCCTCCAGGCCCGAGCACCACTTTCTGGAAGCCATCTGCTGTTTCCCCATGGTTTACTACATGGAGGGCACGATCGACAAGTAGGTGTTTCCGCGCGTCGCTGTTGTTACTTACAGTGCTGCCTAAATGTGTTGCATGTACCCCAGCCCAGACTTTTGGGTCACCCCGCGAGAAGCCCCAGGGTTGGTACCGCAGAGCTGAGCTCACGGGGGTTGTCAACCCCCCGCCCCGCAGATGGGAGCCGGTGACGAGCTGGTGGTTGGGAGCAGCCTGGGCTTGCTGTAGCGCTGCGTGTCGCAGCGTGCTGCTTCCCTGTGTCCTTTCCAAGGGCTGACCCTGCGCTCTTCTCTTTGGGAACTGCCCAGCCTGGACAGCTTGCTGCAGTGCGGCATCATCTATGCCGACAACCTGGTGGTTGTGGACAAGGAGAGCACGATGAGTGCCGAGGAGGACTACATGGCGGATGCAAAGACGATTGTCAACGTCCAGACCATGTTCAGGTGAGGGGTCACCGCTGGCCCGGCTCCGCCACGGCCGCTTACCTCTGCCGGAGACAAGACCGGGAAGGGTGCCGGTGTCCGGGGTGGTGGCTATGGGCAGTGGGACACATTTGCGGTTGGGCTCGCTCTAGGGAACAGCGTCTAATCAGCTATTCCTGACCTCAGACAGGCACAGGGATGGTTTTGGTCTTCCTCAGGCTTTAAATGCAGGGAGCGCTCTCATTTCTGAGCCAGCTGCAGGACAACAGGTCTCTTTCCATTGCAGGCTTTTCCCCAGCCTCAGCATTATCACAGAGCTGACCCACCCCTCCAACATGAGGTTCATGCAGTTCAGAGCAAAGGACAGTTACTCTCTTGCCCTTTCCAAGCTAGAAAAGGTAAGAGAAGGTCTTCCCCTGCACGCGGGGCCTGGGGAGTCGGTGCTGAGAGTGACCGCATCTGAGCTCCTCAAGGTCCTGTGCTCTTCTGCATGCTGCAGCTACCATAGTTAGTGTGCAGCTACCTGAGATAACCTGCAGCAAACAAACAAGTGGGCAATTGATCTTGGGACTAGCTGCCTCCTTCTACGTGTTTATGTATTTATTTGGTGGCTGGAGTTCGTGCTGCTTTGCCTAGTGCTGTGCTGGGCGCCCTGGACCTCTGAATCGGGTTTAATGCTGTGACTGCAGGTAAGGGGGGCAGCGGAGTCACTGTGCTGAGACAGATCTTCTGACAAGGGAGAAAATATCCCTGAAGTAGACACTGGGGCACGTGAAAGGGCCACATCGAGCCCATGTCAAAAAAACCCCAGCTATGTCTCATGAATTTCCACGGAGAAAACCCCCTCTTTCACCCAGTGTAAGGACGCTGCCCTGGTTCCCTCCTGGCACACCCACCAGAAGTGCTACGCTGGTGTCCTCCCATTTTCATGAGTCTTCTAGTTTCTGTGCAGCCTGTGTGCAGGGGGAGGCTGCGTGGTTTTGCTTTGCTAAATGCCCTGGAAGGATGTGAACAAGCCCCTGCCAACGGTGTTTGCCTGTGGGTGCTCACGTCTCCCCTTCCTCTTCCAGAAAGAGCGAGAGAATGGCTCCAACCTGGCCTTCATGTTCCGGCTGCCCTTCGCAGCCGGGAGGGTCTTCAGCATCAGCATGCTGGACACGCTGCTCTACCAGGTGAGAGCCCGACGGGCTCTGGGTAACGCACCCCTGCAGCTGTGGCCGCCCCTTTGCATCTCCCAATGAATAACTGAGCAAACCTTTTCTCCGGCTTCCTGCCCAAATGTCTCCCCCTAGTCGTTCGTGAAGGACTACATGATCACCATCACTCGGTTGCTGCTGGGCCTCGACACCACGCCGGGCTCCGGCTACCTCTGTGCGGTAGGTGCCAAGTCCCTCTGGGTGGAAACCATCAGGCTGAGCCGTCGTGGATCTGGTGGGATCTGTTGCCCTGCGCACGGGGCTGGAGGGTTCCCCTCTTCTGGGGAATCGGGGGGGGGAGGCAACATTGCCAGGTCATCGCTCCCCTCCGTCATGTGCAGGGAACCTCAGCGCTACCAAGAGCCCAAAACCCCGAGAGCTGCCAAGGACCAAAGTCCCTGTTCTGAAAGCTGAGGTTGGAAATTGCCTCTGGTCCTTTTGTGGAGTCCAGCTTGCTTTTGGGATTGACATGGATGAGCCGGCGTGAAGCTCAGGAGGAGCCCCGAGGTGCTCCCCGGCGGGCTGTGCACGGCGCAGGGCGGCTGACGGTTGTCCTCTGTTGCTCAGATGAAGATCACTGAGGATGACCTGTGGATCCGGACGTATGGCCGCCTCTTCCAGAAGCTCTGCTCTTCCAGCGCGGAGATTCCCATCGGGATTTACAGGACGGAGTCGCACATGTTCGCAACCTCCGAGGTAGGGGCACGGCGGCGGTGTATGCCAGGAAGGGGCTGCCGGTGGCCCCAGCCGCGCGCCACCGCCCGGCAGAGATGCGGTCCGTGAGGCTGGCCGGGTCCGTGAGGCCCCTCGGACCTGGTTGCAGCACCCGTGGGGAGGAGGGAGGGGAGGGGAAGCTCGGCCTTCGCTTCGTTAGCGGCCCCGTGTCTGCGTTACGGTGGCGGTGTCCTGGCTCCCCAGCCGGGTAAGCTGCGTCGGTGTAAATGCCCATCTCTCCGGGCAGCAGCCTGGCTGCGGGCAGGCGGGGGCGGATTTTCTCGGCACAGCTCTGCAGTGCCGCCCGGCACCGAGTCCCCGGGGAGCAGGGGGGATGTGGCACAGCGGAGCTGCCCATCTGCCGGGCTGACACTTTATTTTTCCTTCCTTTTCCTCTGCTGCAGCCCCACGACATCAGAGCGCAGGTGAGTGCCGCTCGCATCCAGCCCCCCGGCGCTCGGGCGCTGGCGGGCATTACCCCGGCTGTCACCGCTGCCTCCTGGCCCCCACCCCGACCCGGAGGCTGACCCGCGGGCAAGTGCTGGGCTGCCTTGCACCAGCGGCTCCTCCGGCCGCCAAAAGCCACCGTGCGCCTTGTGCCGGCTCTCACCCCCGGAGCCGGCACGGCGCTGCCCGTGCCCACGGAAAAGCGATGCCGGCTGAGCCTCGGCAGTCCGGGAAGACAAAAGTCCTCGGCGCCGTGAAGCGTAATTAACTGGGATAAGGAGCAGGGGAGTGAGCCAGGCTCCGTTTTAAATTCCTTCAGTTTTCGGCTTTGTAAGAAGCAGCTACAGGGAGCTGAAAGTTGACATTAATTAAATGCAGTCCACCTCTTTCTTAGAGCTGCTTTAAACCGCTTTGTTACTAAATTCCTGCTCGCCAGCGGGGATTGCTGTAGCAGAGATGCAGCGGCACGTCTGCTGTAAGATGACGGAGGGGGAGGGAAGGACAGGGCTGTCCCTTGGGCAGCCCAGAGATAATCGTGGCAGAGGTGTCAGGCGCCCGTTAGACTCCACTCGACAGCGCTTCTGCCAAATCTGCCGGCCAGGTAGTTTTAGCAGTACGGAGATGCTGTTCTGGGAGAGTGCACGTGGGTCAGAGGAAGGATCCCATCCCATGGGAGAGATCCTACCCCATCAGAGACAGGACAGGCCCTTTTCGGGGGGGGGGGGGGGGGGGGGGGGGGGGGGGGGGGGGGGGGGGGGGGGGGGGGGGGGGGGGGGGGGGGGGGG
>JAVKLA010000052.1:17935140-17981603 GCA_034782735.1 Sagittarius serpentarius | reverse complement strand
GGAGAGATCCTACCCCATCAGAGACAGGACAGGCCCTTTTCGGGTTCCCTCCCCCCCCCCCCGCCCCCGTGACCTGCCGGGCTTCCAGTCACAGATCTCAATCAACGTCGAGGACTGCGAGGACACGAAGGATGTCAAGGAGCACTGGGGCATCAAGACCAGCCACCACAGGAACTCGTGCTCCAGCGACCAGTCCGAGCACCCGCTGCTGCGGCGCAAGAGCATGCAGTGGGCACGCCGGCTGAGCAGGAAGGGCAACAAGCACTCCAGCAAGACGGCCGAGTGGATCAGCCAGCAGCGCCTCAGCTTGTACCGGCGCTCCGAGAGGCAGGAGCTTTCCGAGCTTGTCAAAAACCGTATGAAGCACCTGGGCTTGCCCACGACCGGGTACGGTAAGTGCCGTTCGGTTGCGCTTCTCTGCGGTGGTGCGTCCCGCTCACGGGCTCCTCAGGTAACCCTGTGCCAAGCCTAACCCCAAGCCGAGCCTAACCCCAAGCCAAGCCTAACCCCGCAGGTGCTCCGAGTGGGGCCTCATTCCCCGGCTTGCTTGTGCTTCTGCAGACCCCAGCGCATTCAAGGCTGGGGTCCCGCAGAGCCCCCTCGCCTGCCACCCCCCAGCTGACTGCAGGCAGCCCCCCGATTTCGGGGCTCTGGGACGGGGCCGGGTAGGAGTTTGCAGCGGCAGAGTAACTCGCCCTTCTGCCTGCAGCCGGACTGAGCGCCGCCTTTGGGTGCGATGCCCCGCTTGTCCCCCCCGCTTTCTGGCCGCGCAGAAACGGTGGTTCAGGACACGCTGACTCCAAGTCCGCAAAGCCCTTCTGCCCGAGATCCCCCCTCGTGCGGCAGGGCGAGGTGAAGCCCCATCAGCTGGCGCAGACCCCTCTTGTTAAAGGCTTTAATCCTTCGTAAAACTCTTCCATGGAAAACATTTCGGTAGCTACAGGGCTGAGTGGTTTGCTTCATTGCGTGTGAAACCGGTGTCTGGCTGTGATGAGCCCGCACGGCCGCGGGTGCTCAGGGTCTCTCCGTGCAGCCGCAGTTCTCGTGAAGCTTCTTACCTGCCCGTCGGTGCTGGCGTCTGTGTCCTCCCCGGAGGATTCCCCACCCCTTGGTTACGACCAAGTCTGTAGCCCACAGCTTCCCTGGTTTGTTTGGTTTGGGTTTTGGGGTTTTTTTTCCTTTCTTTCTTTTAAGCCATCCTGTGCTGCCGCTTGTGTGCTCCATCCTCAAAGAGCGTCCGTCCGCCCCACGCCAGCCCCTGCCCGCACGCAGGCTGGCACCGTGCCCCAGCCGGGACGGGGGCCGGTTTCAGGAGGCAGAGGGGGGGACTCCTCCTCTCCCATCTTGGCTTCTCCCTCACGGCCCTTTAGGCACGTGAAAAAGGAGAAAATGGAAAGAAATGCAGAGCAGGAGAGTTTGGAGTGGAGGGGAAGGCGGCAGGAGAGCCGGCTTGCGGCAGGACAGAGGGAGCACAGGGCACGCCAGGCCAGGGCTTGCCGCGGTGCATCCCCCCCCCCCGCCCCTTTTTTCCCTACATTACTAGTCCTAAAACTTTCTGCTGCTTTTTCTGGGGGACTTCCAGCTCCCTGCAGCTCTGTCGCAGAGTCCAGGGCGCAGCTGATGGCATGCACCCCCCCTTAAAAAGGCTGTTTTACGCCGCTGCTGGGCGTGGGCAGCTGGGAAACAGGGTGCACCCGAAGCACAGCCCACGGACCCCACGGCGGGGCATCCCCTGCAAACGCAGGCAGAGGTTAAGGCAGGGGCAGCTTCCCCGCCTGTACGGCCTCGGCCTCGGATCCCGAGGGGCCGCCCCGCAACCAGCCCCGCCGGGAGGCTCGGGGCACGCTTGGCTGGGTTAGCGTCAGAGTTTGCATCCTTCTCCTGGCCCCTCTGGCAAATTTGGGCTGGAGCAAACCGGGGGAGCTCCGGCAAGCGAAGAGGCAGCGGGGCTGCAGGACCCGTCTCCCGTCCGGGTGGGAGGGCAATGCCCGGCGGGGACCGGGGCGTTGGGCTCGCCGGGGGGACCGGCAGCTCCCTCGCCCCTGTGGCTCGTCTGCGACCGGCTGTGCTGGGACTGTGCGTTGTCACCGTGTGTCACCGTCAGTGTCTGGACACCCATGGCGTTTTGGAAGGACACGTTGCTCTGCCTTCTCCCCCTTTCTTTTTCCTTTTGCTCATTTTATTGCTGCAGTGCAGGAGCTCGTCTCTGATATTTGCCGAATCATGGCTTGCTGACCTCTCTCTCTCTCTCTGTTTATGTCTGTGCCTTTCCCTGTATGTTCTGTAGAGGATGTAGCAAATTTAACAGCCAGTGATGTGATGAATCGGGTAAACCTGGGATATTTGCAAGGTAATTCCCTTTCCCTGGGAGTCCCGCGTGACTCACGGCGTGCAGCGTACAACAAGATCATGGCAGCTAAGCCCAAACCACACCCTTGCCGGTTTTCACCTTAGATACCCGAGCCTTTCGAGCACTAATTTGTTGGGTGGCACTGGAAAACAAAAGACCGTCCTGCAACAGCAATGCAAATGCTGGGCTCCACAAAGTCCTGGAGATAAAAACCTCAGAGACCCTTTTCTAGTTGAATTCTTGCAGGGAAATCACAGCCCCCGGCTGTCATTAAAAGGAACCCTCCCTCCTTTGCTCTGTAAGTCGGTTTTGGTCCGTAAAGCCAGTGGCAATTCGAGGAGGGGATCCGCGGGGGGACGAGCGCAGCAGAGATGCTGGTGTGTGCTGCCATGAGATGCTGGAGCTTCTGCACCGACCGCTTCGCCTCTTGACCGCGCGTGGGTCAGCCACCGCTCAGCGGCAAGGCGGCACCGGGAAAGCCCTTCGCAGGCCTTGGGTTGCGTTCCTGGACACCTCTCGAGCGTTAGCAGGCCCTGTTTTCTAAGCAGGGGTTGCTGGGCTGGGCGCGAGGCGGCGGCAGCAGGAGCCGCAGGTGCCGCCCGTGCTGCAAGCGCCCCGGGGCGCCTTGTTGGCGTCTGCGGGAGCTGCAGGGTTATTGCATCATTTACACCTTTATGCAGTGGTGTAAAGCGCCCTGGAAAGGCCCCTTTTTACTGCAGCAGCTTAGAGGTTAGCAATAGCCCGACCTAGCTGTGTTTTAGGCTTCACTAGTCCATGCTTAAGGTGAAAAGTTGGCGTTTTCCTATAAGCTGTATCCTGCATCAGAGAAGCAGCCCCAGCTGGGGCTCATGGAAGCCCCACGCCAGCAGAGTATATTGCCAGCTGGCCGGCGGGTGCTGGGCAGAGCTCAGACCCCGCTGGTATCCCCCCCTCCCGCAGAAGAGCCGGGGCTGGGCGAGAGCCCGTGTCCTGCCGCAGCGGGGCCCAGCGCCGCCAACGCAGCCCAGCTGCCTGCTAGGCCAGGAGGACCCGCGGGTGAACGCCCGACGCGGTGGCATCACTGCCGAGGGCTGCGTCGGTGCGGGAGCGGGAAGCCCAGCGCTGCCCCCCCCGCCCCCCCCAAAAAAAACCAAACCCTACTGGAGGGTGCTGCTGGGCTGAGCCCGGCCGCTGTGCCGCAGGGGACGACATGGCAATATACTTGGTGGGTTTAGCAGTGCCTGGCTCGGCTGCATGGGGGGTCAGGAAAAGGTGCTTCCATGGAGCAGGGAAACCTGCCGCGAGCCAGGGCCCTTCCCCGCCTCCCCGTCATGGCAAACCCCGTGTCTCCCGTCGGGTCCCAGGGCCCGTGTGCCACCTGTGCCCCAGCATCGCCACCCCCTGTCCCCGCCTCGCTGTAAGGCTGAGCACTGGGATGGCCGAAGCTCTCCGGCGGCTCGAGGGACCGGCCGGCACCTGGGCCTGGGCGCCCCGGCACAGGTCGGGGGTCCGGCACCGCACCTCCCTGCGGGTGGTCCCAGCCCCCCACCGGCTGCGGCACCTTCTGTGGCCTCAGAGGTGCCAGGGAGGTTTCTGAGCAGCAAAACAAGGGTCTCGTGTCCCCCTGCAAGCGCCGCTGTGTGCGGTACAGGTGTGGTCCAGCCGTGGGGAAGCCCTGGGGCCCATCTGGGCGTGCACTGGCCAAATGCATGGCAAAGGTAGCCCGGGGGAGGGGGGGGGGAGGTGTGTGTGACACACACCCGTTTGCATCCCTGTGCACGGTGCCAGGCCAAGTGGCTTGAGCTTCCGTGGCTTATCTCACGGCTCAAGAAAAGCCCCACTTCAGAGGTTTCACTCCAGTCCCGAGGCTGAAGAGCAGCGGTACTGGCTGGCTTGGCCAAACCCCCCTCCCCATTCTTGGGGTGATCACGCACCCCGTGGGTGCTGTTACGGCAGGAGACTCGGCCTGTGTCCCGCCGTGGGGCAGGGCAACCTTTGACCGGGGGATCTGCACCAGATCGTGGCCGGGGCAGGGGGACGGCAGGGATGGGACGGGTGGGAGCGGCAGGACAGGTCGCAGGGAGCAGCTCCCCCGGCCCGGAGCTAACGCCTGTCCCGGCGGCCGGTCCCTGGTCCTGCTGCCCGCCAGACCGAGCTCCGTTTGTCTGAGATCGGCAAACATCTGGTGTGCACCGATGCTGCTCAGAGGAGCCTTTCTAATAGCCCGGAGAGGCGTCCCAGTGACAAGCCTTGCAGCGAGCTGGTGTCCCGCCGCGCTCATCACGCTGCCCCTGGCGTCCGTCTGTCCGTCCCCTCTCCATCCTGTCCATCCACACCCGGTCACTCAGTCTGTGAATGGTGTTATTTGTCGCAGCTTCCACCCCCCCTCCCCGGCCGCCCGCAGCCTTGCACCCCCATGCATTTCACCCATGATCTTGTTCTCAGCTATTTCGGAAAGCGCAGGGCCCCCCCGGCCCCGAGGCCACCCGTTCGCCCCACGCAGCACCCATGGGTGCAGCTCTTGGTGGCCCTAAGACCCCCGGGAGGTCACCCTAGTTTAGAGCCGTCCCTGCATGGCATCGATGGCTCTGAATCTCCACGGAGGCGGTTTCTCTTGGGCAGGAGAAAGAAGCAATCGCTGAACTAAATCCTGTTGCTGGATGATGCTAAATTAAGTAATTCAAGACGGGGAGAAGCGGGCAGAGTGTTCGAGCGGCCCGGGGGGGGTTAGGCTGCCCTGACCCGGTGGTTGGAGTCATTGTGCTGTACCTAATGTGGCAAGACTAACCTGTTCCCTTTTTTTGCACTAAACCAAGGTAAGACATCTTACTTTTTTGGAGGGGGAGCGGGGACTTTGAAGAGTTGTGTCTGCCAATCCCCTGGGCTGTGCCGTGGGAGGGGGGGAGCGGCTGGGGAGGCACGGAGGGAGGTGGCAGCGATGTTCTCGGTGCTCTCCTGGTGGCACTGCCCTTGCCCACGGCCTCCCGCAGTGAAGGGACCCATTTGCTGTCCTTGGGGACGAGCTGTGACTCCTCGGAGCCAGGTGCTTGGGGACGCTGCGGTGGGGCTGTGGGAGCGGGCGGTACCGGGGTGTCTGTCGGGGTGTCTGTCAGGACATCCCTCACCAGCCCGTTCCCCTCCTCTCACAGACGAGATGAACGACCACCAGAACACCTTGTCCTACGTCCTGATCAATCCTCCCCCGGACACACGGCTGGAGCTCAATGACATTGTGTAAGTGCTGGCCCCCCCCCCCCCGCCCGCGGGCTTCCCCCTGGGCAGGAGCGCTCCCTGTGCCCCCAGACCTGCCCCAGTGCCTCATCACTGCTCCAACCGGCCGCGCGGAGGTTTTCCCTCAGCTTTTGTCGCTGTGCAGCACCAGGAGAAATAACTCCTAATTATTTCACCAGCTGCTGCAGCGCTGCAAGCAGCAGCTCCCAGCACAGTGCCGTGGGGCATCCCCGCATGTCCGGGCCTCGAGGATGGGCCAGACCCCAATTTAGGGGTTGCACAGCTCCTTCCTGCCACCGGGGAACTGGGTGGGTGGGTGGGTGGGTGGGTGTGTGTCCCCAGCGGTGTAACCGGGCTGTGCTCCGCAGGTACCTGATCCGCTCCGACCCGCTGGCCCACGTGGCCAACGACGGCCACAGCCGCAAGAGCAGCTGCAGCAACAAGCTGGGCCCCTGCAACCCCGAAACGCGCGACGAGACCCAGCTGTGAGCCGCCCCCCCCGCCCCGCGCCCTTGCTGGGGGCCGGCGGGCTCCAGGGAGAGGCGGTGAAGAAGAGGACGGCCAGCCGGAGGGGAAGGCGGCTGCTGCCCACGGGTGCCCGTTGCGCCGGGGGAAGGCGATGCCCAGCCTGGCTTTGCGCCGTGGAAGGGATGCCCGGACCCCCCGGAGGGACGGGACAGCCGGACAGACCGACAGCCGGCGGTCATACGCCCGGTGGCTTTTAACTTTTTATACGAATACCGCAACTAGTGAGAAAGTCTTCGCTGGTGCTGGTGGGACGTGGCTGAGCCCAGACGACAAATGACCCTGTGCGAGCAGGAGGACTGCGTTTAATATTGCCCCCGGATGATGCAGGTTGTTTGCATTTGATGGGGCTTGTCAATAGAAGAGCAAAACTGCACCAACCCCCCCCCCCCCTTCGCCAGCTATCCCCCGGGGTACCCAAACTTCTGCTCTTTCACTCAACTCATGTTCTTCATCCTCTGTTGGGTTTCTGCTACGGGCGTCGATGTGAGGAGCGCTCGGAGCTGTGCCGGGAGGCGGGGAAGGACTCGCCGGTGGCCACGGGACGGATGGGACCGGAGGGGACGGGGCGGTGCAGCCCCCTCCGGTGCCATGGCCGGGGCCGCACTGCCTCCAGTCCATGTCGGCACCTCACAAACCCAAACACACCAAACCCAGGTGACGGAAAGCCGTGCCGTCCCTGCGGCAGTGCCTCTCGTCACACGTGCCCGGCTCTGAGCCCCGGCTGCCGGCACGGTGCCCCTGGGTTTGCGTCCCCCACCAAGCTCGTCCCCCATCGTTGCTGCTGTCGGAGCTGCCTGGGGGGGGGGACGAGGGACTCTGGGGTACGGGGAGGGGGGGGTGGGACGGGGCAGACTGGCTGGGGATGTGCACCGTTGGGTGTTGCGGCTCGGTGTCTCGGCCCAGCCCCTTCCCCTCCTTCCCGGGGCAGTTTGGGGCCTGATTCCCCCCCTCCGGCTGCACGGCCTGGACGTGGCTTCCCCCCTTCCCCTCCCCTGGGTCACGGACAGGCGACACCGTTAAAGGCAGCGGGTTCTGCCCGGCCCCCGCCGTGCCCACCGCAGGCACCCTGGCAGCTCTGCCCGTCCTCCCTCGACTCTGTAACCCAGCAAAACCCCGCGCCCGAGCGGCTTCGCCTGCAGCAGAGGTGCATGAAGGTGCAGAACCGCGCTAAACCCTACACCGCCGCATCGCGTACGCTGGCCAAGCGCTTTCAGTCCGCATCGGCCGACCCGTAGAGACCTTTCGGTAGCAGAAACACAAGATGTATTTTCCATCTATTTTTGCACACTTTACAATGTTGATGTGTAAAGGTTTTATTTGACTGCCAAGTGAATAACCGAGTTGTTAACTTTATATACTTTTACATTCATATATTAAAACTCCAATGTGATTTTTTTTTTTTTTTTTTTTTTTTTAACAAGACGCCTGTAAAGCACAATGTTGCCGTGAAATCCCATCAGCCATCCCGGACTCGCTGCCAGCTGAATGGTTTATTGCCATTAACATTTGCCGTTCGTTCCCCGTGACACCCCCAATAAATGTTGTTTACAAAAAAAAAAAAACCAAAAAACACCCCCCCAACAAACAAACCAAAAAAAAAAAAAAAGCCCAAAAACCTGTTTAAAATTGCAGTTTTAAACAGTTGCTGGGATGTCTCAGGGCAGCCCCAGCCCGCGGGGACATCCTACCCGCCCCATGGGAAAAGCAGCGATGGGGGAGAAACGTGTGCGTGAGGCAGGAGGATGCCCGGGGTGGGGGTAGGACCCGCCCCGGGGCTGGCGTTGCCTCGAGAGGGTGTTGAGAAAGACCTTCTGTGCCTGGATGGGGGGGGGGGGGGGGGTGGTCTTTTTTTTTTTCTTTTTTTTTTTAATTATTATTTTTTCCTGATGTGCTGGCCACGAGGCCCTGGGTGAGCTGCACTGGGCACCGTCCGCCGATGGTACGGCACGGGCTCGGGGAGGAACCGCCGGTAAAAGCAAGGAGCCCAGCTCGCCAGCCCGACCCTTCGGCTACACCTGGGTGCAGGCACAAACAGAAGCGTCTCTGATGCATTTTGGGTTTGTTGGGTTTTTTTTTAAATTATTAATTTTTTATCTATTTTGTTAAGGCAGGTACATGTTTTATTGATTTCTGTTTGTAACCTAGCACGCCAAAAATACGATTTAAAAGAAAAAAAAGAAAGAAGTTATAGGCTAAAAAGTGAGCACAGTCGAAGTACAAAAGCACGTCGGGTCTGTGTTAAAGCCTCAAGATGCTCAGATAATTCCAGAAATGCCCCTTCAAGTGTTAATAGATTTAATTGTCTAGAGTTCAGACGGGTGATTTTCCAATCCCCACTTAGCTTTCAAGGGAGAGGGGAACAGAGCAGTATCACAGGTTTAAAAAAGCCCCAAAAAACCCAACCACCAAACCAACAAAAACCCAAGCTGTGTGGATGATGTGCTTACCTGCACGCATTTAACTACCCAAAATATAACAGGTTTTAATTTTATTTTTTTCTTCCATTTGACTGGCTGCCGGGGTATTGGGCTGCAGCACGAGCCCAGCGTTTGCGAGCGCAGCTCCTGCGGCGCCGGGTTTCGCAGCCAAAGCCGCCCACCCGCGTGGGACGTGCCGAAGGCCGCGGCCCCGAGCAGGCGGGTTAGCCCGGCGCCGCGGGGAGCGAAGGGTCGGCGTGCCAGCGGCCCCGCGGGCTGCACAGACGTCGGGTGCCGCGGCAGGAGCTCCGCGTTAGGCACCTCTCCCGCCTCGCTGGGGACTCTCAATTCTTATTGACCCTCAGTTTGAAGAGAGAACGTAGGAAGAAACCCACGTACCAAAAGAGGTATAGACTGTCTGTGGTTTGTGATACTATTAAAATAACAGCCCTCAATATCACTGCATTTTGACAATGCTTCTGTTTGTGTAATGTATAAACATATGTATTTAAAAAGAAAGCTACGTGTATAAACCATACGCGTTTTACATACGTTCTTTCTATGGTGTAAATTTATAGCAGACATTCTAATGGGATGTTGAACTAAATACTGTAGATACCTGTGGTCAATGCAAGTCTAAGAGCAAACGTTTAATTTTTCTAATTCTTTAGACTCGGTTACAATACTAATGTAAAAACAAAGGTATTTTATTTTTGTAACGGTCCTGGAAACGTTGATGCATCAAGAAGAGTTGTTTCTGCTTACAAAAGGGCTGTCTTGGAGGGGTGCACAACCGAGGGCTTTCCCCTGGAGCCGCCTGGTACAACCCCTGGCCTGCACTTTCCGTGAGGAGAGGAAAACAATTCCTATTGCTTCCCACTGCCGACAATAAACTTGGAAAAATACGATTTTCTGAAGGAAAGAGTTGTGTGCCCATGCAGAGACATGACAGGCCCTGGGGGAGCGCGGAAACAAGGACGGCTGCGATATTTTCAGGTTTACTAGCGAACGGCTCCATTGCATGTTACATGTCCACTAACGGTTTCATACGCTAAATATGGACTAAATCCGTATATCATGCATTAAATTAAAATCAAATATTAAAGCAAATGTTAGAGTATGTTTATTTCCTGTTATGCCCCTTTTTACTTCAATCTATATAGACCACGACATTTTTATTTCCTCTGAGTGAGAGACCAGTCACCTCTCAAGGTCAGCGTGCGCATGGATTTTTATCAGCAACAGCAGATAGAACTCCCATCGTTCCTCTCCGAGACCTAATTTTCTGACATGTTCTGCTGGGATGGGCTGCAGCCAGCCAACTGGAGATGTTTTTGTACAATTATTGTGAAGAGGCTTCACATTTCTGTAAAGACAAATGAAAATAAAAGCGCTGCATGCAGCAACAGTACAAACTGCTGTCTTATTTTTTTTCTGGGAGCAAACTTATTTTAAAATCCACGGCAAGATGTGGCTTTAGAGTGCCAAAGGCCTAAGACTTATGAGCCCGTGTTTCAAGTCATCTCTTCCAAAGCTGGGACGCAGGAGAACTTCTTTTTTTAACCTCAGCTTCCAAAACTTCTGGTGCATGAATGCAGAGAGGGCATGTTAGAGTTGCTGTTGCGTTACGGTAACAGTACAACTCCAACACTGTATTTAAAGGTCATTTCATTCTTTTATTTAGTCCTTATTTCCTATGATTCAACACATACATTATCTTCTGTGGCTATTTAACTGAACTTTTTTTTTTTACTGCTGTTGAGCCAGGATTCAGTACATGTTCTTCTGCCTCCAAACACTTCAAAATTTTTCAGTGACTCTACGGTTCGTGTCCCCAGCCCAAGACTTCCAGCAAGAGAACCCCTTTCTAGAGCATACGGCACACATACATTTTAACTTTGAGGTCAAATGCAAACAGCAGGCAACTAGAGATTGTTTTTATTAGGTGTTTTTAAAAAATACTGTAAAAATCATAATAAATTTATTTAGAATCATAGGGAAGGACACAAACAATATACCTTGAAGATAATTCTAGGATTAACATCCATGTACAAGTGAGAAATGTGGAAGCCATCAAGTCATTTTGCTGGAAATGCACCCAAGTCAAGGAGGACAGCAGGAAGCCAGGTCCCTGGTAAAATCACTTTTTAACTACTGTCTTTAAACAAGCCAACTCTCTACATGTAGAAAAAATTCCTTCCCATTTTCCAGTGCAGCTGAATTATAATGATTACAACCAGAAGGTGGTAATTTCCACACCAGCACCACCAGCCCTCACTGGTATGAAAACCCATCAATGACTGCGGGACAGGATTTAATACTCCGTACAAGCAGCCACAGGTAATGGCTCGTTCCGAACAAGCGTTTCCATTAGCTACAACACAAAACTCAGTGGGTTTGGGGTTTGTTTTCTTTTTTCAACCTCTGCATTTGCTGTAGTTCATTAAAAAAAAAAAAAAAAAAGAAAAAGAAAAAAAAGGTTATTACTGACGGTGCTCTTTCTAGTGACGCCGTGAAAGCTCGTCCACGCGCCCACGGCATCGCGGCACTCTTCGTTTCTTAAGCGGGCTTGCGTGTGGTTGCCTCCGGCTTCCACTTACAGATCCCCGGCTGCGGGATCTCCCCTACCCGCCTCCTTTTCTCAACAAACACCCGCCCTTCTGCGTTACGGTCTCCAGGGTCGTGTCCTGCTTTACCGTTGTGTCACTGTCACCTGATCCTGTTTCTCCGTTGCTTTGTCACCATGCCAAGAGGACGTCGCTGCTCCTCAGCAGTAGGTTCTTTACCTGGCTGCACCCGCTTTTTATCTCGCTTCACCTTCCACAGCAACGGAAGCAGAAAAAAAGGAGGAAATAATACTGCAAAATGAACCAAAGTTCATTTAAAAAAACTTTACCCCAATTGAGGAGAAATGAGCTTCCAATGCTGAAAACTTCTTTTAGAAGAGAAAAATCTAGACACTAAAATATACATTAGAAGGAAAAAAAAAAAAAAAAAAAAAAGAATGGTATTGATGTGGCTGGGAAACAAAAAGGAAACCAAAACCGTGAAGGACTTTTTATTTTACTGTAAATTCCATTTTTATAGTTATTCTCTGAAAGACAAACATTCAAAAGAGAAGTAAGTTTTTTCTTTGGTAAGATTTCCATGTAACGCCATGGTAATTCTGGGAGTTTTGTATGCTTCAAACCGTTCTTTCAAGTGCCTCATTTGAATTTTAACAAATGCTGTATATTGAATATTTAATCACCCCTGCTGCACACATCAGTTTAAGACGCTTTCCCCAGAGCTCTCCCCTCAATAAATAGATGTTATTTCTGAACAAGTTCAGAGGGATTTATCAGAAAACTATGACAGTATTTCAGTACCAAGACGTAATTTGAAAGTAGATTTGTATTTAGCACAGACAAACAAATAAATCCATCCTGTAATTTTGCAACAGAAATGTGACTGCGTTCAGCATTCAGTGTGCACACCAGCGTTCCACTGACAAGGCAGGCTGGGGGACGAAGGAAGGTGCATAAAATATCACAGCTATCCTTGCTGTCACAAAAGGTGTTTTGAAAAGCACGATATGAAATAACGTACTAAACCTTCAAGGAGACACGCCTGAGCGGGTGGCACCTCGCTGGGGACAGCTGAAAGTCAGCAGCGTTCCCAAGAGCCATTCCTTTCACTGCTGGTGGGCTTTGAGATGCTACGACTAGAGCCTTTTCCAGGAGGGAAGCATTCAGCAGCGCTGTGAAACCAGAAAGCCTAGCCCTGGAAAAATCTATCATTTAAACATCTAAATATGCTTTAGATAACTAACACAGTATAATCTTGCCATGTGAAATGTACGGAAAGAATCAATCCTGCAAAGTAAAAGGGGAATAGACTAAAGGTAACTCCATTTTCATTTCCCATTTCTATCATAATGAGTCTTCCAGTCTCTGGAATTTATCCTTTTGCCATAGGGACTGTATTTAATATGGTTCAGCTACCAAAACACTAGCTTACTTTTGTCATTTATTCTATCCAAACATTGACTAATTTTCTGTCTGTAGTCTGGGGGACAAGAACAGCTAATCATAAGATTTGAGATCATTTATGAACTGAAAAAAAATTTGGTAACCTTTTCAGTTAATTTGACCTTCGTCCAGAAGGGACATTCCCTTTCCTTCATATGAAGGTCCACAGTTAGAACAGCAGTTTTCTTTGGATGACTTCATATTATGGACTTTGGACAGTCAGACTGTCAGTGTAAAACCAAAGAGAAGGAACGGGCGTTTTGCTATGCTCTTTACAGTATAAGCTCACTCACATCCTCCTCTTACTCTTCAGTATTATCCTAGGCAATATGCTTAGTATGGAAGCAGGTCTACAACAGAGTGTCTAGAATATATTGCCATCCTTAATACTCAGTACGATGCACAGTAACACTATCAGAAATCACGTAAAATTATATCAGGCATAAACATACAAAATTATAAATGAAGTCAGAATCTCTATAATATCCAAATCTTTATAGTGTTCAGATCATACAGGACATTGTATAGCAATGCTTAACTCTCGTTTCATGAGTTTTCATTATCTGGTGTTTCCTATTTATTTCAGAAAACTGAACTTGCACTATTTACTATCTAGCAGAAAGAATCCCAAATCCTGAAGATGACATGAAGAGTTCCTTGGACTTTAGCTTCACTGCTGGAGATATCCCACTGAAGACATTTCTTGATAAATTAGGTACTGCCGGACAGGTAAATCAACATTAGCTTTGATAAATGCTTCAGACTTCCACCTGCAATCGCTTCAGACTTCCACCTGCAATCTTATTGCTGGCTAAATTCAGCGTGGTCGAGCTAGCGGAACTGGGTATCATGTCGGGTCTCGCTTCCTGAACAATACCCGGAGATACCGAACAATTTTCTGACCATTCAGGTTTGGAAAGCCACGAAGCAGAAATTGTCGTCGGGTTGTTTTGATACAAACTGAGCTTTGTCGGGGTTCTGGAGGGCGAGAAGGCTCCAGGTTCAGCCCTTGCGATGCTGCTATTTGCCAGAGGGAGGCTTGTGACAGGCTGCAAACGGGGGCTGCCGAGGGCGGTGGAATTGGTAACTCCAGCCTTGGTTGGCAACGAGTAGAGCCGAGGCTAGGCCTGCCGGGGCATCCAGGGAACAAGGCAAAGAAACGCTTGCATGAATACAGACAGGTAAGTTCTTTTCCTATACCAGGATTTAATCTCCTCACAGTTTTCAAGACGAAAGATTAAAGATGCTCTAGCTGGCTTGGGAAAAGTGAACATGAATGTGAAAAAAACTAAGCTCTTGTTACTAACGCATAAGCCTATTTTTAACAGGAAAATTTTCCCAATTCTAATATAAGTACTAAACAAATGGTTAAATATAGACCAGAATTATAAGAAAGGTCTTTAAAATACCGTTATATTAACATGGATTAATGTAGTCTACTGCGAAGAACTTAAACATTGGTTAACTCTGCAGAACACTGTAGTTAGTCTTCAGTTTTTATGCACACACAAAAAAATCCCAAGATTACTGACAAATAACTAATGATCACCCTAACAGGCCAAATCAAGATTAAACACATAACATATTCCTGTTTAAGAAAGTTTAAGTGGTAGGAATGGCATTTTTGACAAAAGTTTGGTTTAGTTTTTAAAATAAGAGTTTAACTTACCACTTGGAACACGGAAGAGCAAAAATATACCTTTCCATATGCACACTGGAATCTTGAGGTCTTCAAAACCCCTAAAACCAAAATAAGCCTTAATATACCTGCAGACAGAAAGCTCAGAATCATAAGGGAAATATTTTGCTTATATAGTAATTTTGTATCCATAAAGTACCCAAACATAATTTAAAAAAACCCAAACAAACAAACAAAAAACCCCAAATATTTTTTACTTACCACATGCTAATAGTAGTCCATTGCCTGAATGGTGTCTCAAGTTAATCACAAAATTTTAAATGCAATGTGGGCAATATACTTGCATTTCATGGTGTGAAAGGTCCTCCTGCAATTCTGGTCCATTCGTCCTGACAATTTGCGTGAGATAAAGGACTATAACAATGCGTGTCGTACCCTTTTGTCAGAAAACAAGTCAAGAGTCACTGTTTTCTTCTCTTGGTTTCTGAAGCACATGACAGAGGCGGATTAAACATGCCTTCATATTGTCACCGCTCACGAGTACTCGTGGAGAATCTCTTAAGACACCTCACACCAATGTTCCTTGGTTGCTGCAACAACGTATTAAAGCTAAATCCATGATCAGACTCACCATCCACGGAAATTTGAAATATATCATGATACACATGTAACACCAAAAAAAAAATTACAGAGGTAAGATGAAGTAAACTTTTTCTCCCATTTTTAATACTCAGTTGGCATATACGTAATTGAACAACAGAACATCTGATCAATGTAAGGGAGGACAAGAATTCGATATTTTCAGCTTTAATGTGTTGAAAGTTGTATTTCAAACATCTAAAAAATATACTCAATCACAGGAATATCTTAATTTCAAACTGTCCTGAAGAATATTATATCAAAGTTTTCACTTATCCGAAGCACACACAAAACACCTCCCCCACAAAATACTTCACAGATTTCTCCAGTTCTGCGTATGTAACATAGCAGTAAAAACAGGTACAAAAATTGATCTCTCAAAAATCTTCTTTGCGTGTCACTTTCTGGAGTGGTGTCCTTGGAGTGTCACGGAAAAAACAGCCTCATCTGAAGTCTGAGAATTCAGCTACCGTCTGGCATCCTAACCACAAAACCTGCTGCAGAGATCGCACTCTGCGACTTACCCCGCCGCTGCATCTCACTGAACTGCTTAAAATGAATTAAATTTAAAACCCTAGTTAACTGAAAGCTATTTAATTCGATAAGCATAGCATGGATAACAGCTCAATACACAACCATAAAGACTGGCTATACTAATGTATGACAAGAAAAACCCCAGGTGTGATCCTGCTCTCAGGAAGTACAACAGATATCAAATTCCAAGGACAGTCAGTTCAGAGCAAAGATGACACATCTTGTTTTTTTTTAAACATAGCAACAAACCACAAAACAAACAACCAGACAACAAAATGAGGGGGGGTTGAGTGTTCTGACACCACCTCTAGTGATCAGTTCTGAAGACTTGTGGGGGAAAAAAGCAAGAGGAATGCAAAATTCAGGTCTGGAGAACTCGATTCATGTTAGTCTTCCTGTGTGCTATAGCCCCAAACCACTGGTTGTAGTAAGTGAAAACTCCAAAGAGATCACCAGTTTCTGCACTCTTAACTCTCCAGTGTAGTGGGGAGAAAAAGTCAGAGTTGGTTTGTTTTTTTTTTTGCACACCCAACTGTTCTAGCAGTCCAGCATATAGGGTTGAACTGTATTAAGGTTTTCAAAATAAGTCCGTATTTTCAACACTCAGATTATTCTTGCTTGAACTCTTACTCTACCAGAGAGCACGATGACAATGAGACAAAAGACACATTAACTACAAATGCAGACAGCACGTGTAAAAATACACAAGACTGATGTGTGAAAGTTTGAGAAAAAGAAATTGCACTTAAAAGCACTTTAAAGATGTACATTCTTGTATTTATTATGTGTAAGAAACTGGTAAGAAATTGAGAGAGGTCAAAGACAAATCTACTTTCATACTGCTCTATATGGGAAATTAATTCCCTAGCTGAGAGCGAAGACAGCGAGATCGCTGTGGTCCCTTCCCAGGGAGTGCTACCAAAGGCTTACAGATTGTTTGGCTTAGGCAAATTTTCATAAAATCCAATGCAAAAAAAAAAAAAAAAAAAAAAAAATCATTGTTTTTAGACAGCTATTAGTTATTATTTCCCTTCTACAGGCAGTAGGAAAAGCTGATACTGTAGCTGTACCTAAAGCTCCCGCTCTCCTCCTGCCCAGACTCCCAGGAAGCGCAACGAGAACCTCTGCGAGCAGCCGAAGGTTTTTGTAGCCAGAGCCAGTTCTGCTTGCTTTTACACCACTAAGAGGGAACAACCGTGCCTCCAGTTAATCCTGGTGAAAAACAAACTAAGCAAACAGCTTAAGCTGCAGGTTGACAAATTACTTCTGTTTATCTGCAGGAGGCACCCAGACATACGGCACAGTACTGTGCTAGCTACTGAAATAACCGATGACTTTCCACGCATTTCAACTCTAAGGGTACTTACACGGTACTCTCAAGTGGCTGTGGAAAGGACAAAATTTCATATTCTAAGCAGTGATTTTTAGAAGAAGTGACATCAGCAAATAAGATGTTGGCACCATTCTTCCATGACAGTTATCAGTGTACAGATCACCTAACTATTCCTACACACAACGATTTTCAGTCATTGGAAGCGAAGCATTAAGCACGATGTCACTAAAACCACAGGTAGAAATCTTACGTATTCAGAATTTGACAAACACCACAAAAACCAGCGCTAACAAAGTTATGTAGCCATGGCCCTACAACCACATTTTACCCTGGGCTGACACCAAGCAGTGAACACAGTGAAGTTGACATTTTGGATTATACAAAACCTGATTAAGAAAATGAATTATTCTCCCTTCTATAAAACACTGTCTGCATTTGCCTACACACAGGTACGGTTTTCCCACATTCCTCTGCACATTCACCCACAAATTCTATGGTATGTTCTCACAAACCAGCTTCTCCCTCTTCCTGTTTCCAGACTAAACTAATACACCGTATTTCTTGCCAAGGTATTTGAGGTTAGTATTTTTTTCAAGACTATTAGTTTTCCAGAGAATTTAATCTCTTAGAAAATGACTTACTCCTCTACTTCCTCAGTGATCCCCAGCTTGCAGTCTGGGGCTACACGCTGCCTACAGATGAAGAACTCTCGGCCTCCTTTCTCTCTCCAAATGGATGTCACACCCTATTGTTTCCAGTAGTAAACGAAGCCGCACTGCAGCAAGAAAATAAGGACCTGATCTAGTGCAACGAGATCCAGGAGGACACTGAAGGTGCCATCGCCTTCTTTTATTCCAGTCCTTCCTGTGGGCAGCGATATCTCGGCCTGAATGAAATACAGAAAAGTACAAATCACTAGAATCACTGTTGGTTTTTTTTTTAATCTCTACAAACAAGGGCCATCTTCTTTGAAAAAATTATTGCACAGTCACAGAAAATTGTTCCTGCATTGGAAAAGCCTATAGTTTTGAGAATGCAAATTTCACTTCTGTGCAACCAATATGGATTCATTATGAGGCTTAAACAACCAGCTTATTTCTAAATTCTAGAGGCAACTCGTCTTTACAAATCACAAGCAAGCTAATACTGAAAAGCCCAACAAAAGAAATTCTCTTGGCGCTTCCAAAATTCCATCGCTAACTGAATGCAAAGATCAAAGAAAACCCACCGGCCAGATTCAGGAGTCTGAAGACTGATGAAATAAATCCTTAAAGAGACTGTTAAATTACTTTCCAATTTTCTGAAAGCCTTCTGGTCAAATTCTTGCACATTGCAATCAGGGTCAGGAGAACTAAGCTCTTGTCATAAAGTTATTACAGGTACTTACAGGTGAACCTTTCTAAGAGCACAGCTAAACACAGAATAGCACATCTTTAAAGCATATTAGTTCTTTGAGGGGATGAAGTGTCACAACAACAAAAGTACACATGAAATAAAAAGGAAATCAGTTAATGATTTTTATTAAATTTCAGTGTTTCATAAAATAAATATGGTATATAATATCAAACAGTGAGAAATAAAGCACAAGCATGAAAAGCATGGTAACAAAAGTTACACTCATGACGGTGTTTAATACTTAGCACTTTAGAAACCATAAAGCCTTTAATTATTTACAAGCAGCAAACTATCTAACATAATTTACAAAGTTGCAGCAGCCTAGTCAAGGAGTACTGGAAGGGGGGAAAAAAAAAAAAATAATAATGGAGAGACCGCAATGGAAGACCTTCACTTTGCTCTGTCTAGTTAGCACTTTAGTACGTACCCTATTTTCCCCTTATGTACATAACTCTTTGTAGCTTCCATTATTCTCAAAGTTTAATAATTACACTGTATTGTATTTTAGAGCTCAGTTCATCTCTAGGATGGTGTAGTGCCTTTTGCACTTAAGAGATACATATTCAAGTAACACTTCAAATTAAAGTAAACATGTGCAAACCAGAGTTATAAGCCTACATGACCCTCAGGTAGTAGTGTCAAACCGGATGTAGCAGGCGCTCGTTAGCAGATTAAATTAGCTAATAGCTACAGAAACCTACTCGGAAGTCTAGCTGGGGCCAAAAATGAGCGATGGGAATATTAAAAAAAATGGAACTGAACTGCAAATATACCCTGTTACCACAGACAAAAATTTAATCTGCTGAAACACAAAGACTTTTAAGGTCATAACTCAAGATTTAATATTTCAACATGAAAAGAAATCCAAGCCATTTGACTTATTTGGGCTTTTGAAACAAATGCAAATGTCTCTGTTTAAAAATTGCTTTTACATGAGAAAAAACAAATCAATATATATTAATATATCACCCAAAATAAAAAACATAACACACTCTTCATTTTAGAGCATGCTGCTCATTCAGAATAAAGACAGGACAAAGAAAGTAGAATTACATTTCATGATGTAATAAAAACCATTAAAATTTGTGATCATTAAGTGCACCATCATACAGGAGTAGCGTGCTCAGAGTGGAAATGTTCTATACCTACCAGAATCCATCTTTATTAAAGCAAACAAATCTTTAGGACACTACCTGAAACTGGAATCAGTAATAACTGTGCTCCATTCAGCTTGCCTTAAGTTTCAGTCAGGCATATTCCAGCTGGTAGCACCTGTATGCCTCTTCATGATTGTATTCCAGAAATCCTTACATTTGTGAACAAATTTTTTTTAAAAAGACTGGCTTTTGCAATCCTTGCAATGCTTATCCTAAACAGATACTGCAAGTAAACTCTGTTCTGAGCAGCACACGTTGGGGCTTTTTTTCAGAAATCTGAGAGCTGGACTTACGTTGGCAGTAGATACAGTACAACAACTGGATGTATTAAACAGTTCCTCAAAAAAAAGTCCGAAAGGAAGATTTCCCTAAAGACTGTTTAAAAAACCAAACCAAACCAAACCCAAAACACTTCACCCAAGATCTGTTCAATCCTTCTACTGAAGTTCGGAGCTTGCCAACTTTAAGAATGACAGGAAAAAGGAGGGAATGAGGCAGAGAGGAAACAGAACTAAATTATTCCCAATTTGTACCGATGAAAAGCTTCAAGTAAAAGGAAATCCACTTGTTAAAGATCTCGCTACATGCACAGTCCCTCATCAGTTGAAAGCCACAGTAGTTAGCATTGGGTGTAACAGCAGATTTATCAATAAAAAACACTGGCAATGTTCCTTCATTCTTAATAACTTGCATCCACGGTTTCTGTTTAGAAGCTTCTTAAAAAATGTTTATGGTTCTGCACATTTCATACCAAACTGGAGGAAAATGGTAAACATGTCTTCTTTTGATGCAACCCCATTCAGCAATCTTCTCCCCAAGAACTCAGTGTCATTTACGAGTCTGAGACTTCTTTGGCACTGCAGGTCGCTTGGCTTGCCACAGGTGGTTATGAATAGTAAGAGCATCCACACTGACAGACATGGTTTTGGCTGGAATCACGTTAAACTGTTTTCTGTCCGAACTGTACTTATAAAGTTTGTCAATCATTTTCTTGGTGATGCTCTTTGGCCCTGTTCCAGTCAGCTTGTAGATTTCTTCAGTGTCAGGATAGTAGCAGTAAAGTGCTCTAAACTGGCAGCCAGCATCACGGAACAAAATGATATAGTGGTTGGCATCACATTTTTCTAGTTCCTGCATTAAAAATAAACAAACATATACATAAGATTGTTCACAGTGAAAATTCTCATATTATGCCAGGCTTTAAGCTTTCACATATAGCTAAGTAAGTGTTTGAAGTTTTTTTAAACACTAGATCAGTAACTATGAGTTTCAGTCCTTCTATAAACTTACGAGTTGAACTCTTAATACAGGATCATGTTTTCCACAAGTCCATACAGTCACGGGAAGTAAAGGATTCTTAATAAAGGTACATTTTAGGAAATTGCATTCACTATGACGCATCAGTGGGATTATGAAATGAGCATTGCAGATACAAAATTATTAGTGTACTCACAATAAAATGTATTTTAATGTTTACCTCTAATATTGAATTCTTATGCGGTTCATTCACTTTTCCAGCAAGACAGCAATGAGATATAGCATTGTGAATAATAGGTTTGTTTGATTTGCTGCTGGGTTCCTTAAATAATTTTGGACCTAAGGAAGATAAAAAAGTAAAAAATTATTTGCCCTGCATTTATGAACTTTAAGATTTTCATTCAAAGTGAAAAACCCTCAAATACTTTTCTACAATAACTTACTTTTAGAGATATTAAACAGAACAAAATACACCTGACCAACTTCTCAAAAGTAACAGTGTGTCACATCAAATATACTACAGCTCTTTATGACGTGCTATTCATAACAAACGCTCAAACTAAAACAAAATAGTCACCTGTGTATTCTGCCACTGAAGCAATAGAAGATGCTGTCGAAGCATTCTCCCAATCTCTTTCTGTGTTTCTGCTAGGATTTCTGCTCAGTATTGGTAAGGACTCCATCGATTCAACTCTGGGGTGGAGAATTAAAAAAAAAAAAAAAAAAAAAAAAACTCCAAGATTTTGGTTTTTTCCCCTCCAATCTTAAATAAATTTACCAGTTGCTGGCCCTGAATGGAACAGGCTACTGTCCCTTTTCCTCCCCCAGAACAGTCAAGAGTCTCCCTGCTAGATTATCAAAGCAAAATTCTATTAGTCCTTTGGAAGAAAACAAAACAAAATTACAAGTTTGTACAGAACACTGGAGTTGGCAGCCACATAAAATAGAAAATGAATTCACTAATTACCATTGTGCCTCTATGCCAGTGAACCGAAGCAAACAACACTGAATCCCAACACTATTTCATAACACAGTAAAAAATTAAAAAGTTAAATTTAGGCCTATCTCTCTACCTCTGAGATGGCGTGCCACCAGAGTGTACGCTTTCAGGTTCAGTTGTTGCTGCTGAAGCCAAAGAAAGACTGGAACCAGACTGAGCACTGCTCAAATTATCAGCTGCAAAACAAAAGAGAAAATGTGAAACATGTTTTGTTAAAGCACATTTGCAGACTCAGTGAGAGCAAACAAATCAAAATTCTTACGTGTGGAAGAACACTTTGTCCCTGAATCACTGTAAGATTCTTCACGATGGACCGACTTTGGCCTGGGTTTTTTAGGCTTCGATTTGGGCTTTCCAAGCCCTTGCTCCTCCAAAATTTGCTGCTGTTTTTTCCTTAGATATTCTTGTTTGATAAGTTCTCTTCGAGCCTTCTCCTCTTCTTTCCGTATTCGGTCCTCCTCAGCTTTGCGACTGAAAAGCAAACACAGCATTATATTCAACATATAATAGTTTTCCTCATCTTAAAGACAAAAAGTAGTATTCTTTTCCACGTGTTATTACCGAGCTTCGTCTCTTTTTTGTTCAACTTCAGCCTCCAACTGCTGTTTCCGAATCCGAGCCTCCTCAGCTTTGCGCTGCTGTTTCAAAAGGAATGCTGCACGTTTTTTCGCAAGCTCATCTTCTGCTTTCTGTTCATCCTGCAAAATTCATGGGGATAGAGAGTTTTGAAGAACAGAAGAAAATATATTAAGCTGGACATCACAAGATTGCTGAAGATTCCAGGAATATTGTAGGGAAACATAAGCTATTAGTTTTAGAAATCTATGTTTTTAGAATTGATGAGTATAAATCAGAACTGTATTGAACTTCTTGTTGCTCAAGAAAAATTTAAGAGACAGTTTTAGTGTTCCCTTAAGTCTGTGAGGAGAAAAAATGGGTCTCATCTTACTCTGACTTGTTTTTAAGCACACTTAATCATCACAAAACCTTCTAGTACTGCAAAGTACAATGCAACTACCATGTGGGCTAGGATGGACAGCACAAATAACGCTGGCATAATGATAACCTTTGAGTTAGTCAATGTTAATCATACTATATAAAACCAGAAGTTAAATTCACTGAGATTGACAGTCTAACTCGACTTTCTTAAAAGAGAAATTTAAAAAGAAAGTATCGTCATGTCAGCACATTTGAGGTACTTACAATAAGCATTGCTAAGCACAGATTAAGATACTAAATGTTCCGATAGCAGCGCTGAACTTCACTAGAAGGAGCAGACACCTTATTTAAAGAACATCCAACCCAACAATACAAGAAACACCACTGTACTAAAAAACCAACAGCTTAACAACAACCCTTTCCCCAAGCCAGGGTTAGGTGCAAAATGAGAAAAATTACTTAAATTTAATGCATTTTTATTATGAGCCCTACACGCTACCATTATAGGGCAAAAACAAAAGCTGCATGAAAACCAGTAATATCTTCCAACAGTGCATTGAAGCATCTAATTTCTCACTTGCATCTACAGCCATACAACTGAATTCTCCGTTACAGCCCTTGACTTTCAGGCTGCTAGGCTGCCCAAAAATTGAGAAATTTGGATGCAAATGCCAAAAAAAACCCAACAAAAAACCAACCCTAGTCCAGACTCTCAGCTCCCTGACAAGTTTTAAAGCCTGTTCAGCACGCTTTTACTAGACACCTGTGTTCTGTCAGAATTTTTTCTTTCAGTTGATACAGGTTCACAGAATGCTGGGATTTCAAAATGGTAAATTCTTCCCTTGCATTCTGTGATTCTTTTGCGCTAAGTATTTACAATATGTTTGTATGCTTGTTTCTCAGATAGAAAAAAAACTAAGGGAAAGAGAAGAAAAGCAAGGTTAATCCCAATTCCTAGTAAAGTTAACAAGAACCAGAATTTCATACATTAAGTCAAATACTTTTTTTCTCCACAAACAATTCTTTTCCAATGCAGTTTTTTTAAAATCTTAATATTGCAACCAAAATGTACCGTGTTCCATCAGAAGACTGAAGAATGAAGTAGACAATAGTTCTAATGCTGGGCAAATGTGTACCAAAGACAGAAAGGTAATATATTTACCTTGAAGAAAAAACCCACACCAGACTTCTGATCACCTTCACTAATTATATCCGTAGAGCTATCCTGGTTTTCAAGCTCTCCTTCATCTGGAGCTTTTAAGTCAGACAGGTCTACTTCAATGAGATTAGCCTTGCTTCTCAGTGGCTCATCCACTGGGACATTTTCTTTTCCTGAGCCATCAGACGTATCCAATCCTGTTTCCTTGAAGCTGTTATTCACCTCTTTGCTCATTTCAGAAATAATATTTGCATCTTTGGAGGTGGAGAGAACAAGTGCCCGTTGATTGCTCTCATCATGAAGTCTATAGGCATCAAAGAAACACTTTTCTTGAGAACCACTTCCATGATCAGGACTACTTTCCAAGCCAATTTCTGTTGGTGTCTTTGACAAGCTATTGGATGGAAATGGTCTTAGATGTGGTAAGGTTTCTAGACTTTGTGTTGGGGTTTTAACACGTGCTGAATTTTGTTGTCTGTCTTTAGTGACTTTCAGATCAGCTGGTCTTCCTGATCGAGGACTCCTTCCCTGACCAAATCGAGGTGGTTTACGAAGACTGTTCATTCCAGTTGGAGACAGGGGCTCAACAAAATGAATTGATGGTTTTACCTTTTGGTCCTGAGAGTTACTTCTGGTTCCTGATGATGGCACTGATGGAGATTTCATAAGCAGTTCCTGTTGCTGAGAAATCTTTAATATAGCCTGCTGAAGTGTACTGATTGTTTCATTTAGTTTTTCAATAGAAAGATCACATTCATTTATATCCACTTCAGTAACATTGTCTTCTAGGAGGGCAACGGAAATAATTTTACTTTTTTCCAAATCATGTATAGCAGCAGAGTCTTTTGGTTTATGTTGCTCAGCAAAAGCTAGGCTGTCTTGCATTTTTACTTTTGTTACTTCTTGAGAATCATTAAACAGTTCTTCCCTCTCCTCCTCTTTCACAAGGAACTCCTCAGATTTGGAACTCAAAGAAACTTCATCTAAGTCTTCACCATTGTGCCGAGAATATTCTTTTGTAAAATGTTCTGGTTTAAGAGGTTGTGGAACATCAGGAGATTTCCCTTTTTTAACAACATGCAAGAAAGCTGCCTTGCCCAATTTTAGTCGCTGCCTTGCTGATAAGGCTTCCATCTTCTTCTTCTGAGCTTCTATTGCCCTTCGTTTCTCTTCCAACTGCATATGAAGCTGCACCAATTCAGAAGCTAAAAGATTAACGTTATCTTTATTTTGTCTGCTGGGGCTTTGTTCTCGCTTTTGTTTCCATGTGGTTAGTGGTGCTGGGCAGCTTTCTGATCCATCTGGCGTGGTCTTTTGTGAACTGCTTGTGCTAGACTTTGTTTCATAGCTATTAAGTCTCTGAAGCTTTCGTTCTGCAAAACTGGTCATTCGGACACTCCCACTAGTCACTGACACACTGCTAACTTGAGAAATTGTACTCAAACAGGGGCTGGAACGTCCACTAGCATCATCCTTATCTTCATGTTCTTTTACCTTCATATCTTCTTGCAATTTTGCAGATTCTTCCTCACCAATGTATTTAGTGACTATAGGATGGTCATCTATGACTACCAAATCCTGTTCAGCTTCTTCTATGTCTAAGAGATCTGAATCAGAGTCGTGTCTCACCATAGTCCATGTAGTATCCGGAACATGTGAATTGAGACTTTTCACATAACTTACATTGACTTTACTTGCTATATCATCATCAGATTTGGCAGCATGAAGAAAAAATCCTCCAGTGGACAGCTCCTGAGTGGAAGGATCTAAACTGCTACTAGCCAAAGGTCTGGAAGCTTCTAAACCTGCTTCTACCAGTGCCACCGAGTCTGCAGTACTAGGATCTGCCACTGCCGTGAAATCAGAACTAGAAATTGGAGTAAAAGTCCTATTGAGGTCATGCTCACCATGACTGCTATTTGTTTTCTTGCGGATCAACGGCAAGTGTCCTTCATTTAATCTCTTTGTTATAAAACTCCTTTGTTTCCCCTCCCCACATTCATCCTCTTTATTGATTATCTGTTTTTCCTTTGCTGGTTTTAGAACGGCAGGCATTAAAGGCTCCAAGTAAAAACTGTCTGGTTTGCTTTCTGAAGTCTCACTATTTGTTTTTGGAGACCATGCACTTGCAACTATGCTGGGCACCCTGGCTGATGCATTCTGCAATTCAGGATCACCACGGTTTGGCCTTTCTTCAGATCTTATTATGGCAATAAGCTCTTCATCTTCATCCTCGATTTCAACATTGTTCAGCAAGCTCTTCCCATTAGTTTTCATTGTTGGAGGATGGGGCTGATTTTTTGGAGTTACATTAACAATGTTTGAAGCAAGACTGTCTTTGCTGATTGATCTGGCCAGACTAATGCTATCACCAGACCCAGGGTCCACATCACTACTGGCAGAATGATGAAGAGCAAATGGTGTTGGCTGAGACAGAGGCCTAGAAAAGATAAGAACAGTCTCCTGACGCTTAAGCACAAAAAGTTACAATTTGTTGAACTAAGGACCATGATATAGACAGCTAAAATTTTTTGCTCTATTTGAAAAACGTATCCTGTATCAAAAGTGACCAGCAATACTAAATAGCAACTTCAGATACTTCAGTTTTCAATAGTGCTTACTGAAAATCATGTTTAAAGTATTTTCAATTGCAACTCTAAAATTAGCTGTTTCTGAAAACGTACGTTAAAAGAAAACAAACCTAGGTGGCTCTGGGTCCAGTTCTAAGGAAGCAATACCACATGACTACGACGAAACTGTCACAGTATCCTTTCACTAAACAGTATTGTAATGCATCTGTTACCTGGGTTTCCTCTCTGGCCACGCAAGAACTGAACCTCGTGGCTGCCCATCAACACGGGTCAGAGAATTAGAACGATGCCGATGACCTGAAATAATTTTAAAATTTTTAACAGTTTAGAAATGGTCTTTAAACTAGCAGTTTTACTTTATTTAATAGCAAACAGAATAAACTCCTTCACCAAGAGATGGCAGCAGAACACAGACTTCCTGACATTAACCACAGACAGACAGAGTCTGGAAAAAAAAGACAATAAAAAGTGACCACATACACATATCTGAGTTTTGGATTTCCAAACATAAAAATGTTTGATTTGCTTTCCCCATCAGCTCCCCAACTTTAAAAAAGGTCCTTCACTGCATGCTGTTCAAACCTAAGCAGTTGGAATGTTTGGCTGGTACCTTAGCTGATAAAAGAAGAGGAATTCTGAGCATCTTTGGGTAAGTATAAAACCTAGGTTTTCAGTAATTAAAAAAATGTTTAGGCAACACATGTCAAGTATAGAGAGAGTTTGTCATGCTGGATGACAATCTTACTTCCTAAGGCTTTTGCTAGTCTTATGAACATTTGACAACTGGCTTTTTCCTCTCTTTTCACAGAATTGACATTATTAGTCTTCATTTCTTGCACTTGAGATTCTGAGAAATAAGCTCATTTGTGAGAAGAAAAAAATTTTTTGCAATCCAGTAACTTTCTTAAAAGATCTTTAAAATCTTTTAATGCAAGCAAAGATGATTTCCTCAAACTAAACATGCTTAGCACGTGGCTGACCACAGTTTAATTCAATTTTAGATCATTTACACATATGAATTTATATTTTTATTCATTACTGTATTGACATTGACAGTCACTGCCTGTTGAAATGCAAATTCGAGGTAGACTTACCAGGGCTGTCTTCTCCCTGTAAAGATTTTTGTTGCTTTTGTCTCAAAGGGAGCAATGGATGAGAAGGGCTAAAGGCAGGGCTTCCTCCTTTGCCACTAATTCAGAAAAGCAAAAATTCATTACTACTAGAATTTTTTTTCTATGAGAGAAATTACATAGTTGCGAAGTTACACTGGTAAAAGTTACCCCCCTCTCTTTAAAACACAATAATATATCATTAATTTTAATGTTAAAGAAGTTACTTAAAGAAAAGGTTTTCACATGTAACAATACAAAAGTAAAACTACTACCTGAAATCAAACTGTTTAAGTTTCTAAATACAGCAGATTTAAAATGTAGCTTATGTAAAAAGTACATTAGAGACAAAGCAAAGGCTGAAATAACTTATTGGTTGCCATCAAACCTAGGTCAGCTGAAAAACCTTGTCCTAAACCTTCTTGTACATTAGATGCTATTTCAGTTTGTTTTCATATCACCATTTACAGAATATGGCTAGTAAAGATGAGCTGCTTGAACAGTTTTCACGTTTCACGTTGTCTCCAAAATAGAAGTTAGACTAACTCCCTCTGTCACGCAACGGTGACATTTACTGGTGGGGCTTATTGGCATTTGCCAAACAAAGATCAAACATAACAGTGCAAAGTGTTTCTTCAAACTTGAGAATCGAGAATATTTGAGAGACTGACTGCACACAACTCAAATTCACTCAGTTTGTAGCAACATCAGAACATTTAGCAGCAGAAATTCCTATGTTATCCAAATGGAAGCATAAATTGAAGATTAGTCTAAACGACATGAAAAACAGACTTACAGATAGTCAGGCTCCTCAGGGTGCAGGTAGTATCTATTGCAAGCTTCAGGGCCTGTCTGAGCCGAGGGCTGCAAGTCTGCTGGACTTGTGCTAGCAGGGCTAGCCATGAAACTTCGCTTAGTTGCATTGGAAATAGGAACAGGTGGACGACTGCTCTTCTGCTGTAACACTGTTTTAACTGTGCATATATTAATAACATTAACACAACTTATACTAGCCTTTAAAATAACAAAACAGAACAGGAAGTTTTCAGATTGCAGTACAATAGAATGAAAACGTTACAACACTGAAATGAAACCTTAAGTACTAGTCTTTATTTAAAATACGTATCTTATGGTGACCTTAATGTAAAGAAAGTTACAAGTGAATAATTAGTGTGTTTAGGGAAAAAATTACCTATGTCATTCAAAAAATTCACACTCAAGTGGATCTAGGACTAACTTTCCTTCCATTTTTACTGCTTTCAAAGATCCCCAGCAAACACAAAGTCTGCGTAGAAACAAAACTCCAAAGGAAACACCACTGTGCAATAGTTTCATTGTAATGTAAGTATTTTAAATAACATGCTAACATTTATCAAGAGTTAAAAACCTACCATCTTTTATTTCCTGAATATCTCTCGGTTGTACAAAGTCTGGTTTGACATTCTCAAACCACCAGAAGAGTTCCGCAATGAATACCATGACGTTAGGCTAAAACAGGAAAAAAGAAAAAAAAACACCTCACAGTAACAACACACTTATGGTTTACCCACATTTTATTTAAAAATATATCCTTCATTATGTTTCTTACCTTTAAAACCAAAGGAGCATATAACATGTCCTCCAATGTGAGGTAAAAACATTTGTTTAGATATTCATTTGAGAATTCTCTCAAAAGTTGAATATTATAGAGGCTGTCTGCAATTGAGGTTACCTCCTTCAAACAAATATCTAGAAAGGTAAGAAAGACAAAGTTATGACACTATCCCAATGAATTAAAACTTCCATCCACAATTAACAGAAACACTACACACAGGAACAACTTCACAGATGCTTATACACCATCATTTAATATTTATCAGCTAGCGGTGACATTTCTCTACCCGTTAAGTACCAGAGGGATAGGAAAAGAAGGAAGAAAAACACAGATAAAACAGTATCAATTCTGCGTTCATTTTAGAATCCATATAGGATTCTGTCTATCACAGCGACAGAAAAGATAAGCAGGCTACAAAGAACACACATAATGACAAAATACAAAAGCAGTTAAAACCCAGACATCTTGATTTGCAAATAATAAAAGGTTACTCCTAGGATTCACAGTGCTGGTTCCTTCTGAAACCATTCAGGAGCTCTGCAAGGTACAACATATCTGAGAATTTAAAAACCAATATAAAACGTTGATTTGTAGCAGTTAAATGCAACAAGGACATTGAATTATTAAGAAAAACATTTTCTGGGAAAGAAAACTCATGTTTGATATGCTGAAGAGTGACAATTGCTGAAGACTGGGAGAAACTATTTTAAAATCTAGATTTTAAAATGCCAAATTATGTACTCATACAGAACAACATGAGAATTATCAGCTAACAGTAGTGGACATGTATTCCTTTTTTGTGGTCTATTGAAACCAAGCTGTTATTTGAACAAAGAAAGCTGTATCATCTAGATCTATAAAAGAAAGGATTATTTTGTAGCTCAAAATATACAGAGCAAAGCCTTCTAAATACAGTAAGTAAAAAAACAAAATCAAAGAGAGGTTACTTTTTAAATAGTCATGCAGATTCCATATCTGACCTGACTAACTTGCTGTAGTCCACTACCTATGAGATGTGTCGCATTTTCTTTTGATGATGTATTTCTAGTTCACGTTTCAAAGACTGAGGAATTTTATTTTATTTTTTTTTTTTAGAAACCTTTATTACATACCATCTAGTTTCATTTGCTCTGGACAATAATAGTGTATCACAGCTAGAAGAGCAGCACCATCACTACCATCCTTCATCAAATCTTCAAGCAAAGGAAAGTAAGGTAATTGTCTGCTTGAAAGATGGTCTCTTCGGTAACGCACCTAACAAAAGAAAACAAGCATTCATATGATGCTAACAAAAAGAAATTAAAAAAAAAAAAAAAAAAAAGGCATTTTTGTTAAGCACTGAAAACTCTTTACGGTGGATCCTTTATAGCATTCTGCTCTAAGTCAAAAACAATTTACAAGGTTACAGTTTTCTCTCAATGGAAGCCAATTCTGAAGAATACGGTGCTTCCCTCTTAATCATTCTCCTCATATCTGGAAGGAATCCATGCTGCTGGGTTCCTAGCTTCATTCACACATTTTAACTTATTACAAGCAATTTAAGTCAAAATCCTTCCACACAGATGCATGAATGCAGAAGATCCAAAGAAAGAGACACGAATAACTACATGGGAACACTTAAAGCTTGGGAAAAACAAAACAAAACAAAACAAAATTCAGATGAGGTAGTGATTTCTTATACATTACCTACATCCACAGGCAGCAAAGTTCTCTCAGAGAGATTCAGAACATGGTATGTCTGGGAAGCCAGTATACAATACTAATGTTGTACAAAAGAAAAAAACACGGCCTTTTCCAAAAATGGTCAGCAAGAGGGGCAAGTAGGCCTTTTACATCAACGGCAAAACTCTCCTTGATTTCACTATAGATCAATATCAAACTTTTCTGCAAACCACCCCCTAGCCCTCATGTAATTTGGAGCATAGCTGAAGACTAGCTAAAGCCAGTCAACGGAAGAACAAATCTTGGCATTGCTTCTTGCAACTTTTGCAAGAAAAGTTTTAGTGTTGATATTTACTGAGCATCCACATGCTAGCTAGACTAGAAGGCTGTATCTAACTTTGAGCAGCAAAGCGATCGGGCAAGCGAAAGAACAATACACTATGGAGCCTAGCAGAAATACCTTTCAGCACTGGAAAAAGATTCCTTTTACACTTTAGTGCATTAATACCACTTTGCATTTAACAGGCTACCTTGACTGACATGCTGGCCTGACATGCAGATATACAGAGAATGTATTTAATCCACAGAGGAAAGCTGGATTTTACCAGTGGTATCATACACTTTCCAAGACACCCTGGGAAAGCTCTCTACACAAACACGTACACACTCATATGTGTCAATTGAGGATGGCACAGGCTGAGAAAAAAATCTGTTCAAAGGAACAAAGATCACTTATAATCCGAGTAAAAAAAATAAATGAAACTGGTTCATTTTGCACAAATATAAACATGTTAAGTTTCCCTGGCAAAGGCAAGCAACTCTAAAAGCTATCTCTATACGCTAATGCTATTTTTCCTGTCCTTTTACCAGGTGAAAATTATTTTTTCCCCAGCCTGGAGCACTCCACAAATATGTAATGGAATGTGAATCATACTGTACCACACGAGCATATTCCACTGGTTCCAGCATGCAGTGCGATATGGCATGCATCAGATCAGGCTTACACAAAAAGAAATAGTGAGATATACGACGGTGATTATTCAAACATTAAAATCAAATCAAATGCATTAGCAACATCCATTATGCACTGGAAATGTGGTCATGAAGTCTGATAAAATAAGTATGCACACTAAGGTGAACTGGTTAGCTTAAAAGGTTCATCATTTATCCACTTAGTTGAAGTAAACATATTACAGACAAACTTCAGAAATTTCTTTTTAAACTTTAATTCCTCCTGTATTCAAAGTAGATACAAATATTTCCTTTCCAATAGGCTTAAATGGAAACCAACTACAGTCAATAACTGAGAACTAAAATCTGTAAGAATTCCTTGTTTATTTTAGCTTTGGTGAAAAAACCACAAATTTATCATCAAAGAGGTTTTTTATGGACTTCATTTAATTCCTTATTTTTTGCTCAACTATTATTCTCTTAACTATTCAGTCTTTTGTACTGAAAAATTCTGAATTCTTTCTTATATGCTAAGTTGAGTTTGTGGTTTGTCCCCCCACAACGCATACAGTTAATGACATCTGTATGCACTAAAGTGCAGAAATGGGTGCTACTGAAATAGAGATAAGTCTATTTTTAAAACAAACAAAAAAAAAATCACAAAAGAAAAAAGAAATACAGAAGTGATACAGTGTGACGACTACTATGGAGATTGTAAAATCTGTCAGTAAACCAGTATAATCTAAGCGGTACTGGACTAGTAGTGAGATAACCTCTATTTACTCCTTCCTTTACCACCAACTTGCTCAATGATATCCTGCAAGTCAGTTCCATTCCTGTGGTTTCTTCTACTCTCACCCAGTTGTCTCTAAATAAAACATAAACCTACTCAACTTCCTCGAAAGGCTATCAAATGTACACCTCAAATACAGATGTGATCTTTAAGCACACTAGAATGTGAATGTGAGTGATAAGTACTAGGTACTTCATTACGTTCTGGCACAGGTCATTAAATGAGGCTGGAAGACAGGGCTCTGTCACAGATTTTGTTAGCCTGCAGGTCCCCACTCGAATTTCCTTTATTTCAGATATTTAAAGTTGTTAGTGTGGTCCATACATTTGGTTCAAACAAATAAAGGATTACGAGGCAGAGGCGTAGGACTGAGCTCTCCATGGAAAGGCAGAGAGACTGTGAGGACAGGTGACTGCCCGATCACGCCCGCCTTCTCCAAATGCACTGCTCTTTGGAATTTGCAACCGAGACAACAGCTCTCATCTTCCCAGAGAGAAAATGGAAAACACCAGATCCAGCAAGTGCAGGAGAAGGGTATCAAGGCTAAGGAAAGCAAAGGAACAAAGAAAAATCTCTGCAAGTTGAAATAAGACCAGGAAACTCAGTCAAAAGAAAGCAGGCTTGTATACTAGAAGTACAATTTTATTGTTTTTTTATATTGATATTCCATTTATACACTTCACCATAAAGAAAGTAGGTACTGTTCTGATATGTAAACTCCTTCCTCCCATTATGCCAGTGCAGTCTCATTAATTTAGCATACAATTCCAGCAACTGTCATAACGGGTTCAAACTGGTTTGTCAAATCTTCTAACCCCATCTCAATGAGTAACAGTGTTCTGGTTTTGACAGGTTTACAAACCTGTGCAAGAGCAGGTGCAAGAGCAGTGCAAGAGTACTATTTAACGAACAACTGCAAACATCTGAGTATCTTACCTATGGATTCAAACATTAAGCAACCATTTAAACCGACCAGCTTTTATATCACCTTAGTGCTGTGATCAATTGCCTACTTACAAAAAAATAGTAAACGCAACCATTTCAACTGTGTTTAATTTTCTAGTTTTTTCTGCTACTCCATATCCCTCACTCCTGCACTGTGGAAACAATTTTGAAATGCTGTAAAGTGATTATGCTATATGCTGTACAGTATGCAAAAACCATGTTATGAAAACTAAGCCGGATGACCCAAAAGCTTACACAGGTTTTTTTCAAAGACCGCCCAAGAAGCATTGTAATGGAAGCAAACACTCTGAAGAAATTTAAAAAGCCATGATTTTGTGGATGACAACTGGTGTAAAAGTAGTTCACTTACAGGTACTAATTTCCAATACCATTTGGAAGGAGACTGCTCAGGAAGCAAGGAAAGGAACGTAGGAATAGGAAAGGAACATCAGCAATGCAAGTTAAAAGCAGTAATACTTAAATGCACTTCAGCAATAAACACTTTCATATTTTAGAGGAGTTGCAGCCTAAAAATTTAGATTTTAAAATATTAAAATGAGACCCAAAAGTCAATAGCATCAAATAGTTAAAGCAATCCTTCAGACCACACATCAACTTATAAGCAGCTCTTTAGCTCCTTATCATTGAAGGATACTGCTTTACATGAAAAGCACATAGAACACCTTTGCCACTAACATGAAAGTTAAACAACTGTGCCTTGTTCAGAGGTCACGCTTCTATCCCCTTTGCACAGCAACGCCAATTTGAGGAAAGAACTTTGCAGTTTTTCTTAAGGCCTCGTCAAATCATAAACTGGGAGCTCAGATAGCTGATATACATTATATTTGAGAAAGATCTATTTTACGTTCTCCAGAAATGAAAGTGTACTACATTTTGCAATGTTAGTGCATTGTGATATAATTTCAAGGGAAAAAGGTGGAAAAAACTACAACCACACACATATAACATTTGAATGCCAAGAGTATGCTTACTAGATAGAAACTGAATAAGCCTCTGAAGATACATTAGACAATTAACCCATGCAAAATGAGTATGCCCCAAGAGCTTTCAAAATATGTAATATATATTCTGTGCTGTGAAAGTTGAGTCACATTTACCCATGTAAAGTTGATACAAGTTATTTTAAGTTGAAACAAGTTAGTTTAGTCCAATTGAAACTTAAAGGAAAGTCAGAAGATACCAGTCGGCTTGAAAGGTAAGGAAGGGCACTGATGACAGACACAAAACAAATGGCATGCACAAAATCTCACGAGTTTGGAGGACAGGATGCCTCACATTTCTCTGACAAAGTAAATACCGAGATGTTTGTATTTAAATCCATTAATGAGCAATACACAAAATCACAACTGAAGACAAATTTGTTTTACCTTTTGGTGCCCTGGACTTTCCATTAGTTGCTGTTTTAATTTAATCTCTTTCTCTGTTATCTCTCTCATTTTAAGGTTCACCTAAAAGGGCATAGCATAGAAAAGATATTAAAATACATCTGAATATATGTTTCCACAAGTCAAGTTTTCTTCTTCCTCCCCTTACTTAATGGTCACTCTACAAACATAAAAAGTTCATAGAATAATGCGCTGTAACAGTTTGAGACCAACCCTCTTATTAGCAGTAGCTATAATCACAACAAGGGAATCCCGGGTTTGCAAAGGAGATATTCTCTTGGAATGTGACTCTGTTGTCACTCGAAAGAGTTTCAGCAACTTAACCTCTACCTTTTGAAAAAGTATTTGTGTTAGATGTATTCAAGCTAGTCAGAATTAAGTCCATCCTGTTATTTAACACGAAACAATGCTTCACCTAAAAACCAAACCCGCATAGTAGCTTGTCTGAAAATAAAGAACCCAATTTCTACAGTTTTCCTAATTTAGTTCTTAATTATCTTCTTTATTTTAAAATTTGCCTTGAAAAATTTACCAGCTTTATTACAGCATCCCTACGAAAAAGAAATTGCTTTTCCCTGCTAGTCTGATTCTCTTTCCCAACGCATATGGAAACCTTGCAAAGTGAAGCAAGAAGATGAAATTAGAATACACGTTGCAGTAATAACGAAATCAAATACCATTAACAGTAATCTGTATTAGGAGGATATTATACCCAACTACCATTGGACTTGAGGTAACAAGTAACAACACAGTAATTAAAGCAGTTCTCTTCATCTTAAGTGGAAAAGATGATAGAAATGCACAAGTAAGAAAGATGGAAGGAAGACACTCATCAGAGCCTTTTTAAAAATCTGAAAAGTGACAATAAGAAACAGGCGCACTTTTCTCAATTTTACCTTGTTAATCCAGAAAACCATTGCATCCTCCAAATCATAGGGCAGTTCTTTCGAGGCACTGAATGTAGAGAAACGCTTGACACTAGCAACCACCTTTTCAATGCTGATCATTTCTACAGTATAGGCCATCATCAGAGCATCGATCATGGCCATATGAGAACTCTAAAAGAAAAAATAAGAAAAATAAAATCCTTTAAGAAAAAAAAAAATTACACACTCTAACTGTATTTAAAATGAAAAATTAGCGACCTAGAAATTAAGAGCTCTTCATTCCATTCACTATTTTAAATAGTGTTAAATAAAAAGAAGATCATTAGGTGGATTTAATTAAGCTAACCATTTTGATTGGTGCACAGCCCAGATCAGATTCAGACACAGGTGTATCATCACTCTCCATGACGTAAATCCCTTTTCGAGACAGAGCCTGGATCACTGACTGGTGTCCCTGCAGAGCAGCCACCTGATCCCCCTTCAGAATGAGGCTACAGACACGGCAGTACAGCTCACTGGACAGCAGCAGCTTGATAACGGGTGGTTTAATATGTTCTTGCTCATATTGATCTATGTAAAATGGGTCCTTCAGCTCCTCTGGGACATTATCTGAAACAATGGAAGAAAATTTTCAACAAGTGGCATCAGTTATAAACAGAAGTAAACATTTTTACTTTAATTCAAAGATAGCATATGAAAGAACAAAAAAAAAAATCAAGCACAAAAAAAACACTGAAGGTAATTAAGACTGCAGTTTCATATTGCAAACAGTTTCAGTAGGTCTTCGTACTTAAATTTAAATTAACTAAAGTGTATATACTTGGCTCCTGCCATATACATACTTCAGTAAAATTCCTATACATTACCAGTCAGCTTTCTCAAGATAGTGGAGTCCCTTTCAAGAAAGCACTTCAACACGGACAGAAGTCCCACTGTCCTCTACGCATCTCTAGCTGTTTCCTTGAAAAAGACCCAGCTCAATCAGAATGATATGCTACCACCTCTACTGATTGCTGCACGTTACTAGTATTTTAATTTTATTTGGAATTATAAATCTTTTAGCCTGTGATCTCAGTAAAATGCTCTGTGTATCAAATGGGCAAAGTTTATATATCTTCAAAGCACAATTTACAGCTACTTCAAGCAATATCCCAAAACATCTGTGCACAGCGATGAAATAACTGCAATGCTCAGTCACAAGAGGAGCCAGCCAAACATTCTCAAATTGAAAAAGAAAACTACGCCACCTATTTCTTGGTTCTAACCTACCAAAGTTCATAGAAAGAGTGAAATATCTGATTATAAAATCGTGAGTATTTTACAAACAGTTTGCAAAAAAATTGAGTCTCCAGTGAGCTGATTGTCTATTTTTTTGACAACAAGAGCATTGAAACAAACTATTGCAGCTTTTCAGCCTTTAAATAGGAACTAAAGCCTATGAAGCAAAACCACTCCACTTGGATTTGGATTCAACATGAATTTTAAACCAAGTCTAAAATTAACTTCTTTTGGAATGGCACAATTTCCACAAGTTGTCTTATGACTTTATCAAGCTGAACACAGATTCTGAGTGTAGCAATTTACGTGCAAGGCAAAATTAACAACACAGAAGACTTCATCCTCGCGCACCACTTCTCCACCAGCTCCCAACCCTCATAAAGACTTCCAATTTTGCTACTAATCAGCACACCTTCATAACTGGCAGGAAAGACAGGCACCAACTACAACTAATACTGTGATCACTCTAAACACGTCTAAGACATTGCAAATCCGTACCTTGCTAGCTGAAGTACTGCCAGTGTTGAAGGTTGTTAACGCTACAACACGAGGCAAATGTCAACTGACTACAATGGTTGAAAGTGGAAGGAAATCCTGCTGTAAGCAATAGTTTCTTGATATTATTGAAAAGACATAAAACAAGTTAAAAATAGATATATCCCAAAATAAATACCTCTTCTCATACTCAGTAATCAGACTAGAAGCTATTGATCTTTATAATAGCCTAGCAGTAATAATGACAGCCTCAAGTGTGTTGTCTTAATAGAAGCCTGACATTTCATAATTTTCAAATATAAAATTCTAACTTATGCTATCCAGTCACTCCGAAGATCTTCCCCCGAAGTCACTTCAACAGTTCATTTTAAATACGTACATTTACACTTAAAAGAATTATTAATTTGACAGAATATTTACTTTTCATTCAGCTCATTTCCAGAATAATTAAATTTCCCCATTCATAAAACCTCCTACAGATAGCATATCTTTGAACTGCAAAATAAGCCGCACAGGATTTGTGTACTGCAGAGCACTTAATGTTCATAAAGAAGAGAAACTGAGATAGAATGTTAACAACCACATGAGCCAGGAGTACATCTCACCTAAATGTGAGCAGTAAACCAGTGTTATCGTAACAGCTGTAACGCCTACTCAGTTAGTCACACAGTACTGCCCCTATTTTTCAAAATGGACAGCTCTTTGAAGTTTTTAAAAATTAAGATCACTATTTTTCCTTTATGTGATATTGAATGCCGTGATATACGGACTATGTACTGAAGATGGTTGGAAGAGACAATAAACCCCCACTGGTTCTGTAGTAGAATTTGTTAATGTTGGTGTCCATTTTTCGTGAAACAGATAATAAATTCAAATATTTTTAATCTTCTTAAGACTAGTCAACCTGACCTAAAATCAAAGGCTGTTGAAAGCTAATTCCATTTATTGGTCATTGCCACCTCCAGAAAGAGAACTAGGGCTTCCAGTTCTAAAGACTGGGGAAAGATTGAAAATCAAAACCTAAAGCTGCTCCCATAATTCAACATTTTAGCTTCATTACAAGCAGCTACACCTTTAATAGTCAAAGACACATTGCTTTTCACTAATTATTCGCAAAAGGAAATAACAGAATACTAGCTCATAAAATATCCACGAAGAAGCAAGTTTCTGGTAAGAGCATTAGCACCACTCCAAGCTTTGAAGGCTTTTTTAAAACAAAACCATGCGAATTCAAAACGTCTGAAATCTGAAGTACTTACATGAGGGGTTTAGTACAAACACCTGCCCTCCACCAGCTCCACAGAGCAGGGTAACCGAGGTGACTGTCTGAAACGGCACTGTGCGTAATGGCTGGACAAAGAACCCTGAACCTCCTCCAACACACCAGCTGCCCAGCTATCCACGCAGCCCACTGCATCAGCAGACAGCTCACTTTGGATTTTCTTCAGGTCCCTTTTCCACAAGGCAATCACTTCTAGTACCAGGATTAATAATTTGAATACTATCATAAGAAGTTATGCATAAACATTAATCCTCCCATACCTGCAATTTATTTCATTGTAAACACTTGCCCAGTTTTATTTTCTACAGGGGTGTATACAACGCTTCTGCCAGTGAAAGTTGCCTATCCGGGACAGAAAGGAACAGTTTTGTAACTAATTTGATGTCCTGACTAAAGGCCCACAGAAGTTTTAAGGTAGGGAGAAAAAAAAAAAAAAAAAAAAAAAAAAAAAAGCGCAAGACCGGGAAAATCAACTTTACTGTTAAATAAAAATTATTTCATACTGGACATAATTGTACTATCCACATGGCAAGCAAAAATAAATAAGAAATAAATGGCAGGGAAAACTGCAATGCAAAACACATGCTGTTGAAGTATGAAACTCTGAGTTGAGAAACTTCCAAATATCATAGTTGTAGATGTCCTGTACACAATGCAATTATCTCAAACAGGGTAACATAGCCTTCCTAGACAGCCACAGACAAAAAAAGTGCTCTAATTGCAAGATATCTTCAATATTTGAAATCCGCATCTGAAAGTGCAGCTTAAGGGACCTATGTTATCTTTCACATCTCTGCTAATTATTCTTACCTGTAGTATAACGCCACATAACACACTTGCAGCACCCAGGTCTGCTCATCTCCCAAAACCCCCTCAAAAATGTCAAAATTGCCACATTGCCAAAAAATCTCAGAAATACATTATCAGTTTTAGAACAATTACACACCATCAGAGTTAACCTAACATAAATTTAAATAACACACTATGGGTACACGAGTAGCCACTGGTATTATGGATAGCTTTTCTCCCCAGTTTTTATGGATCAGGCAAACTCCAAACGTGTCATATGTTTTTTGCTTGCCTCAACGCTCTTTTTGAAGAAAATGTCCCAGTCTTTCCAAGTCCCAGTTTCTATAAGCATCTTTTTCAACACCTTACTTTCATGACCTATAACTGAACTCAGATGTTAGAAAAATTCTGTGCATTAAAACTGGTATTTTTTACACATTTATGCTTTGGAATTCTGAAAAGCCAACATGAAAAATTAACTTCCGAGCAATTAACTTCTAAGCCATAGCTACAAAAATTTCTGCTTGAGCAGTTTAACTAATTGTACCAAAGCAAACCAAAACCAATTAAACCATGTCCTTTTTGTTTTTTGGCTTATAAAAAGGTGTCCCATACCATCTTAATTCTGAAAGGAAGCCACTTTTATGTTACTACTGCATATTATCAAAAAGCTTCCAAACACCTTCTGTTTTTCCTAATGTGCTTTCTGAGTTTTCACCCCAGGAAAATGTTAGCATCAACTTCAACGCAAGTTGCCAGTTTCAGACAAACTGAGGTGTTCGAAAGACATAAAGCTTTAAAACTACCGGTGTTTTTATAGTAACTTAAAAACTATGGCACATAGCCTGGTAATCCGATCTGTGAAGGCATACATCATTAATTCAGTTTGTCCTAAGTTTTCTATCAAGAATTGTTGAAGAATTTACCACGCTACACTCAATATCAGAGTTGACCAGATCTCTTTTACTCAGGAATTTTATGTAAATTTTATACCATGTTACTTAGTTGCAGGCAGTCAGCTTATTATAGAGCAAAAATGCTCATTTTTTGCTGTTTCCCACACTTAGAAAAACAAAGTAGTAACATATTTTTTCCAAGTTTCAGCAGCATAAACTCTTAGGTGTTCTTACCCCACTGAGCCTACTGGAGAGATATCTCTACCAGCTATTTTTGCAAGAGATGAAGGACTCAAAAATAAACCGTCATGATTTCTCATGAAGCAATTCTTCCGGCCTGTTCCACCATATCAATGAGTTCTAATCTCTCAAAAAACCTTTCAGTTCCAAGTACAAATCATTGCGTACAACATAGTTCACAAGATTACAAAAATAACTTCACTTTTAACAACCATCAGAGAGACAATTATTGCTGGACTCTCCTCTCCTCGCTTTAGGATAGGGACCATTTCTTTATCAACTCACTTACAAAACCCTGTTCAAAGATGACTACCCGATTATGATTTGATAAAGAAAAATACAGCAATCTGAACAAATCTGACTTATCCCTTGAACTGAAGTGGATACACCCTAGATCTTATTTTACCTCCAGAAGCATGAAGAACTGGTTTCACATGGAAAGAGAGCCAAAGCATCACGGTAAACAGAACGAAGCTTATTCACATTTTGAGTAGGATTTAATTAGTATCTGTATCTGTTCACAGAATTATTTAGTACTGTATGGATGTCCTCTAAGCTGCAGATCATGAGCAGAAGCTACACATTCTCAGCAACTAAGGCCACCTGCATTATAATAAAAACATTCCTTGTTGGTGTTCATTAGAGAGCTGCATTATGAACTCCATAAGTGATCTATAATATTACACATGAAAATTTACATACAACAGGCAGGAAAAAAAACAAAACAAGCTAAAGACTTTGCATACTGCTGGTGAGACTGGCCGCACTCTCATTATCATATCTTTTGATCAAGCATACAGCCACGAGCCTGGATGAAGCAGAAGAGACAGTAATTATGGAATTCTTCACCCCTGTAAACTTCACACAGGTAATATTCAGTGTTTATGAAACAGGCATTATTAAAGAAACAAATATTTAACTATTGAATATTTGCAAAACACAACAGCTTAGAAATATTTTTACTATGGACCTGGGAAGAAAGCTGACAAAGAATAGAAGCAGGGAACCCAGGGATTTAGGCAATTTAGCGCAGGAAACATGCTCCCACTGCCTCTACCAACCGGTAACTGTGGGTAGCTCTTACAGTACTGTAAAACCTTATTTAACAGGTAAGTAAGTACTTCAAAGACCGAAAAAAGCCACAACTTGCATTTCCCCTACAATGCATTACATTAGTCCTTGGCTTTCCTGCCTGTATCTCGCCAAAGGTCTCAGGCTAACGTTAGCATTAAGTCTGCAAACTATGTAAAGCTCCTAGCCCTGATAAGTAAGTAAAACCCACCAAGTTCACTTTGAAAAATCCCAGTTTCACAAACTGTTTCAAAGAAGCAACAACATCTGTTATGGAAAGGGTTGCAAACAACCTGCTTGCTCACAGCAAGCTGCAACGCTGAGAAACTTCCATATACCCCTTCTATACCTAAATTTTAACATTATAACTGTGACACTGGAAAACAATTTCTACACATAAATTAATGCTGTACTAACTACATCTGCTGAGAAATCAAAATTTTTCATTGTCATTGTCTATTTTGCCAAGCGGTACCAAATGAAAACGTACCAGTTGTGTTCGTTCTGACTGCTGCTGCTCAGAGCCCGAGGGGACAGCGGCGCTGAAGGACCAGGTCCGCTTCCCTCTGCTCAGCTCTGGGCAGTGCGTGGCCCTGTTACTGCTTGGCAATCTGGTTCACTCCACCGCCTGTGAAGAAGGGATCTCTCCCACGGACAGCTTGCCAAGCCTCTCTAAACCTCCCACGCTCGCCTCCTGTGAACTAAAGTTCCACAAACTCAATGGCACCGTTGCTCTTTGGCCGCTTAAGTGTTATGAATTGTATTTTCACATTGCTAGTAGAATTCCTTAAAGTGCACATTTGGTTCTAATCAAAGTTTGCTGATGAAAAAGATAATTCTGTTCTAATCAAATTCCATTCCCTCAAACTACTGTCTCAGGTAAATGGACTTTATAGTCTTTCAAGTGTACAGAAGGTTTCCAGATGTTCGTGCACAGACTTTTAGAGTGATCCATGTCAGTACTCCCAGATTTATTTGGGGAGACTGACCACACTGAACAGGGAAACACCTTACTTCACAACATCCTTCCCCTCTGTCTTCTGGAATTCAGACACATGGCTGTATACCTTCCTCTGGAGTCCACCTCTAACACCCAGGCAGCCACCACAGACAGACAGGAGGGGCTATGGGCTTCCAGAAACCAACCAGCCAGCCCAATGCCTATGCAAGAAGAGGGGTTGTCTCACTAGCAGTATTTGTGCTGAAGAAAGAAAGTAGCTGTGCTCCGTTGTTTGGCTACCAAAATTCTCTCTTTTCACAGCAAGAAAGGAAAAGAGGAGGAATGCATCATCAAATGAAACAAAGCCCAAACTAGGACTTCAACTCCAAATTATGTCATGCATGCTCTCAGTAATTTGTCCTTGAGAAAAAAAAGAAAGGATGAAGAATTTTTCTACTTAGATGCCAGATTAGATGTGGAGAATTCAAATATCCTGTAACAGTAAATAGAAAACACAGTTTCAGGTAAAACCTGCAGTGATGAATGACTTTCAGTAACAGTCTACACTAGAATCAAGTTCCTGTTCTTGATCATTCCCACACTTCAGCATGAGCTTAGCCTTACTCAGATGAAAATGAAATCTAGGATATGCACCAGCATTTGAAAGATTAAGGCATAAAATTATGTTAATTCATATACGTCAATTCCAAACCTAACATTTCACAAAAGCAGTCTTTACTTAGCCACTTGAGGGCAGTTATGGAAACCCTACCCAATAAGAATTACTTCAGAACATAAGACAGTGTTTTAACATTGTAAACAGAGAAGCACTTTTTTTATTTTTCCCAACCAAATTGACCAGAACTAAGTCTAAAATAACCAAAAAGCCCCCCAAAACTCTCATCTGCCTAGTGAGATTTTATATAACACATTCACAATTGCTTGGTAGCTGCCCAAGACTCACTGAACAACATCCAATATCTTAAAACAAAAACATAAGCCTGAGAGATGACAAGTACTATCTTACATTCAAATATTATTCAAAACTATAATCTCATAGGAAACCTTTTTAAACCCAACTCTCTATGAATTAAAGAGAATTATAAATTTCTAGGTATTTTGCAACGCTATTGCAGAAGCAATGGCTACTACGTGACAATGCCTTGCAGAAGCCATTTCAAAAATCAAACTAAATTTCCATGGGCCACGGTCTTGCAAAGATACACACAAAAAAACCCTCACTCACTGGAGCTAACTAACAATGCAACACCAAAAGCCCTAGCAAAAATATTTTTTCCTACTGCTCAAGGCATTTAATTTCTATTGAAATGTAATCTGAACAAGCCTAAATGCAAGTAGAAAAGGTGGCAAACACTGCTACAGCCTTCTCTATGCTAGAGATCACATCACTGTCATTACGAAAGGTGGCTTTCTTTTTAGTTTTTAGTCCAAGGAAAGCCAAATACTTATTCAATGTAAGTCTGTGTTGTCAAGTGCATAAACAGGCTTGCTGTTAACCAGTAAACTGGTCCAAGATGTACAGACACAACCGTGAGTTCTGGAGCCCCAGAAGACACTACCAAGAAACACAAGGCCACAAAGCTTTCTCTGCAGCATAGGATCCATGCCAGTCACTTCTAATTTAGGATTAGCTTTCATTCGAAACAAAGTCATAATATAAATAGTGCATCTCCATGTCTGGAATACCCATTTTATCTCTGATCACTAAAAAGTCTTCAGGAAACATTACAAACAATCCCAGCAACTGAAAAATATTTATGTGAGGAAATGCCTGTTCAGTTCTTTTAAGTTATCGGTGTTTTACTAACACCCTCCCAAAATTCCCACATTTTTTAAACGTCATCTGATAAAGGGTGGGGTTTTTTTGTCTCTTGTTGCTTGTAATGAAATATCTTCACTAATATTAAACATTATAAACCCATGATTTTCTCTTTTCCCCACAATCATTAAGATGATGAGAACACTGACAGAGCTAGAAATATTAAAAAAGAAAAATAATTTAGAAAAATATTCCAACAAGGATTAATATTTAACTGCAGGAATGGACTGCTTTTCTTCAGCCTTGTCACAAAGTAAGCTAGTGCTAATCCATTAAGCATATTACGAGTTTGGTGAATTAGACTTAAGATTAACAGGGCTACCTCATTTTCCAAAACAAGATTCTGTATGTGTTTTTATTATATGTTTTGTTCTGGACAAACAAAACCCACAAATATTCCATCATATTTCTTCATAATGAAGCTACTTAAAGTCAAGATGTATCTAGTAACAATAATTCAGAATAGACAGATCTAGTCCAAAACAAAAAAGCAAATTTCAATAGATGCCAAGAAAATACTGTACAAATGATACTCCAAGAATCTTTATTTTTCTGTGTTTGACTGTAAAGGTTTATGACAACATAAGGGAAAGAAGAACTCCTCTATCACCTACAACTTGCTGTTTAATGTCACGGAACCCAGACAAACTGTACCTGCTCTTTCAACATTTCTTTATGTAAAAGAATGTTGCTGATGATAAACGGATTGCTTTTTAGTTCATTTTGAAACCAAAACCACAATCTGAGGAAAAAAAAAAAGAAAAGTCCTAACTGAGTATACAAAGGGTATCAAGGTCCTAGCATCCATTGGCCAAGATGACCAGACAAGGAAGCACACGAAAGCCTTCACAGCCTGGAGGGACTCGGGGCCTGCAAGCAGTGACATACAGTTCTGTGGAAGAAAGTCCACTTAGCCAAAATGAGAATTTAAACATTTTGAGGTATGCATTCTTCACAAGCACAATCTGTGAGCGTTCACCATTAGGTTCGCTGATTCAGGGCATCTCATGTAGTTCCATTATTCCTGTCAAAGGTACCAGGAAACATATAGTATTACAAGAGAACAGACCGTCATATTATTGATACTTAAACCAAAGGTGATTTAAGCCCAATTTAATTACTTCTGGAATGGCAGGGGAGACTGAAAAAGCAAGAACAAAATCAGGAATGCCTTCCTGATAAATGTGATCTTACCTATTCCGTAGGCTTTAGCACAGATCCATTGTAGATTAGCAGCTATTTTTGCTCTGGCTGAATCATAGAGCTCCAAAGGGACAATCTCAACTGCACTATCTGTCAGGGCATCCATTTTTCTTCTGGTACTATCTCCACCAGCACAGACATCAACATCCACCATCTAAAACAAAAACAAAAGACAGCGGACTTTCACACAAGCAATCGCTCCCATTGCATTTTTGAAACCGCACGGGGCAGGAGCTGGCCGAATGGATCGCCAGCGCGCATTATACCCGGCACAATACGGTGGGCTGAACGCCACAGGCCCCGACATCCTTCAGGATTTTCATCGAAAGGGCTTATTTAGCAATTTGAAATCCACTCGGAAATCAAAAGACATCCGAGCCCAGAGCGAGCAGCCCTTTTTATGGAAGCCACGGATCTGCTCGCAAGAAAGCCCTTTGCCGGGGCTACGAGCTGGCGTTGGCGAAAGAAGAAAGGAGCAGCCCCATCACCTGCCTGACCGCTGGAATAAAGAAACGCTGGGGCGCTCCCTCTCCACCCTCCGCCGCACGCCCCCCGCCCCGCCGTTCCCCCCCACCCCGGGCCGCCTGGCAGCCGAACAATGCCGGCAGGTACCGCGGCCCCCGCCCGCACCGCCCCCGCCCCGCGGGGCCGCGCCGAGGGCAGGGGCAGGGGCAGGCCCGCGGCAGCACCTGGGGCTCCTTCCCTCGCCTCGCCCGGGAGAAGCAGCAGAGGTTTCTCGCTCGCACCCCCATCCCCGCGCCGCCCCGCACCGCTCGCCCCGCCGGGCGGCGGGAAGCCGCGCCGCGCCGGAGGAGGGCAGGGGGGACGCCGGCTCCCTCGCCCCGCCGCGGCCCAGCCCGCATCCCCGCCCCCACCCGGGAGGAGGAGGAGAGGGGGGAGGAGGAGGAGGAGGAGGAGGAGGAG
>JAVKLA010000052.1:17896785-17934628 GCA_034782735.1 Sagittarius serpentarius | reverse complement strand
GCGATGGCTTCCAAGGGAAGATGCCAATGCGTTCCCAATGCATTCCCGGAAAGCCATGACCACACACCGACCACCCTTCTCCCCTCACGGCCCCGCCGCCTCCTGCCCCGCCGGGCCGCCCCAGGCCCGGGCAGGGCAGGGCGCAGCCCCGGGGCTGTGGTAGCCCTGCCCCGGCCCGTGTGGGCCCGTGTGCCCCCGGGCCGGTTGCTCGGAGCTCCCGGTAGCCGGGTGAGCCCCCACGTCCTAGGGGCCCCGCCAGGCCCCGCGGGAGGCACGGAGGCCCTAGGCCTTGCTCAGGCCGCAGAGTCTTCCCCCGCCCCGCCTTGTGAGGGAGGGAGTCCAGCCGCCTCCCCGGGTGGTGACCCGGTGCTGCGGCTTCCTGGCCCTGGCTGCGGTTCCCGAGCACCGGGGCCCGCCGTGTGGGAGTCGTGAGGGTGACGGAGAAGGAGCCTCTCTGGTTAAAAGTGGGGTGAACAACGAGAGTGGCTTGGGCCGCTTTCCCCTCCGTGTTGCACGGCCGATCTGTCAGGCGGGTCGCAGTCCTCGTAACCCGCAGTCTGGGAGACGTGCGGGGTTTGCACAGGTTTAGGGCACCAGCTCGCAGGCAGAACTGCGGGATGGGGGTTTTGTCAGGGGCTGGCGTGCGGCTGAGCTCGGCCACCGCCAGCCCATTGTTCCCCTCCTCACGCCGGCAGCCTGGTGTGCCTCTTCCCAGCGGTGTCACAGCCTGTTGTCATCTTCACTTGGGCTTCCGCTTGCATGCAGGGAAGCACAGAAATGCCCAAGAAACTTTGTCTCTTGACTGTAAATCACTAGCTGTGGAAACCTTTAGGTACACAATAAATTCCACTGTAGTAAAATCAGACGTTTGTTTAATCAGCTGAAGGACTGAGATCTCTCTCTGCTGCCAGCCACACTTGGCAAAATATTGGTTGATAATCAGCAATACTTTTCTTCAAGTTATTACAAATAATTTCCCCCAAGACTTGATGTGTTAGTATCTGCTCGTGATCGAAGGATGTCAAAGCTGGTTTTCAGGCGGAAGCCTGGCTTATGCATCTTGCGTATTTCTTAGCAAACAGAATTTCTTCACCTGGTTTCTGTCACGTTCCACAGATAACAGCAAGAAATGTTTGTCAGGTATAATATGGTGATTGTTGTTCTTTGCTGGATGCAGTTAAGACTATCGACATCACCTCAAGGCCATTCTGCTGCGTGCCGTTAGACACTGTTGTCTACCAGCCACTGTCCAGAGGCCGGTGTCCTGCTGCCCGCATGGAGAGCCACTGGGATTCATCCCACCCTGTGCTGTGCACTGCGCTTGCGATCAGAACAATATCCTGCAGATTAACTCGCTTGAGAAGTGAGTTTCAGGACTCATCTCAAAAGTGAAGCTACACGATTAAGTGAGTAGAGGTTCAAGCCTTTAATGCCCGTGCTGGATAGCCGAATTATCTTAATATCCAGCTACTGAAAATGTGATTATAAGTTTAGCTGCACAACAGTGATAGCAGACTGACCTTATTCTACCTAATTTTCTTTGTTATGATTCTCATAAATTATTTTTTGCTGCATGTAATTGGTAGATTACATAAATGTTTCAAAATCATTAAAGGTTAATCTGAGTCTGTCTTAAGAGTCAACATTTATTTCCCTATACCTTTTCAAAGTGCAAGTGGAGGGCATTCTGTGTCATCAGGAAATACGATCTGGCGTTCAAAGGTTATTCCCGCCTTTATCACTCTTCCATATTGCAAGGTTGTATGCAATTAAAGTAGATGTCCTTCGCAAACAACTTGCTACTTGTTTTATAATCTCTGTTCGAAGAGTGTGGTTTTCAATGCAGTTTTTACAGGTTGTCGTTTTGCGACATTATCATTATAACAAGCTGCTCTTGTTTTGAGATTAAGCGTTAAGGCCCAATCCAAATCCCCTTAAACTCAAGAAGAATGTTTTCATTTATGTGGTGGGTCGGGCATTAAATAGGCTGCAGAAACAGAATGGCCCTTTGACTCTTAGAGCAGGTGACCGGTATGCGAGGGTGAAGGTGCAACCAGAAGAAAACTGACCTGATTTTCCTCTGACGTATTTTTGCTGGAGGTAAAGCATGGATCCAGTTGTTAAACTTCCCGGAATCACTTAGAAATACATATTAAGAGGGTGGCAGACTACCCCTGCAAAGCCAAGCCAGTATTACCTGGACCCATGAAACTCTCTGAATAAAAAAGTGGAAAAGTTTGCCTCAAGAAAACGAACATTGTGGAGAAAAAGCACAGGGGGAAGTCTAGTGGTAAGGAGAATGCTCTCCTTTTACAGGCTTCTGCTCCATGTAGGATCCTGACCTTAGAATTACCTCTTGTTCTACCCCTTTCGCTCACACAGCGCTGTCCTCCAGATCTGCGTTTACATATCGCTGTCTGCCGGTCTGATGTGAAATGTGCTGCCGCTTCTTCCTCTACGGTAATACCCTGAAACGCTGTTACTCAGGGCATTTGCCTGTCCTTAACTGGAAGCTGAAATTGATGTTTCAGGAAACTTTGTAGGTGTTGATGAAGTGGTTTGTCAAGAACTCAGCACCATCCCACACCAGCATCCTCAAAATTGTCCTGGAGACAAAAAGCCTGCATTTAAAATGGGAGGCTCATCAGTGGATTGCTAAACCTGTTTGCTTTTTCCACAGGAAAATAAATGACTCTCCCATATTCAGTAACAGCAAATTCATCTTTAATTTGCGTACCACTTGTTTCTTTCCTGTACTCCACTACCAAACATGCTTCAAGGCTTTTCTTCTGGAAAGTATTAATACGCTGCTTTTCTATGTGAAATAATTTTCCTGTTAGTCTCCTGGATTCCTGAACCATTCAGGGTGGGTGTACATGCGAACTGACAAATACTGCGCAACTTGTCTTCCAGCAGAACTCTGAGATTAATTACTAGGAGGCAATGCCTTTGAGAAATTAGCATATTCAAACACAAGACCCATGATGTGTAACAAAGCTAAACCCACGTGCTTGTTTTCCGCCATACTGGAAGAACACCTGGGCTTTCGGTTTCTTCCGCCATGTTTCATTTATCCATGGGGGAGACTACATGTAGAACAAGAACATCAGTCTCTTGTCATCCCAAGGACATCAAATCTCAATTTATATTGTAAAAAAAAAGTATAGTCTATAGAAATACAAATGTGCTGTGCACTGGGATCGTATAGCGTGGAGATGCTTTCCGGCTATGTAGAGAAAGCAAGAGCTGACCCGTCAGTGGCACGAATCAGCACCTTCCAGTTAGAAAGGCCAGCAGGGAGTCGGGGTTCTCCCTCAGCATTGCAAAACCCACCTTCAGACGAAGGAAAACGCGTATCTGCCAGAGACTGCATGAAGCCCATGCTTCACTGTCTCCCTGTAGCTCTCTATGGAGAGGGAGGACCCCCTGCGATGTCTCTACCCATCACATAATGCTCTTAGTGCTAAAATCAGCCAAAAAGGCAGGGCGAGGGGCTATGGCTTGGGAATTTTGGCGCCCTGGGAAGCCTGATTTCTCCATCGTTTACTGTCCTCCATTAGGATGCACCACACTTTCCAAAGCGGTGATTTCCCATCTTTCACCTCCTTTCTTCCTCTCCCCAGGAAAAGAACAGTTGCTAGCAGGAGAGAGAGCCTTTCCTTCCACCAGCTCCTCAAAAGCTGCCCACAATCAGGCAAGGTTCACCACACCCCACTCCCACAGCATCAACGCCACACAGACGGGTTTGCTCCAGGCAGCGCCGCCACGGAGCAAACAAGAAGAAACCACTCGGGTCTGGTGCATACTGCGCTCCTCTTCCCTCCGGCTGGTTTCTAACCCGCGCCCTTCGGGACCGAGCTCCCGCTGCCGGTGCCGCTCGTTAGCGTTGCTGGGGGAGCGCTTGCTCTTCGGCAGCATGTAAAGGTGGGTGGCTGTATCTGGGAAGAGGTTCTTTGCCTTCAGTCTTGCTCAACAGCTCCTGCCTGCGCTCTCAGGAGCAGCGAGAGAAGACAGTCAAATGAATCAACAGGAATTTTGTCCTGTTATCCTTGCAAAATTCTCGTGATGGTCAGAAGTGCTGAGGACGGGCCCGGCAGAGCAGTGAGGAGCAGCTCGTGCACCCTTGCAGCCCAGGCTGCCTGCAGCCCTCTCCTTACGGCTCTATTTTCAGCCCTGGACTAATTTTGAACAGCGCTGTATCTGCTTCCTGGTGCTTAGTTCTGCAGGGCCTCATTTGCCCCAGTGCTGAGCACTTAATATCCCCAGCTGGGATTGACTTAGAGCCTGGGCGCTTCTGGAGGTCACTGCATGGGGCTGACGCTGGCACCACCACTGCGGGCTGTCTGGGAGGAGAAGTCTGTCTTCTCTATGCTGGTAAGCTTTAGCATGCCCCAGCACATACAACAAAGCTCAAAAAAAGTTACGTCTTACTAGAAATTCACTAAGGAAGAAGAGATGTGGTCAAAAAGACATGTAAAATTTCGCCTGAATAAATGGAGCCGGGGTACCGTAACGCGAGGGTGAAAGGGGGGGGCTGCCAGACTCCTCGCTCGGGTGCTGCTCTGACAGCTCCAAAATGACTTTTTCTCCCATGTACAAAATAGTTCCCTATGACAGTTCATCATATAGCCAGCCTTAAGGAGGCGAGAGCAGAATATTATTCTTAGTAATAGAACAGTCACTTCAGTGTGATTACCAACACCACAGGAACAGTTTCTGCGGCATAATGCCGTTGTCAGTAATTACGTATATCCAGTTCTGTAACCCATGAGGATTATGCAGTGGCATGGCCTTGTGCACTGGGGAAGCACGTACAACAAGCAATATTTTTCATGTAAATAAAGAAAACAAATAAAGTACAGATAGCAGGACTCTATTTCATTCATGCCTTCATATTATTTTAAAGGTAATGTGCGTGCAATTCAGCTATTATGCTGATGAGTGCAACAAGTTATTCAAATTTGTTTCTTTTCCACTTGCTTAAAATGTTTGATGTGTGTCAAACGATGCCAGGGGAAGTACCGCTTCACACCTCCGGCTGCCCTTTGGGCCTGGCCTGGGCTTCCCCTGCCAGCCCGCGGGGCTGCTCCGGGGCTGCTCCTGCCCCTCCAAACCCAGGGTCCGTACTGCTCCGGGGGCAAAGGAGCCGGGCAGGGAGTGCTGGCAGCTCTGCTCCGTGCAGAGAGGGGCTTCCCCCCGGCTGGTGTGCACGGTGTGAGGACAAACGCCATTGCATTTAAAATAATACATCTGTTCCGCGCTTCTCTTCAAAGCGCCCTACAAACATTAATTAATGACTCTGTTACTGCCAGGGGGAAGAGCTGGCAGAGGGAGGGGTGACAGCTCGCCTTGGCTGGCTGGCTCGCTGGAAGCCAGACCTTCCTTTGCCGGCTGCGAGGAGCGGGGAGCGGGACGCTCCCTCGTTGGGCTTGCGGTTATCTGCAGCAGTCACAGCTCTGGAGGCGCGGGCGGTGGGTTTTAAGTGCCTGCATTAATAATGGGCAGGGTTTTAGCGTGTAAGATATTTTTATCTATAAGATGATTTATTTTTAAAGTCCCTGGACTGTGTTTAGGAGGATGACGGGTCGATAGCATTTACAGCCCACCAGGTTGTCCAGAGAGACTTTCACACCAAGAGGTTTGGTCCCGGCGTGCCTTTCCTATCCCTTGTCCTTCCTTGAGCAACCCCAACCAGAGAGACCCCAGGGATTCGCTGGGCAAGCGCTGAAAGGTTTTTGAGTGTTGCCACGATCTATTAATGACCAAATGGGATTTTTCTATATTTCTATGTATCTTTATATTCATTAAACCCTTTTAGCAGTCATATTTGGGTAGTGTTCAGAAAGAAATCAATTTCAATGGGAACTGTTGATTTGCTTTACCCAGATGATTTCTTTTTAAAATGCACTTTTTTCCTAAGGACACTTTGGAAAGTAAAACTGTATTTACCACAGATGTATAACTATGCAAAGAGAGAATGACTTATCCCCAACTTTTTCACCACTATGTAAACATTATTGGAAAGCAATGAATAATTGAGAGGCAGAAGAAATGAATAAGAAAAGAAATCTAACTGAATTCCAAAACGCAACATCTGCCCCCTGCTCCTGGCTGCGCTTTGTGAGGTGCAATAGCCAAGAGCAAGACTGAACGTACTCGGCATCTTCGTCCCAATAAATGCCGTCGGGTTTGTGGCTGGAGCAGTACAAAGCCTCGGTGCCCTGATAACCTGACCTCCAGTAAAACAGCACATTACCCTCCTCTCTCCTCATGAGCTGGTGCGGGGCTACGCTCAAAAACAACGACCTGAACCACTGCTAATTGTTACCTTGGGGAATTCACAGCAGACTCCAGCCAACCTTTTCCAAAAAAGTGTTACAACATCGTTGTTTCTCCAAAACGCTTTACAATTATTGCTCAGAGAGAGGTGTTCGTGTGGGAACAAAACTGGGGCCGCCCTGTTCCAGGTCCCCCGGGGGATGCATAAAGGCAAAAGCTGCCTGCTGGGTCCTGGAAAATCGCCTCTTCCATCCCAGACACAGGAGGGATGTGCCTGACCCAGACGTTTCCCTTTCCCTGTGGCAGGTTTGCGTTATGGTCTCGAGATGCAGGGAGTATTTTGAGGAAGGGCTGTCATTTCTGCATTTTAAGGCTTCTGCCTCCATAAATATAAACTACGTGGCCCTGGGCTGAGGGGACAGCACTGCAACTTGCTCCAGGTGATTCTGATGTGCAAGGCTTCAGCCCAGAGAGCTTCTAAAGAGCAGAAACTGCCTCAAAAGCAAATAAAACCTCCTCTAATTTCACCACGGCAGGGTCTGGCGGGGGGTGGGCTGTGGCTTCCCATGGCATTTTGACTCATTCCCCTTCAGTATTTTTAGCTCCTGCTGTTCTGGTGGGGCGCAGCTCCCGGTTCACCTTGCTGCCGGCTCCGTGCCGCGGCCGAGCCCTTCACCTGGCAGCCCTGTCCCCTCTCGCCCTGCCTCTAGAGAGGTGCCAAAACAAACACTGCCTTCCTCACCCCCTTGGGTCCCTGCCAGCGTGCACACGCTGCGCTTGAACGCTCTTAAATCTGTAGCCAGAGAAATATTTTAATGTACAAATTAGTCAGAGTAACTGAAACATCTCAATCCTGCTTGTCCAGGTCCTATTTACGGCAAGAACTCGACGACTGTAAAACTCGGACACCCAGCAGGAAACCAAGCCACGCCAGCACCTCCCAGCCACCAGCAGCAAACCCTGGCTGAAGGACCTCGGAGCAGATGCCTCGGACGGGCAGGAGCAGGCAGGGGGGTGGGCAGGGGTCAGCCCGGTCCCCACGCTCCCTGGCAGAGATGTTAACGCCCTGGGGTGCATGGCACGTCCCTCCCTGCTGCAGAGCTTGGCACAGAGGGGCTCCCTGCACGCCCCGGGCTGCCCAGAGCAGGGTATCGCCTGGAATCCCTTCCAAAGGCTTTGGCACGCACCAAGGTGGGCAGAGGCAGCCTGCGGCTCTGCGCGGGCAGGATGCGGCCCCGCGCCAGGACGGGTCCGAGCGAGGAGAGAGGCCGCGACACCGCGAGCAGCACCCAGGTCTGAAACGCACCGTGGCTCGTGGCGGTCCCATCCTGCTGTGACAGGGGTGGCCCCGCTGTCCCAGTCGAAGCGGGTACGGTGCCGGTGACTCGGGCCATCAGGCACGGATGCTGCCCCCAGGTGTGGGGCTGTATGGCCCCGGTCCCCTACGTGCAGTGCCATACCACCCCAGTCCCCCCGCATGCTGAGGGTGATGACTGCCCAGCACTGCTCTGCCCTGGGCTCCCCTTGTTCCCCGGGGTTCAGAGCTGGCCGAGAGCCACCCATTCCCCTCTCCCAGCTGGCCCTGGGAACCGGGGAGACGAGACCCCTGGGGCTGCCAGGAGCACACAGAGGAGGGGATGCTGCAACGGACACCCACAGCCGTGGGGCTGGGCGACGGGTGCTGCGGCCTGTCCTGCCACGGAAGGTACACGGACGCTCTAAGACCCCTGGCAGAAGCCCCCCCGGACGGGTAGATCCCCGACAGCACTGACTTACCGGCGGCAGCCGTCGACATCCTCGCAGCCTCGGGGGTCGCGGGGGGCTGTGGGCAGCAGCCCGTGACGTGGGAGCCCATGGCACGTCCCGGGGGCTCAGCGTCGGGGGGCTCGGTCCCCTCCGCTCCCCGGGAAGGGCCGGGGGGAGCAGGGCAGCTCTGCGCTCCCCAGCATCGCTGGCGTCGCCACGGCAACTGCTGAATGACTCACGCTCATTTATGAGTGACATCAGAGATGCGGAGGAGGGGGCCGGGGGCTGGAGGGGCCGAGGGCGATGCCAGGAGCAGATATTCCCGGGTTGGTTTTGGTGGTTAAAGCCGGAAGGTTTTGTGCAGGGAAAACATTCAGATCCAGCCCGCCCTGGGCAGCGTCTCACCGGGATCCTGGCGTTATTTTGCGGGAGACCCGCGGAGTCGGGAGGGGAGGAGATGCCGGAGCCCCTCCGTGGATCAGCTCTGCGAGGTGCCCAGCGCTGGCCGCCGGGCACGGAGGGGGCTGGGGCACAGCAGGACGGGCACCCCGGGCAGACGGGGCCCCGCTCCCCCTGCGGCCCCTGGGCCTCCGTTCTGTTCAAAGCACAACAGGGTTAAGGAAACCGGTTTAGAAATCACTTGCCTTGACCGGCTTCGCCTTCGTGCCGGGCACGTGAACAGGGGGAGGTCACCTTCAAGGGGCACATTGAGCTCCTTGTCTTTAGTGGTGCTGCGCCCCTGCACCATCCCCGCCGGACCCTTTCCGCACCTGGGAGGCACTGGCAGCTCCCCGGCGCCGGTGGCCCGGCACAGTCACGCCGTGGGAGCTGGAAAGTGGCCTTGCTTGGAAACTAGTCAAGAAAAGGGAGAAGCATTAGTTGGGCACACGTGCAGGGCGGGTTTAGGCACCACCACACGCAAACGGTCCATATCCAGACGTCCTTCAGAGCATTTTGGTAGCACTTTTGCTCGTAGCCGTGCCGTGGGGGGCTCTGCTACGCACCACCTGCTAACCACAGCCAGCAGCACTGACGCTCCGTCCCCTCTCGCTCACGGGCTCCCTTAGATCGAGCCCGATGAGACAGAATGAAATATTTTTAGTAGGATGAGAGTCCTGCATGAGGCTCCATACGTAGCAAGAGCAGTGCCAGGGCAGGCAGTGATGCAGCAGCTACACGATCTCCAAGAAATAAACTTTTCTCAGCCCTCTGCGGGAGCAGCCCCAGGGGCATCGCTCACCCCCCCACACACCAGCGACCCTCTCGGGGGCTTGTGGGCATCCCTCCTTCTGTGAGACTGGGATCAGGGAAACCAACACTTGGGGCTTTTATTTTTAGCACAGCAAACTATAAATACAGCCCACGGTAACCCACGGAAATCGGAGCGACTCCTTGGCCGGGGAAATGACAGCACCGGGGAAACCCGCGGTGACCAGAGCTGCCCGGCCAGCGCCGCACTGCCGGGTCTCCGGCCGGGAAGGGCACCGTCCCGCTTCCAGACACCCAGGCCGGACAAAAATACGAGGCACTTCAAACCGCTTACGGGCTCGGCTGCACCGGGCATGACGCTCCTGCAAGAGCGGGGGCTGGCAGGAGGAGCGGGCCGCCGCCGCCTCCTGCCTGCGCTGGCAGGAGAGGGGAGAGGAGGGATGGGGAAGGATGGCTCGGAGGCCAGAGCACAGATTTCGTGGAGGACTGTGCGTTTTTCCTTTTCTTGGTGAGCGTTTGCATGTGGGAGCACAGGGGAGGAAGGTGCCCGTCTGCGAGGAAGCCAGGCGGACGGGGGTAAAGGCGGAGAGCACCCCGTGATTCATCGCCCGCAGCCTGGCAACGAGCTGCTGTGTAGGGAAAAACACAGATGGAAGAGGGCTGCCGCAGCGCCGAGCCAACAGCACGGAAATAGTTGGCCGGTGGCCTTTTAAGGATGATTTAGAAGGGTCTGAACTCTTTTCCTTTTCTTGCACGCTTCACAGAGGAAGCGTGCGGGGCGTGGGGGCCCAGCAGCCCGTACCGCCTGGCTCGCCCCAGCTCGAGCCGGGTTGCTGCCCGGCTGCCGGGACCACGTGGGAACAGAGCGAAAAATCTAATCCCACGTGCCAAGAAATCCAGAGAGATGCCCCAGCCCCCGCCTCCCCCCGCCCCGGCCCTGGTGCAAAGGGAAGGGGTCGAGGCGGCTGCGTGGCTGGAGGCAGCAGGTTCGGCGCAGCACCGGGGGCTGCGCTCTCCTGCGCGGCAGTGTCGAGGAGCAGCTGAATTATTCAACCAAACTCCGGGCGCGTGGTTGCTGCTGCGGGTACAAGACTCCCGGGCACAGATTCCCTGCGGAACAGCCCTTCCTCAGAGGACAAATAGAGGTTCACTGCAACGTAAATGTGGTTTATGCCCAGGCTATGGCTCATAAAAGCCAAGTAACCACATCATGCATAAGCGCTACAAGTCTTCCATGAATAAATTTTTTTCAGGGTGCACCAGCAGCCACTCACACCTGCGCAGCACAGCACCGAGGCGCTCAGACAGCCCTCGCCAAGAATTAAGTGCGAAGCCGTCGCCTGCACCGCGCACGCAGAGCCCTGGCGTGGAACCAGCTCGACCAGCTCACCGCTCCGTGCAGGCCGCTTCCCAGCGTGGGAGCGCTCCTTACGCAACTGCTGATGGCAACGTTAAGGAAACCTGTTTGAGAGCTGCAGCTCTTCCCTAGGACAGCCGTGGGGAAGCAGCAGTACTGCACCCTGGGGTGCAGGATCTGCGCAGGACCCCAAGACGAGGGCCTTGCATCCTCCCGGCTGCTGCATTAACCACCCGCAGCCAAGCAGCCTGCACAGGGGAGGCAGTGGCTGCGCTGCTGGGGCCCAGCACCCGGAGCCGCGGTGACGGCCCGGGAGCCCTGGGCACTCGCAGGCTCTGAACTCAGGCTGTTTATTTGGGTGCCAGCTCCTCGGCCAGCCATCTGATTTACACCCCTGGGTTTGAGAGGGGCGGTCAGTTCTCCAGGTTTATTTTGGTCCGGCATGGTCTGGTCCAGCACATCTCGAGTTACTGATGTCCCACCCCCAGCTCCACCAGTGACCGGATTCCTGGTGACACTGGATACACTGGGCTCGGGCCCTGCCGTCCCTTCTCGGGTCACGCTCACTGGCAGTTGTACCAACGCTGTTCGTATATGTACGCTACAGACCTGCCCACTTTCAAGCCATTTTCCGGGACCAAACCACTGGAGCAATGGTTCAGCTCTTAAGTGCAAGTCTTGCATTTGAAGTGAAGGCTTTTGAGTAGTGAGAGAAAAGAATTTGCTCTGTTAATTCTGCCCCAAACCCACCTCCCCTATAGCAAAGCATCCCAGCAGCTTCCAGAGCTGCTGCTTCCTTTGTCCAATTCCTCTCTTGTTGTAAAATCGCCATTAAAAGAACCCAAACCAGCACAATCAAGCACAGAGCGAACGACTGGATTGTCGCAGAGGGGACTGGAGCCTTGATCTGGGCGCATCGGGCTGCGGGGGGGCAGGAGCTCCCAGGGGCAGCATCTGCCGTTTCCTCCTGTTTCCGCTGGAGCCCACGCCAGGCAGACACGTTAGAGGAGCCGGCCAGGTAACTGTACAATATTCTACGGCTTTTTATGGGTTAGTGCGGCTAGGGAGCTCCGACTCACGGGAGCAGAGCGAGCGCATGGGAAGAGAGAGCCCGACCACTGCACAGCTTGCTGGGAGAGGCTACGGTAAACCGCCCACCGAGGGAAGGGAGGACTGACTCTCTTGCCACACCATTTGTGGTGTTAGTAACGTCTCACCTCGCCAAGCTGCGATTTCACAGCCGAGTGCAACCTGTACTTACCTTCCCCACCCTCTGTAGCACGGGCTTTGATTTTACTAGAGGCAGCCGGCTCTCAGGCTGACGGAGCAGCGAGCTTCTCTCCCCATCGCTGCTGGAGAACCCCAGCAACACATCCCCGTGCTGAAAGCGCACTTCTCGTCTCGACAGCCGACAAACACTACGCCAGTTACGACCTATCTTGTCACTCAGATAGCAGGACTTCTTAATTTTTAAGGTGTGGATTTCTGCCCAGACCTGCTGTACCAGTTTAGGTTCAGAAGTACCATTATCTAATGATACACCACAAGCTGCTTTAAGGGTTTTTTTTTTTGTTTTAAATCAGTGGAGAGCTGGCCCTTTGAACTGTCCTGCAGCCTACTGCTAATCCGTGCATTAAAGGAGATTTGAGTTAGGGGCCACTCGGCACTACGAGCATACCTGCATTTAACACATTGGCAAACCCGCACTGAACGAGCGTTTAGATGTCTCATGCACTAATCCTCCACCTTTCACAGGATGCAATGAAAATTGCTCTGAACTCCTCACCAGTTGCTGCAACGTGCTAAACAAACAGGCTGCTGGCAGGCGCTCCTTCCCTGAACGTTGTGCGAAAATGTTAATAACCCCACCTCTTCTTTAGAGAGAGAACCTCACGCACGTACAGTCAGTTGCCTCCAAGGCACTCCCCCCCCCCACGCGTGGGCACGGCCTGGAGGCGCTTCCCCGCTCCTTGCCGAAGAGCCAGCAGCAGCACCAGCACCACAAAAGCGAGAAGGGCATTTTGGTTTTGTCACGTGCAAGTTGCTGCATCCGACCGCAGCGGCAGCTGCTCTTTGCTTGAGCCGTTTTCCTTAATGAGGGTTCCCTTGTTGTGGAAGAAAAGGCTCCCCATTTATCAGTCAACCACCGTCAAGATAAATACCTCTTAAACGGCATCAGTCCATCACGGGGGATCACCAAACCTTGTTTCACATAGCCGTTGCGATAAATCTTACCGACGCTTTTCCTGGAAAAAAGAGAAATAACTTCCAGGTGCAAAACCAGCTACTGAACCAGGATTTTGTGCACAAATTTTGTTACAGGTTTCTTGACCGACTACCGAAATACCTTATTTTCTGAGAAACAATTTCAGCAGTCTGCAGATACAAGGAACATCGAACGATGTGGATTCATAAACCTTTGCTGCTCCTGAAAATGATGTTTCAGAACACCTTGTAATAAATCAAAAAACTTTATTTTTAAGATATATTATAAATTTACAACACACAACATCAGTGTCTTCAGTGTGTATGTGTGAGCAGGTTTAAAGACGAAGCATTCACTCTGGTCTCATTCGTGGGTACGACTTCTCCACACACTAAAGGTACACAATCGTTTCTGTCTGACCAGGGCTGGCTTTGCTAAAATCTCGGTAACGTCCAGGAATATATTTCAGGAGACAACAGCAACTGCTTCAAAGGGTAACAAATTAGTAGCGTTTCTTGCTTTTTGCCTGGAGGGCTACTGTACGGGAGCAAAGCCGGCTGGTCTTCCCACTCAGGGAGAGGTCAGCGACCCACGCGAGCACATCCAGAACGAACCCTGAATTCCACAGGCTCAGTGGCATCCGCCCTGGTTAAGCTTCGTAAAAGTAATGTTATATCTTAGAAACAGCTGTGCATGCCACACGTCAGTGTCAGTGCCATATAAAAATTATCATATGCTGTACCTAATTATTTTATACACAGGTGAAATGAAAAGTGTTAAGTCAGTACCTTCCAACATAATTTTACTGGTGCTGCCTTGTGGTAAGTGCTGGATAGCAAATCACATTCTTGTACAGTTCATTAAACTATGATAAAAATATGCAAATAAAAAATCTCTACGGGCCTCTGCTACCTGCTGCAACAAAGACACTTTGTTTTGTGGGGCTTAGTTTAAAACGTGATCCAATTTTTTCCCCTCTCCCCAGAGCACGATATAAAACTATAGCCAAATTCAGTAAGAATGTAATGCATTTACTGAAGTTCACCTGCTGCAAACAGGATCTGCCTTGAAGGTCTTCAAATCTAGGGCAAGAGATCCTTAAAAAAACCTCTTTTGCTATACCTAGACGTCAGGGTGCAGGCGAGAACCACCACCACGACAGCACATTCACGTAGACGCTGCTTGCTGTCTCCTCTGCAGGAACACGGGGATCGCCACCCCGGGCGGGCTCACTGACTGTCCCACCTCCGACAACAGCCAACACAAATCCTTCCGACAAACCATCGGCCCAGAGAGGAGGATACAGTCACTGCTTTGCTTATGCCTCAAAGCACAAGGACTTACGATCGAATGGAAATACCCAGCTGCAAGTGCCACGCTTCCACTAGTTAATAAAAATGTTATTTATTAAAAGTATAAAAACCTGGGCATTTACTTTGGATGAAACACTCACTATCCTGTGCACACGACTTCCAGAAAATTGCCGCTGACGTAGAGATCACAGGTAACCTCTGTATCTCTTCCACCGGCAATATTTGCTGACAGTGTTACTATACATTCGTTTGGTACAATGCTTATTTAAACAACTTTCAAAATATATGAAAAGATCCTCAGCCCATGAATCACAACCCCTAACAAAAAAAAATAATCCTAACAGTCCTAACTAAAAAGGATTCCGATAACCACTTAAGCGTTTCTTGGATACGAAGATCAATCTCCACAAGACAAGTTTGGTTGCAGGAGAGCGAGGAGAGAAATGGGGGTCAAGGTTCTGGGACATGTCTGTGACAGAGGCTGTGAGCAGCCAAAAAGCAGCAATTAGCTGGAGGTTTCAGACCTCTTGCAGGAGTGAACCTTGCACCATCCCAGAAGAGCAGGAGCGCGCTGATGACTGCTTTAGAAAGCGTGCAAGTCAATTTTCCAGCTGCATGGAGAACAGAAGCGTCCTTGAAATGGTGTAAAGATCAGCGAACTGTGAAGTGGCTGGGTTATCTTGTGTGACCATTTCCATAGAGTGATGCAGCAGTCTTAAAGGAAGACTCATGTCACTGCTCACAAGGAGAGAAAGAACGGCAGATTCTTTGGACTGGACCAGACACTAGAGGTTTATTAGGAGTTACGCTAGCTCAGGCTCACAGGTCAAGACAATCAAGGTCCAAGTTGTAAAGTAGCCACTGGCATTTTTTCCAAATACATCCCTTTAAATGCATCCCCCTATAAAGAGAGTATAAATACGAAGCCCTGAGAACAAACTTCCATATAGTACATTTCTACTAAAAATATCAGTTTGGATGACAAAATTATAAGTTATATATATTTAAATAAATAGCTAGCTAGCTTTCAAGAGTCATGTAATATCAAAAAGTAGAAGATTGTCTGTATCAACTGATGGGGCAAAGAGCTAGGACTGTAAGAAACAGACGTTGTCGTAGCCACCTGCCGCCCCAGTTCCTTACTACTTGACTTCACAGGCTTCCAAATATTCCCTTGACCACGTTATGACACTTAAATACGACGTGTCTTTGCTAGTTATAACTTGAACACCAGAGATGCGAGCACGGGACCTGAACCTGTAAATCCTTACTCCTCTGAGCAGTTCTTCCTCACAAACACTCTTTTTTTCTTTTTAAACAAAAACCTTCTATTCCCACGTGCTTAGGGACCTCTCACTGGCTTACAGACCAGATCCACCAGTCCTCTACCCTTCAGCCACAGAACAGGACGGTTTATCTCCAGGCAAAGCTCTTGCCACACACGCTCCTCGTGCCTGGAGACCTGCCCGCACATTCTGACTCAATAGCAGTGATCTTTATAGCAGTGATCTTTCAGTTTTTTGCAGGTTTTGTAAAAACTGGGATAATCAATGCCTTTGCAAGCACAGTGGACTTAACTCCCATTCCATTTACTGTGATGAAGTAGCAATACACCCAGGTGCGATGGGGACACACAGCGCCCTCGTCTGCTACTAATTCATACCCTAACAGCACCACTGACATCTGGATCAATTCCTCAAGTGTTCATTTAACCTCAAGGCTAGTTTTTGTCTGATTTAGATCAACTCCTATGCCTTGCTGCAAACCTCACACCTCCTAAATTCTGGCCTCTTTCAGCTACTGGCCCCTGGAAACTGAAGTTCTCCAAAGACAAGCAAGACTACGCTAAAGCCATACCAAGCAAAAAGACTGTTTGGCAGATCAGGACGAACACACTCTCCAACACTTCAGCTGTGTTAAGTGTTGAGCTCTGGAATAAGGAAATCCAGAAATAACTGCATGTATGCTCAAGCCTTCAAGCATTTTAAAGATGCAGTATTCCTTTATCCCTGAGGTCTCTTAACTGCTGCTGCAACATTAGGTTATGCTGCTGAACCTGGGCAGTCTTACCTTCTTCTATTACACAAGCATGATTTGTTTTACTGATACTTCTTTTTTCCTTGCTTTAGAAAAGGTTCAGTGGCACTGATTCTGTTCTGGCATACCAAGGGAGGCAGCTCTGGTAACTTTTATCACCCTGATCAAACCCACACTGAAGAACACGTACGGTTCATTAGCAGGTCCTGGCAGTATCACACCCTGCTCCCGTTGCTGCAGAGCTGATGGAGATAAACAAGCAGCAGAACCTTTACCCTTAGAAGCGAGCCGCTCTGCTCCTCCAAAGCGGGTCAGACACCACGTCATCAGGAATGCGCCCAGCTTCAGCCCCCTAAAAGCTGCGGAGCTGGTTCAAGTTCATCACCCCCATTGCCCTGGCAGCAGCGACAGACGGTCCTGGGGGCAGCTCCTCCCATGCCAGTACAGGCAGGATGGGTTGCTCACTCTTGCCATATGGCTAGTCCCCTAGGTTCTGCTGGCAAACCAGATGCCAAACTTTTAGATGACTCCACAGTTGACAAGTGATCCTTGCCTGGTCTGTCTGGAAGCTCTACAGCCACTCCAGACTCTGATCATGTATTACCAAAATCAAAAGGAGCGTTTTAACAAGCCTTTACATTCTGCAAAGACCAAGACTGCTACCAAAGTATCTGTCTGTTAAGCCTGGACCTGTCCTTATTCATTCAGAAGCCAACCCCCCCCCCCGCCACAAACTACAGGGTAGTTTTTCCCAGCTTTGTCTCCTAAAAACACTCATTAAAAGGAGTATTTACAAGCATCCTGATTCACAGAGAAGGACATGCGCCTCTAACATTAGAGCTTCAAGTAAGAATGTATTCTTGTATTACAGGCAAAAAGCTTCAGGGAGTAAGGGGGAAAAAAAAAAAAAGGACAAAGTAATCAAAACCTTCCGTAACACTACAGCATTCAGTCACAGCTACTCACGAGTAGTTGTGCTGAACTCGCTGGCTTGCAGGATCAGGTTCCCAGCTTTTACATTTATGGACAAGGTTACAAGTTAATGTCATGCTGTCAATCTGTTCTTAACAAGAGTCCAGGAAAATGGTTTTACATGGTTCCAATTTGAACAGAAGCAGCATCTCTATAAGGCTTGGAATTTCTAAATGTAGAAGTAAATATTTCAGCAGTCATGAACTGTAAAGCTTAATATGAAATTACAAATAACAAAAAAAAGCCTGGGATAGTAAGTCAAGATAAAATCTCATGCTGTTTTGATTTCCCCACCCTTCATATTAATTATGTGAAATTGGCAACTTCAGTGTCTTGACTGCATAACAGCGTAGATTAGATGCCAAGTTCAGGCCAAAACTTGTTGTAGGGTTTCGGGTTGCATCTTGTTGCATTTTTGTTTAAAAAACCCAATGGCACAACCGTGCCCCCTCCCCCGCCCCCCACCTTAAAAAGGTGACTTGCAGAGCTGTTCAGGATCTCTCTATTTGACAGGACACTTTTGTGCTATTTAAGGATAGGGTCTCCATCTGGTTACTCTGCATCCTGGAGAGGCAGGTCTTGCCTAGCCTGCCTTTCCAAAGAAGGGCTGTGAAACGCAAGACATGGCTGGGATCATGACAGATGTCAATCGTGTTTCACTGATTTGAAAATAAAAACCGTTCGTGTTCAGACTTGAAAAAGTAACACCTGCAGAGCCCATCATAAAAACTAGCTGGATATTCACAGCGAGTTCTGTTCTTAAAAGCTCACAACTCCTGTCTGAAATCTCAAGTCAGTCTTCTGACAAAATAGGAAAGACAACCTGACGTTTTCGTTATTTCCAAGGTAAAAGTAAGTGTCAAGAAAAACCACTTCTATCTCCAAGAAGATAATAATCTCAAGCGTGCTTTTAAATACGTTAAACAAGATAAAAACCTAAGCGGTTCTGCTTCTTTACAGATCACCAATGAAAAACCCATGCAAATTAATTGCTTTTTTGTAAACAGTTTGAAACAAAGTCAAACAGCACAAGTCTCCCTTTCCAAAACCGTGCACATAAAAATGGAAAAAACCCACTACACGAATATATCCCTCCTTGCACTAGGATGTGGTGGAGCGTTACGAACTGCAGCCTACTTGAGAATCCAAGTCTTGGTGTGGCGAGTTCTGCCGTCAAAGAGATACTGCATCTTTAACGTAGCTGACAGATAACCTCCTACAAGTATCACCACCGTGGGACTGCAACAACACTAACGCAGAAAATAAATAGGAAAAAGTAATGCTATTTATTAAAAGAATTCCATCTCTGAATTATTCTGTTTAAATTATAATGCAAGATAAACAAGTTTGGATAGAAATGTGCTTGCTCTCCCAATATTTGGACTTTTAAAAAACATTTCCTAAGAATCAATTTAAAAAAGCATTTTATAATTTGATATAGCCATAAATTAATACTGTATGGAGATGATTAATATTCTATGCTAGTGGTCAGTGACCTTTTGTAAACACTAGCCAGATGCTAGCAAAACTGGCTAGAAAACTACTGTCACAGGCCTTTTTAACAAGCAGTATCATATTTCTTTCCAACAATCAGATTCTTAATTGTTTTCACAAAACCTTTTCCTATTTTTTTATATACTTTACTTTAAACCTAATACCTGAAAACATAAACAAGTCTTCAAACCTCTTCCCCTAACACTAAATCCACAAGGCAATTAACTTCAGTTGACCATAACTACATAAGCTCTCATGCGAGAGTCCCATTCAGACAGGGTCTCCCCCCTCCCCTTCCATCCGCCCCCCTCCCCAAACAATCCATGCATCCTCGTGTTGAGGAGAAGGTGAAGTGAGGGACAGTAGGAAGCGGCACAGTGGACTGGCATTCCCCTCTACGTGCGATTCAGCGTCTGGAAGATTCGAGAGATCTGTAGCATGACAGGCCCAGTTTCTGGATCATTCATCCACTGAGTGCTGTTCAAGGGGTTTTCAAGCATATCCTCAAAGGCTGCCAAGAGATGGAAATTGCAACACCATTAGTCCTTTAGTCAGCAAAGGCTTCAATACTTGGGATGCTTCAACAACAAGGACAGTTAGAAATAGCTACAACTCAAAGGCAGTGGGGCAAGCATCACACAAAAATAGTGGGAATACATGTCATACATTTACCATTTGCACTCCTAAGTCTCCACAGCCTGGGACGCTACAGGCTGTTACGCTTTCCCTGTTCCTCAGCACTGAATTCACTGCAGGCAAAGGCTGATTAAATGCTCAGCCTGGATTATAGTCCATCTCACAAAACCTCAAGGACATGGGTTTGAAGAGCTAAAGCCTTAGCAAATGCCTACATGCAGCAGCAGGGAACATGCTATGCAATTCCTCCATTTATGAATGCCCATCTTAGAACTTTGCTTTCTGTGCTGCACTTTGGTTGCCCTATGGCTACTCTCTCATAACATCTCTGAAGAGAAAACTAAGCCAGCAAACTAAGAAGCAGGTATGCCAAAGGCTGCCCAGGAATGAGCAGCAGAGCCAGCTCCCTTAAGCCCCCAAATCTCAGAGCTCTATCTTTTCACAGAAGCCCCTGGAGCCAGAAGGGAAGCAGCATCTTCCCTCTGAGCAGCATGTGCTTTCTCCTTCCTGGTGTTTGGAGAGTAGAGGATGTCAGGGAGGCAGCCAGTTCCACCCACCTAGACACAGGCGGGAGGAGAAAGGCTGTCTGTGCAGAAGTTACCTCCATTTCTGAACGGTGACAGCAATCCAAATATTTGAAGAGAGTTTTTTTCTTTCAATATACAGCTGTCTTTACAGTAAGCTTTGTGGTTTTGTTTTTTTGTTTGGTTTTTTTTTTTTTTAAAATGTGCTAGTTTTCACTCTTCTACTTATGCCGAAGGAATCAGACAGCTACTGCAAGAGCTAAGCTGCAAATTTGGCAGAATGGTCCAGGCAATAATTTATAAGCCTTATAACAGACACTGAACTGGACTGCTGGACATTTGGAGCAGCCATTATGGAACAGGCTGACAAAAAAAGCAGCTGCACATCTGACCTATTCAGAAGTCACCAAAATGTCAGTGTTGTAAGAGTCTGGCAGACCGGCACCAAGGTCAGTGCCTTAATTCTCCCAGGAGAGTTAGTGTACAAAGCTCCAACTGACATTAGTGGGAGCTGTAAGTACCCAGCACCTCTGAAAGGCTCATCATTAATACCTTGCTCAAGGTCATGCAGCATGCCTACAGAGAAGCCCAGAACAAAAGTACAGAACTCACCTTTCACTACTTTTAACTATATTCTTTTACACAGACTCAAAAGCTTAAAACTAAAGATTTATCAACATTCTCTAAGTATCCAATTAAATGCAAGCATTCATTATTAAAATCTGTGACAAGCAATTTGCAGATGTATCATTAGGAATATATGCTCTGATGTTCATCCAAGCTTTACAAGCGCATATAATGGCATTTCGTTTTCTATTTATATGCTGAGCTGCAGTGTGGAACCCTCGTCGGAAATGAAGAGACCATTTGTTCAGAAATCAGAGTGGGAAGGTTCTGCTCTTGAATTGTTTAAAGGCTTGCAAACTCTCCTAATTACATTTAAAGTAGTATTTTTAAAAGCTCTCTTGGAAGAGCTGCACATACACCCTTTATTTAAAAGCACTGCTTCAAAAAAATTCTGAAACCAAAGACTAAATGTGAAATTTGTTATACATATCACAGAGCCAATGTCATTCTTCTGCATCATCCTCCAGCGTCAGAGACACCAATTCATCAGAGATCTGTGTTTCACTGTCAGGCTCATCAGTTGAGTACTTGCTGTGCTCACGGCCTTTCTGACCACGAGCACACAGACTTTACCGCAGAGCTGAAACTCAAGCAAGGGGAAGTGTATTTTCACACATGTTCTCCCAACTTTGATAGGCACGGCCTTGGCACAGCCTTCTTGTTTGGTTACTCCCTCACAAGTTATCTTCCATCTCAGTGATCAGGACTCAACACACAGTAAGCTGTACAGCAGGAGACAGCCTTGTTTCTTCTGTGAAATAATCAAGAGTTCCAGACAGACATTCCTGATTTTTCCCCTCGTGGCCAAAGGGAACACACAAAAGGTCTCCTAAATCCACAAAAGCATTGCAGCCAGCAGCTATTAAAGTTCTGAGTTCAGCAAGTGTAATCCAGTAGCCTGGGGAATTAGTATCATTTCTGGGACAGCCCCAAGTTCTGTTTGGGTTTAGCTGAGTTGCAGTGTGAAGCTAACAAACAATACAGCTGCTGAAAGTGAGAAAGAGGGTACAGGGCTGCACCTATCCCACAAAGCGTGCTGTCATCATCCAGTCTCTACTCTTCTTTGCTAGCAACTACAGAGACGGCGTGTATATAGCCAGCACCTAAGCAGGACTTACCTAGTAGAGTTTTAGGGTTGGTTAGCCCTAACTGTACCACGGGGTTTTCTAAGATGGCTTGGAAGAGCGGGCTATTGGTGTCAATGCCCTTATCTAAGTCCTCCGGAGAAGGCTTTCTGTCTCCCAGCAGCCATTCACACTGAAAGAAATCACCAGGCACAACACATTTCACGATAGGTTCCATTAGAATGAAAGTGTCTCAAAAGTTTTGACAATGTGGCACGTTAAAAATGTTTCTTCCTCTCACAGTTAAGGATCGAGCTATGCATTTCTTTTCACACTAGACTACTATTCATTTGTGTGTTGCTCCCACAGAAATCAACTTCTATTTCAACGGGAACAGAAGCAGTGCCTGGTATGGTAATAAAGCTATACCAACTTTCAATGTTTCAAAGCTCAGGGAAGATGTGTGTTATCCTACATATACACCGCCTCAAAGGAACCCCCATCAACACAGTTACAATGCAGCAGCCTGAAGTACCATCCAGTCCAATATCCTCTCTCTAACAGTAGCCAGCACTGAATACTTAGAGAAGAGAAGATCCCCTGGCTGTCAGCTGTGTCCACAAAATTCTCCTTAACATATCATCCACTAGCAGGGGACTAATCGATCTTTGAAAACCTTCCTGTTTTTTGATTCCATAAACTGTGGCATGCATGGAGGCAGAATGGTAACTTATCTGCATGGCTTGAATCTCTTGCTTGATCAATTATTCCTGTCCTTTAATCAGTTATTAATTATTAGGAATACCTTTTCCTTTCTCATGATAGCATAATCTCTTTTGCAGACTCTGGTGAGGGAGTTTCTCAAAAGCTTTTTGAAAATCCACATATGCTATCCCAACCACATGAGCCTCAACCTCACGCATGCCGAGTTCCTCTAAGAAGTCTAAAACCTTTGTATTCTAGCGGCGTTATCTAATTTGAAAGAGGCACAGAATACATAGTGCTCATTTCATCTCCAGTAACAGTTGGGCTTTATGACAGAGCAAAACATCAACCAATTCAACAATGAAAAGAATCGGTTGAACAGACTATTATAGCAATAAGCAACAGAAATGACATTGTACTCACGGCCGCATTTTGCTGGTTGTTGTTTACTCTGAGTGCATCTACCACTTCTTTTTCATCAAATCCCATCTCCATCAGGGCAATGACAGCCTAGATCAGATTTGCACAGCTTAATAAATGTAACATTTAAAACAGAAATGAGAACAATCATATCCTTTCACCTTCTGTGCAGGAGCTTTCTGTGGGGTAAAACACCCCCACTGTTTCTATTTGTAGACCACTAAGTAATCTTATCTACAAAGTTTTCAAATACCCTATATTAAAAGTGTCCTTATGGAAGACAACTAAATCTTAAGAGTGAAGGCAGTTCTCCTATCCTCAACACTGAAAGCTGAATGCAAGGCAAAGAGCAAGTGTACCTGGGGTAGAAAGGAGAAGAGCAGCACAGAAACACCTTCTTTAGAACTTCTCTCGGGTCACAAAGCTTTTCTTCACATCTCACTGACAGATCAAGCTTCACATGCATTTGTAGTTCTATTCACTCAATTTAATTTCACTTCCTGGATTTATTATATTGCTAGTGAGTGTTATGTATTTAGACAAGCGTACCTAGATATTGTTATGAGAACGTTTAATCATTTAGAAATTGTACCCAGGTCATCAAATACATTTGCAGCTTTTAACCAAAATCTTAAGTAACAGCTAGTTGTAAAACCAAAGCGCTAGATTCTAAAGAGCACCTCCTGGTGAGCTTACAGTGTGATAACAACACATTTTCACTTCAGCTAACACCGTGTTCTGAAAAAAAGGCTAACTTCTGCATTTGCTGCAAGACTTAAATGTGCTGGTGACACTTTTCCTTGCCCCCTAAATACAATAATGCTCTTCTGTCTTTCTCTACAGCAAAAGGACCTACTCCTGTCCTGCAACCCTTCCTTTCTAGACAGCAGTCAAAAAACAATGCCAGGAGTCTGGCAGCTCATTTCAGTTCCATCAGTTAATTTTCAGGTGCAGAAGTAACAGTGTCAGTAATTTAGATACTGCTACCTGAGACAGCAATGCATTAATTAGGTAATATCCCTTTCAGCAACCTGAATTTAAACAGTCTCTAAAGACCTCCACTAAAATACTGTCAAGCCAGCAAAATATACATCTACCCAGACATCCCATTTCATTTATGAACTAAACACTTATTTGGATTCCATGGTGCCCACACAGTCCCTTCCAATCCCAACAGTTATATAGCGAGATAAACAGCACGTACTCGTGGGTCTGGACGAAACTCTCTTTTCCTCCGGATCTTCTTGAATATTTCTGTCAGCTCATCCTTGGCCTCCTCCCCATCCGCTTCTGAACTAGGACCTGCAGTCGCTTCAGCAGAGGATGCACCAGCTTCAGCTGTGGCTTCTGATGGAGTCTGACCTGGAAGCGGAGCATCCACTGTAGGGTCATCTGCATGTTCTATCAACCACTCCATGGCCTGTGTCACTGACATACTGAAAAGCAAATCAAAACACACAGATTAGAAACACTCCAGACGTACAGAAGTGTTCCACATACATTTGCCTTTGCATTTATTCCCGTGGTATACTGACTTGCAGGTACCTGAAAGTCATGAATAATAAAATTTTGGAGCATATCTCAGAGCACCTTAATTCCCTGTGCATTCAGTGCACCACAATCTTCTCTGAAGCCAGGAAGACAGAGGAACAAAGTCCAACTTGGACAGCTGCAACCCAGATTTTAAAAGGCATTTCTGAGGGAGTCACCTTATTCTCCACATCACCTGCTTCATTTCACACCAGAGAAACACTGACTATTTGGAACTGTTGACAAAAGTGCAAACAAAGCATGTTCCAGATTTACAGGGAACCACGTCTCGGATGCAGGCTGCTTTGTTGCTTCTTAAGGAGCTCTCTCAAACATTCATCCAGTGATCAAGGAATGCCATTAACAACATAAGAAAGAGGGTGAAAAACACTGTATGTGCACAATATGGCTTGAGCGAGAGCAAAATTCAACACCAGGCAATTGTACTTGGACATGTACCACTCTGATCTTCCTCCACTCTGGCTTAAGAAATCTGTGATCCCTCAAAGGAGAGCCCAGCCCAAGGGAACACACCATCATAACTCGCCATGCAACGTAAATGCTCGAGCTAAGGGCGCTTGAGAGCACCCCAACACATCTCTTCACAGTGAATATAGAGGAAGAAGCAAAGATCACGATAGGGCAACTGAACACAATTTCACTTGACACACAGGAATTATTACATGTTCGCAGAAAGGAAAGCCTTTGCCTATTTGGCTTTTCAGTTACAACGTGAAAGACAAAGGACATCGGGGAGAAAGTCTTTCTGAGCCAGAAGGGAGAGATACTGGAAAAGAGTATCTGGAGTATGTTGTGGATTCTCTATCTTTAGAAGTTTTTGAGAATGGCCTAACAAGCCCCTCTCAGGAGTGAGGCAGTACAGCTGATTCTTCCTAGGGCATGAGAAGAACTACATTACCTCCTATTTTCCTACAGTTGCTATCTGGACTTCACAATATTCTTGGAACGTTTTTAAAAGATTAGCACAAAGTATTTTTCTACAGCTGAAAGACCAATGTGAATGGGCTAGGTTTGCTTTTTTACTCTGTAAAATCTGAACTCTAAAGTGGAAGAAAATGCAAGTTTAATACTTGGAAACAGTGGCAGCCTTGTGAACCACAGACCAGCTACTCTTTCCAGAGCAAGTATAACACTGTTTCCCCTTCCCTGTGCCATCTGCACCTGCGCGCTGCCTGAGGCAGCACTGTTCTTTGAGTTAATGCTTTTTGCAACCTAGTTTTAGGTGACCCACATAAGGAGACTTTAGAAAAAATGCAAATTATTTTTTTAACCATATCAAGTATTTTACAGGCAGTGTGCTGAGTACACTTACTGATTTAATCGAAGGGCTTTGACAGCTCTGCTTTCTGGAAACCCCATTTCTGTAAGCTGTCGCAGAGCTATCTCATCCACTCTGTCTTCCTCATCCTCATCCAGCATGGCTACACATACACAAACAAAACAATGTTCAGATTGACTTCAAGCTAAAATAAAACCCTTTCTCAATGGAATGGCATGTGTTAAGTTCAAATACCATTCTTCTCTTCCATCCCTTCTTTTGTTTCTGCCCCAAATTTGCTATCTCATCATTTAATTTGCTGCACTCAGCTTGGTCCAGCTCAGATAGATTCTTCCAGGACAAAGACTTTGTCCAGATGTGTTCAAGATCTCAAAAGACAGTTAACTCTCACGTGACCACGGGATTTTCCGTAAGTAAATATATAGGAGATTCACGGAAGATCTATATCATTTATCTAGAAAGTACGTTGGATCTGATCATAGCAGATCTCAAGGGCAGCATTTCCCACAAACTGAATCAACAGCTACCCTTTCTCTCTTTTTACTGTCTCCTTGTGCATTTTCAACTGTTCTTTACCATCCCTAAACCGCAACTCACAAAGTTTTTCCAGTTTTTTCACTACTAATGACTTCAAGTGGAACTTCTCATCCATCCCAAAAGGACCTTATAAACTCACAAGTTTTATACAATCTATATCCACAAGGTGAAATCTTTGCCACAAAGTTTGTAGTAGCTTTGCTGTTACATCAAGGTCTGGACTTCACCCTGCAAAAGCCCACTCTTCTGCTACGGAAGCAAACAAATTCCCAAGACTGAACTAGTAACTATAAAGATATGTTCATACCATTTGCCTTCTTAAATAGTTCAACTGCATCCGGGTTCAGTGCTAGCAATTTCTGTGCAACTTCTATGAGAGACACTAAGATCTTCCGGAGCTCTGTCTGGAACTGCAAGAAAGGAAACTGTCAAAACATTTAGACAGGAAGTTACCAGACATCACTGAATCTTAATATATCTATTGTTAGTATCTCAGCAGTAGTCTGGCCCCCTGTACAGAAGGTTGCTTTATTTTCATTGTTTAGTCTCTCAAGAAACACTGGGCCTTTCCTGTGGAGTGCTACACATAAGTAAAAGCTACTGGGGCAGAAAGATCCTTTTATTTCTACCCGCCGCCCGGTACTGCAAGATGTGCGGTGTTCAAGAAAACTCATTGCTTCACAGAAACACTTTGACTCCCACCTTGCAGAAGTGTTCTAAGACAACAGCCACAGTAGCTCCGTACCAGTGCTACTTGCTTCTGTGAACGAACGAGCCTTCCTAGTCTACTATTTGCTTTCCAGTAATCCGAATTTGAACAACATAGATCAAAGCTATTTTCTAGACTGAGGCATCACAAATTCCTTTCAGCTGGACATTTGTTTTTAAATATGCTGCGCTCAGTAGGTCATGTTGGCCATTAAACAGCTTAAATGCCAACTGTCCCCTTTGGGTTACTAAGGCACACTGACAGCGTGCAATATGTAGGCAGATTCGCTGCTTCATATCCCTACTAGTACAGAAGGGCAAAAGTAGTCCCCACACTGCTGAAGACACGGTTGGAAGCATTACAGACTATCAGCATTCAATTACTGAAGTAAAAATTTATGCTTAATTTCTCTTTTCAAAACCATGGAAGAGAAAAAAAAAAACACTGCAAACACCTGAACTATTTAAGACTGCAGAAGTAAAAAAACCCTAACTTCACATTTGCTAGATCTTGAACATGTTTACTGCAGCTTTCCTACGGACAAATTATGATTTAAAATCATAATTTAAAACAGTGTTTTATTATCACTAAATAGTATGACCTGTGTCTAAATATTAAGCTATCCACTTTAATACACATTATATACATCTGAATTTCTCTTACAGGGAAAAGAGAATCACATTCACATCTAAGAGAAAAGGTTATACAAGATAAAAGCCTAATTTGGATGTTAGCGAGCGAGCCAAAAAAAGTCAAGTCTAATACTTACATCCCTCATGTTGTGATGGGCCACAGTGCGATCTACACTGCGCGAGGGCAGATTTGCAGTTGCTTTGAGAATAGCATCCTTATCAGGAGCTTTCTGCTCTTGTTTCCTCTGAAGGATAGGAAACATGATCAGGTTTCATAACCCATTATCCACAGAACACAGAACACAGCATAGTGGAGAGCAGTTTCATATTCTTCACCAAGGCATCAAGCAGTGCTCTGTAACTTGCAACTAAGAGAAACAGCAGTCTAGCAATACAATGGATTAATAGCACCAGTATCAATTTGCAATTATAGAGCAAAACTGGACCTGTTGGGTTGTCCCACTTTCAGTCCTTATACCTTCGTCCGTTATCTAAAAACACAGGGAAATTCCAGCATAAAGAGGGAAAGTGACATAGCAAACATGGAGAGAACTGAGAGGCCTCAGTGCCCAGGACCATATTCTGCTCCACATGGTCTGCGCACAGCATGCTCTCTTCAAACCCGTAGTTTGTCGAGAGATGTAGCAATACTGTGCACAGACTAACACTTAACTGCTTAACACTGGAAGTGCTTCGCCGCTTGCAAGTATCATGCAGAGATATATGGTGCCTTGGATTTTCAGTACATGCTTATAGTCCAGGACAAAACATAGCAGGGTACAAACTACAAATATTTCCCAGTCTTATAACTTATGCTCTTACAGTGACATTCTGCACAGCAAGACCATACTGAAGAGACAGACATACACCAATACCTACAGGAAGGGATACAGAGACATACACCAATACCTACAGGAAGCAAGAAGAAACAAAGCTGTGCAAGGACGAAGTAGACACACCTAGGAATTCACAATGTCAAGCACACCATCGCTCTTAAGTGTTTATGTGATAACATCAACTGCAGTACCACTCGTGCATAAGCATCATCCCGAGCACCACTGACCCTCAATAACAATTACGTTCCAATAAAATAAAAACAATAATAGCAGGGGGCCAACACTTCAGCTCTAGAGACCTGGGTAGAGAGAGACAAGCCACACACAGATGAAGACAGAAGACAGCCTGACAGCAAATCAACATCTCTACAGGGTTTTCAGAGACAAAGCAAGGCACTTGCTAAACTATGCTTATACAGTTATTAGACGTTTGTTCAAAGATCAAATCTATACCCCTTCCACAGAAAGTATCTGCATGTCTTATTGTAAGGTAAATGTTCTCACAACCAAAGTTAAAAACAGAAAATCAGCTTCCTCAAAGTTTGGAAGAAATATGAAATTAGAATTTAACCGGCAGCATTTGCCTCTACAAACAAAAAGAGTACACCACAGTAATCCTGCCGCAGCTCATTAGTAAAGCAGTTAACCAAAACAGCCAAGTCAACAAGTCTTTCAAACTCACTTTCTCCTCTGCTGACACGTCTGCCATTTTGGGGAGCGGAGGTGGCGCACGCTTCTTTATTAAAAGCAAGACATCTAGAAAGAGAATGATACTGAAATACATTAGAAAACAATGTGAAAACAATTCTTGTAAGATACCTCACAAATTCAGTTTTTCCTGGATATGAATTTTGTACTAATTCCACTGTAGTATCAGACCTTCCTCACACTTTAAAACCTGTATGGCTTTACACACTCCCCTTCAGTATTTGCAATTCCTTAGTGCACAGAGAATTCAAAACATGGTCCATTATTAGTTACGCTTGGACTGTTACTGGTTTCTTCTCCTCACACACCACCATTAAACAAAAGGGTAGTACAGGCTCCAGTTGCCTTGTACATTAACAGTACATTAATTGGCTCATCATAATAAGAAAGCATCTGCACTTTCAGTGCTTCCACTGAGAAGGAAGCAGTAGAGACAGGCCACGGATGGTTTTTGGTCTAAGCTGGGGCCTTCCTTCAACTTCAGCAAGGCAAGTGCCAAACTTCAACAAGAACTTCCCGGTATCAGGCTGAGGCTCGCCTTTGTGTGTGAATGGCAGCAGAGCGATTCACGGTTTATAGCAGGCATGCACCACTGGTAGCCCACCAGTGCAAGTCTCAAGGGCAAACAAGTCTTCGGTCTCAGATATCCCATATGACCTGGCACGAGCTTGATTGGGGCTTTTAAGGCTAATACTTCCTCCTTACAATACTTCCCCCCTTTTTCTAGAGATCACGTGACGCTTTACAAGTTTCTAGCACCTCAGTTACCACCACATACATTCTAAGGCTGGAAAGATGCAGACACTAGTCAGAGCCCAAAACGGGCCTGTGCAGCATCTGCAGTCCTTCAGCCAAATATGGCCTGACATGCAGTTTTCAGTCCGTTGCATTAAGCAGATAAAAAGCAAACAAAGCATGCTTTGCACAACAAGTTTCCTTGGTCTGGCTCAGCACATAACAGCCAAGAGCAACAGCTGGTGAAGGCTGTTAACCCTCATTTGTCCAGCTGATCAGAACGTGAAAGGATCCGCGTGCTGACTCTTGGCTGCCCTGTGCAGTCAGCCAGTGGCAATCAGCTGTTGGCTGCGATCTTGTCTCCCTGACAAGCAAGGCACATGAAAGGTAGAGCGTGTTGCAGAGGGAAAAGGAGTGAAGAGGCACTCGCATGACAGCTTATTACAACTACACAGTTAATACTGCTTAGCTGTAAAATGCAATTCAAAACTGCAGGAGCCAGCAGCTTGCCTAGAAATAATACACCAGCAATCAGCAAAAATGCTGTCCTTTGCCTAAGATGGCCCTTCTCAGCTCCTGTTCAGCGATAAAGGTGACAGGTGACACTGCCTCGGAAGAGACACCAAACTGCTCATGTTCATGGCAGCATTTCTCCAGCCTGCATGAACTCAGGCAAAAACCGAGGAACAATACTCCTGCCGAATTTCTGGTTCAGACAGTATTTCAGCCTACAGCAGTCCTGCTTCTCTCCCTTTCTGTGCCACTGCCCTTTAACTGCAGAACGGGCCATTAGCTTAAGCTGTCTAGCAAAAACTGACTCCAGCTATCCCAACAGCTCTCATCTTTAAATCTTCTTTTGTCCTTTACACCTTTAAAGTTCAGGAGTAAATACATACCTCACATACTCTACAGTAGTCAGCGATAAGTATAGTGTATTGGATTCTGACCTACATTTGCAGTGGACAGAATGAGATCTAAACTGCAGACACTCTGGTACACTTCAGCAAACATCCTTCCTTCACAGACAGGGTTGTCTGTCTTGGAATACTCAGCCATGATAACTATTTTTTAATCATTCTGAAGGATAAATGCTGCCCTGGAGGTTTAAAAAAAATCCTTTAAAAGGAGATAAAAATAATCTGTTTAACTTATTGACTCAAGGAACACTCCTAATTCATTTTCAACTCTTGAAAGGAAGAGTGAAGAAAAGCAAACTGCCCAAGGTGCTTTCTCTGGGGGAAGAGAAAAAAAAAAAAAAAAAAGGTTTTTCCTCTTCCTTTTTTGCCACCTTATTAGCTTCCTATGTCAAAGCAGAGATCAGATATTCAGAAGGTTACTGTTTGGAACTCGCCAAATAGTTAAACACAATCTCATGCTTCCAGGTTGACAGGATTAAAAACCAGACAATCTTACCTCTATCTTGAATGTTTTCCTCCAACACTGTTTTTGTGTCTGTCAGCACCTTCTCAGAAGTAGCATGTATCAACTTGTGATGTGTCACGGTTTTTGGATCTTCCAAGCTCCCAGGTACACACTGCAGAAGATAATAAATACTGAAGATCAGAAGACAGAAATAAGCCTACTGCATGAATCACTGCACTATGCACTTAAGATTCTCCACATACAAGCTGTGCCATCATTTACTAGCTTCTTAATAGCCTAAGCTAGAGGCCAGCACACAGAATGTATTTTATTAAAGAAACTGAGGCTTGATTTGTGCTGTAACAACACTGACTGTGGTAGGTTTCTACCTGTGTATGCAAGCTCCTGGCTGGGAAGAATAATCAACAAAAGGAAGGATCCTAGCCTTCCTTCCTTGATACCGTTAAATTAATAGCTACATTAGGGAGTTGGACTTGATGGGGTCCCTTCCAACTTGAGATATTCTATGTTTCTATGATTTAAGTGCCAACTGGTTATGATGCTCTAAAAAAGGTCTTTAAACAGTTTCAAAGATCTAACATTACAGCCCAATCACCCCAAATGAGCCCTTCCACAGCACCAGCCTACGTGAGTGGATTTATAGTTTTGCAGTACAGTACATCTCTATCACACTTAATTTTGAGTGCTTGGTCCTATACTCAGGCCTATGGAGATCTGAAGCAAAGCAAGGATGCTCTAGGACCCGCAGCTACGTTAATTCTGCAACAGATCACTCACTCTTAGCGAGAAGTCTAGGGGTAGCAATTAGTACCATGAACTAACAATGCACAGCTACAAAGAGCATCCAGTGTTTTTGCCGAAAGGAAGGCTATAATAATGCAGTATGTTTGTCATTTGTAGCTAGCGTCAAAATTGAGGAGAGACTCTGCTTCATCTAATAATTATTTACACACACTCTCAGACTAAACAAGCAATGGACAGCAGTGATTTTGGAATACTTGACCTTAAACTGCGAAGGAAACGGCAGTTTCTGCACCTTGTTTCAAGCTGGAATCAACAGACTTGGCTGCTGGAGCCCTAACCTGGGTTCCTGCTGAAAGTGCTGAACAAAAGTTACATTCACAACTTCTCTTCCCAACCATAAATAACCAGCGTACAGTAGATTTTTTTCACATATGAATGTTGTGCTCAATTCCTTATTAGAATTCTAAATTGTATGTCAATTAATTCACTAGGAAACCAAGTTCAAATCCTGAAAAAAGAGCGCACGCGCACGTGCAGACCTTGAACTGACTCATCTTCACACCAGAGTGGCTCCCAGATCCACAGCAACAGATTTCAAGAACATTACATCAGTGCATCTAGAGGCTTCTAATTTGAGTGGAAAAGGAAAGCATAGTGGTTTCAATTCCAGAAAGGCAAAATTAAAAATAACAACCTACCAAAATTGATGCTGCTGTTCTCGCCACAAAATAGGACACTTAATACTGACCTCACCTGCTCTGCTCACAGAAAACAGCTTTTAGTGACACTTCTTTCAATACATGTTTCTACCAAGCCACTTTTACGGTGTCTGCAGACAAGAGTATTCACGTAACAGAGACATTTCCAGAAACCCCACCGAAACCAGTGCTTCACTTTGACGAAGCATTTAGTCCTGTTCGTGATATGTATCGCCAGCCTCCTCCAAAGGAATCCTTTTAGTCCATCAACACCTCTTCTGTTGTGACTGTGAAAAACTCAGCTTCCTGCTCTTTTTCCAAACATAATGCACTTGTTTTCAACACGGATATTCAGTTCCTCGTCTGAACTTCTGTACAGTTGTGATGCCTCAATCTTATTGAGGCAAGAACGTTTGAGTCCCGCGTTGTATAACAGTAGCTTCTTAGTAATCCTTCAGCATATTAACTGCTGAACAAAAGCCAAAGAACACATTACAGCCTAGAAGCAGCTGGGAGTACCTCCTGTAATTGATCTGCCAAGTTACCCCAAATGCCTAAGAGTACATCAGTGAATGTCGCCTCTCCAAACAACCTCGAAATACTACCGTTACAGGTCCTGAGAGTCAGACCCCAAAAGGAAGAACTTGAAAATGGGAGCTGGGAGGTGTATGTTTGGGGCAGGACAGGATGGGACACAACACAGACCTATTATCCATTTTTTCCCTAGCACATATAAAGAGGTGAGGTATGTGTGCAATCATAATACTAAGGTGAAAGAGTAAGTGAAAAAAAAAATGAAAGTTGCTGTTTTAAAAAGTCCTGTGGACACCTATTCTCACTTCCTGTTCCTCTAACCACTTTCTTAACAACTGCATAGATTAATAAGGCATATATGGACAGTACATATATCAAAGACTCTGCCGAGTGAAATGCTTAGCTTATCTTAACATTTTAACGTGCCCTGGCAATAGAAAGGCCACCTTAACAGGCAACGCCTCTACTAGCTCTCAAGAGACCACCAGGAACTACCACTAGTCATCAGAACTCACTGAGGAATCTTGCTTCATGAGAACCGCATCTGCCAAAATAGAGTATTTTTGTATTAAATACAATGCTTTAAGTGTAACTGGAAACATCTTCCTGCCCAGAGAGAGAACAGCACTGCTAATCCACAGGAAAGGCGTTGAAGGGGAGAGGAATTCCCTGCACAGGGCAGAGGAAACATCTGTCACACAAGTGAAAGGAAGCCAAGAACTCAGGGTGCACCCTGAAGCAGAGAAATCAGGGTGCACCTTGCTGCCGCGGGGCACGGCCGGGGTTAACGAGCACTGCTCCCCCAGCAGTCAGAGGCGCAGCATGCTGGGGAAGATGAGCTCGCTCTCACCTTTCTGTACAAAAGGATTGTAAGGAGAGGATCTGCTGTTTCATCATTTTGCTCCCAGCATAAATATTTGTGTTTCTTTTTAACGCTGGAGTAGGGCAGGCTGCTTTGCCAGGCAGGTGAGAAACCTCTGTTCACAGGTGCCTGAGCAACTGCTGACAATGTAAGCCCTGGTGATGCCAAAAGCTATTCGCAAAGCTTGGAATCCTGAAAAACCGCAAGGCTGTTTGTTTTTAAAATAAGAAAAAGCATTTTTTGTTTGCTTTTATTAACAGAAACATTTGAAAAATAGTACTGACACTCCCTGCTACTAAGCTTGGGTGGCTTAAACCACCTGCATTCCTCACCAAGTATCCAAAACATGCCCAGGGGCAAGAACCTACCTTATCTTTGTACTCCGAGAACTAGCACCTTGCATCTCTGTTCCACAGATACTCCTTATCATACCTTAAAACCCAGGCAGCTTAAGAAAAAGGGGAACAGAAACACAGAAGCATTAAAAACTTGCCCCACGCTGCCAGGAAAATTACCGGTAGAGCTTATGAACACCTACAGCCCACATTTGTGCATCCCAAGTGCATGACCACAATTTACATCAGTATTTCAGAAATACTGCTAAGCCTCAGCAAGAAGCAATGGCCTCTTGCGATTAGAGTATCAGAACCAGGCCTGCCCACAGCACCGCTGGCCCAGGCGGTGCTGTACTTGGGCTGTCAACACCGGGCACAAGAATTATGAATCAAAAATATTTAAGTTAAGCTTGAGTTTCTGTGGTTAAGCTGATCCTTCTCAATTCTTGTTCTGAAATTAACAGTTGCTTTTTAAGGAAACCACAGGAAAGCTCAGGGCCTGCTCCCGCTGAGGTGGTGGGGCCTTGTGCAGGGACAAGTGACTGTTCCAAGAGAACACTTTGGTGGTGAAACTAAAGTTAAAAAAAAAAAAACTAAGGCAAATGACTTATTATCAGGCATTTGTTCACAGCCTACATAGACAGCATTACTAAAGGCAGCAGTTTAACAACAATCACCACTAAATTGTTACAGGTCAAGAGACAAAACTAGTGGGAGAGTTTGGGGTTTTTTTGCTTTTATCTGTAACAAAAAAACCCAAAACATAAAATTCGGGGGAAAAAACCAAACCAGACATCAAGAGTGAAGCTTCAGAGACCAGTAAGCATTTGAATGTTATGGAGGGAAAAGTGGCCACCTTCCTAGTTCAAATCTCTTACAAACATCTTCCTCTGCTTCCTGGAAGAATGATTTCAAAGACTTTAGGGAACATAATAATCAGCATCTTACAAGAGACGGCTGCATAAATTATCTCAAGGTGCTATCAACATTCATTGTAACATACCCACGATCAGGAGTCATGATTTTTCCATTTCTATTTTTCCCCTCCATAAAACTATATATTATGCATAATGGTTATGCAAATCCACACCACTAGCACAAAGCAGCAGAGAGAATGAAATCAAACATCATGCCAAGTTATCAATTGTCTTCTGCCCCTACTCGCACTGCAATGCGAGCATCTATTCAATTAAGCTTCCTGATAATTAAAGGCCTTTCAGCTCTGCACATATGCATGTAATCATTACCCCACCCTGTTTTGGCAGTCTTTGCACCACTCTTCTGCTTAATCACTCAGCTGCACTGGAAGGGGACAAGAGGGGAGCACTGAACTTCTTCCAGGAACATAACAGTGTGGGGGGCCCGGAACCCCACAGCTTTCCGCAAGGTACCCCCATTTTCCCTCAAGAAGAACCACACCTACCTCAGGTGAAGAAAACCTAAATGCAGCCCTTCTCGTCCCTAAATCCAAAAGCACTTACAAAGACTATGGGACAAGAAAAAACAGCCTGTGCTGTGACCTGTAGTTTCCAGGGGTTCTAGCTGAAAGCAAACAACTAGCAGGCCCAAGGCAGAAGGCACCTGGGCTGCTGGCCACCCTTACTTCACAGTGCGCTCATTCAGAAAATAAAACCTTTTACCCTTCAAATGGGGGTTAAGCAATAATGTATTACAGGTATATCCTCCTATTGCAAAGTGTGCTTTATGGGAAAAAAAAAAGTCTTTGCGAGACTTTGAAGAGGAAAAAAGCCACTATTAAATGCGATTTAGTAAACTGCACTCCCAGAGACAGGAGTAGAGGCTCTTCTCTTGCCACTGAAAAGTTACACGTCTCTCAGCAAAGCTCTCAGCCAGAAATTCAGCAGGTTATGACTCAAGCTGCCAGACCACGTTATGCTGGTTCCAGAATGACAGACTTCAGGACAGTCCTGGTCATGCGTCACCACCTTACACACCGTTGTTGTCAATCATGTTTCTGCTTTAAAGTAAAATGCTGTTATGGCAGATATTCAAAATTCAGTCCAATAGTTTTGAAACCACTGGGTTTAACATTTAACACCCACAAACACAGCAGCGATAATTGAGCATGTGAGTACAAAGAGCCTGTGTTTTCCGGCTTAACTTCAACAGACTGTGCCTGTGCATTTCTATGCATTTTCCCCTCCAGGCAGTGGTTGGTAATTTACCCTTTGGACACCATCGTTAAGACCTTACTGCTTAGAGCACAGGGAGAGCATTAGACAAGCCTGTTATCTCCCCACCAAATATCCCACTAGCTACTGTGCCAACACAGGGTAAGGCTGTATTCAGACTTTTTCAAAAAAGGGAAGTTCTCCACCAGTTACTACTTCCCTTGTTTGCTCTTAAATAGAAACAAGAAAGAAACCAGGCTATAATTCCTGAGAAGAAATCATCAGAAGCCGGTTCACCAGTCTCTTGCAACACATGGTCATCAGTTCGGGGTGCACGCAGGAGCTGGTGATCTCTAACACCACCGCAAAACACAGGCCAAGTTTTGTAACTAAAGGTTGCAAAGTAATTCCCCCGCCAAATCCTCCTTTTCCCACACACAAAACTCTTGAAACGGGCATTTTCTTTCTATATGGAACAGTTTCACATTATTGGGGGGGGGGGGGGGCCAGACACGGCAAACAAACACAAAAGCACTTACTTGAGGTTTTTGGGGTCTGTTTGTTTTAAAAAAAATCCGTTTTCTTCACACGGGGACTTGCCTGCCCTTCCCCTCAACCATGATTTTCACTCCCAGCCCAGAACACGGCGCGTACCGCAGACAGCGCCGAGATTTCGGCGCTATCTACGGCTCACACCCGCCCCGGGCTCGCCGCTCCCTCCCCGCGCACGCACGGCCCGACACACCCGAGGGTTTCCCGGGGGCACAGGGCAGCCCCGGGGAAGGGGACGGGACACCTCTCCTTACGTGCTTCAGGCACCGCTCCTTCAGCTTCTCCACCGTGGTGTCCTCGGGGACCTCCTCCAGCCACTCGGCGCCCTCCATGGTGCACACATGGAGCCTCAGCACCTTCCCCGCGAAGATCTTCTCCTCCTGCACGAACATCGCCCCCGGTCCCGCCGCCTCCGGTCCCCGTTCTGCCCCGGCGACGCCTCACCAGGCCCCGGGCGCCGCCGTGCGCCGGGCCCCGCGCTACCGCCCGCCCATGAAGGTGACCCCGCCAGGCCCGAGGGGAGCGGCGAGCCCCGCCGGGCCGCGCTGGGAGAGGGGGAGCTCGGTGGGACCCTGGCGACGCAGCCCCTCCCGCCCTGCCCCGGCCCCGCCGCCCCGGCCCCGGCCCCGCCGCCGCTCCTGTCACCGCCTCGGCCCGGCGGTCCCTCCGAGGGGACGAGGGGGGCGCTCCCGCGGCGGGCGGAAGCGGAAGGGCGTGGCGCCGCGCTGCATGCTGGGAGATGTAGTTTTCTGCAGCGGCGCCATGGCTGCGCCGGAAGTGAAGGCCGCGACGGCCCCGGGCGGGGCGGGATCCGCTGCCCCTGGGTGCGGGGCGGGAGCTTTTTCAACGTTTATTAACGGTTCCGCGGCGGGCGGGGCGGCCCGGAATAAAAAAAAAAAAAAAATAAAAATAATGTTAAAAAAAAAGTTTTCCCAGTGCACTGTGGGACTCGCCCCCCCTCCCCCGCCGCCCCGGAGCACTGTGGGAAGTGTAGTCCTCCCCTCCCGGTGCACTCTGGGAGCTGTAC
>JAVKLA010000052.1:17875059-17896677 GCA_034782735.1 Sagittarius serpentarius | reverse complement strand
GCAGGGCCGGGCCGGGCCTGGCCTGGCCTGTCCGGCCGGGGCCTGTCTGTCTGTCCAGCGTGCCCGTCTGGGCCTGGCCCGGCCCGGCCCGGCCCGTCTGGAGTTCGAAGTGAGCTGCCCGTCTCCCATCCTCTCCGCGTGCCCCTGGGTGCTGCGATCCCTTTCCCAGGGCACGGGTGGTGTTTAATCCGTAGTAAAAGGCTGGGCGCGCGCTTTCCCCCCGCTCCGTGCGCTCTGGCTTGGTTTGCCTTCCCGGATTACTGCCTGCAGCCTGGCAGGCTGTGGGGTTTTTTTGGTGTTAAATACACTGTTAAAGGGAGCTTGAAATGAGAAAAGGGTGCTGCAGCTATAGCTGCTGGGGTTTCTTATGTGTGTATTAAATGGAGCTGTACTTGTCTAGAAAATATGAGGAGTATGTCATCGTTTCATCTCTGAGAGTGAGCGCTGTAATATTCATGTTACACAGTCTGGAGTTCGTTGAGCAGCAGCTAACGCTCTCTGGAAGATATAAATCCAGACAGAATTAGCAGACCCAGAGACAATAAAGACAATAAAGTGTTATGTGAGAAGGCGCTGAGAGCTGCAGAAAGCCAAAATTCGATCCCATCAAAAAGCAGATTTAGTTTTGGGTTGTCAAAACCAGTAGGTACTGCTGAAGCCCCAACCCAGGAGGACATCTCTGGGGCTCTTTATGCTTATACCATGCTGGGCCGGCAACTCCCAGGGGTGCAACGGGAGATTTTCTTTCCTGTTCTCCAAGATGTGGAGGAACGCCATCCCTTTCTGCAGCCATTGCTGGTGTGCCGGGCTCAGACACCACCTCCCAGAGCTCACGAGAGGGAGCACATTCCCCCTCAGCAAATTCCCTGCCAGCAGCAGCTCCCTTTGGGGACAGCCCGGACGACTGTCCTGGAGCTGCGGGGTGTCCGCCGGGGCTGACACGGGGGGGAAGGCGCAGGTCCCGAGGGCAGCAGTGGGGTAACCCCGAGTCCTGCCCTTGTGAAGGGCCAAGCGGGAAGCCCTGGCTCCAGCCAAGCCGCTGCTCGAGGCCAAGCACCAGCTGCCCGACGTGTCCCGGCCACCAAATCCAGGCACAGGCGCTGGCAGGGTGCTGGGCGCCCAGCCCAGCGAGAACCACTCTTTTCTTCTGATTACCGGCGTTATTTGCTCGCTGCAACTTTTCCTGCTTCACGGGGTGGGGAGCTGGAAGTCCGGACGCCGACTCGGGAAGGCGACGCTGGGTGACCCCGGCAGCCACGCTCTCTGTCGGGGAGAGCAACAACAATGTTCTGCTAGGAGATATTTTAAACCAGCAAAGAAACATCGGGTGATTTCATGGCAGGCTAAATTCAGTTGTGAGCTCTTAGTGCGGGGAGGATGTGTGGATGGTACACAGCCATAAAGGGGGCTCTTAGGAGTCGCTACTGCAAGTAGAAGCAATATTGGGAGATGAATCTGGAGCTGAGGCAGAAAAAAAGGAGATTTCAGCTTTCTGGCCGTATCTTGCGTCGAAACAGTGCTCGCCTAACACAAGTGGAATACTTTATTTTCATGCTTTGAATGCAGCTCCTGTGTGCTTGATAAAATGTACCCATAAAATTGCAAATAGAAGGCAATTTGACTACTGATGGCTAATGCATCATAACGGCTACGGAAATGTGAGCATTTAAAAATACCCCATTTAAACGTTGGGCACTACCTCCTATACTTGCACTACAGCAGAATAAATAAACAATATGTGTGTATTATGTTAATATTGTCCAAAGCCAAAAGAATGAGTGCACAATGTGTTACTTGCTTTTTATGACTGATCCATTATGTCCAGAGACCAAAGTGTGAATGAGAAAAGGGGGAAATCAACAGCTCTTTTCCTCTGAGAAATGGCTCCTTTTGTTTTACATCTCCGGGTGAATTATTTTCCGTGATTGCATCTAGCAGCAGGAACCTCCTGCATTACTGAGGGTGATCCAAGTCCTAGGGAAGACAGTTGCAAAACGGCGTTGATTTGGCGATTGCCGGCGTTGGCCTGGGCGCTACTCCGCGTTATGGCGGGGGGAGGCAGACCAGGGAAGGTGGCACAGAGCCCACCACAGTCCAACACCTCGCCGGAGCAGCGTAACCTTAGTGCTGACTCCTGCAAGAACCAAAGAGGAGGGGTGTGGGAGCAGGCGCTGCTGCCTCGGGTCTCCTTTGGTGCAAACTGGAGCAGTTTTGGGACTGCTGTAATGTCTGCAAGTTGTTTGTGGCCCTCTTAGGGAGGTCCCGGGCCCGAGGACTCCCCAGCACACACGGGGCGCTGGCCGTGCCTCTCCTGGGCTGATTTCTTCTGCGGCAAGGACTCCAAGGAGCTCGTTGCAGACCTCCAGTGCCGGAGGAGCGGGGACATCCAGCTCGGGGAAATGCACACCAGCAACCCCCTAATCTCTTTTAAATTGTCTGAGAGTGGGAGGAATAAAAGAGAGGGAAAATTACACCACCACACCCCCCCAGCTTTTCCTGGGCAATCTCAGAATTTATGGAGACAACTCCTGTGGGATGCTACATCATGTCATCCAAGGCTTGTGTATCGACTCTCTTTCCCTGCTGCTGCTGAGTGAAGAAATATGATAGCGGGAGGGATAATGAAGCAGACATGTTTTCTTCAAATCAAACCGATTCTCTCTTAAGGTGGGATAAAAGGGTAAAGAACTTTCCCTTTGCGATATTTTTCTCAGTAATGTGTTTTGACAATTTAATTTAGAAGTCATAGAGTAGCGAAGACAAAGTCACCCGGTGGGTGGACATCGGCGAGTTCAGTTGCCTTTGTGATGAATTGGTGATAGTACAGAGATGACAAAACAACACAGGGGGACAAGAAGGAGGCTGGCAGCACTGTCGGCAACATGCACAGGATAAATTGAACACTACACTTCATCCAGGATCTTCAATAGTCCCAGGCATCCCGATATAATTTATGAATAGCAATTAGCATTTTATTATGGCTCGTGCTCAAGCCGCGTACCTATCGCTTGGGTTCAGGTTTTGCAAGAGTCGCAGAGCGAAGTTTTCGTAAGTTTAAAGTACCTATTTATTTAAATTAAAGCAATAAATATGCTCAAGAGGTTGCTATCCTGTTTTTAAGCTGCAGAGGTTGAGAGTGTGGATTTCTTGCGGAGGCTTGTTGAGGCGCTGGCTCACGTGGCTCTCCTCGCCTGGGCTCCAGCAGCACATGTGTGCGTCCTGCTTGGGTTTGACAGCCTGTCCCAGGAGTGCAGGATTGCCGGCAAAGCAGCCAAGGGAAGCACCGGGATCTGTCTGCGCCCAGTACGGGATCTCGGCTGCGTTCATCAGGGCCGAGCAGGTGCTTCACCGTGCCGCGGAGGAGCCCCCGCTCTCAGCCGGTCTCTGAGCCGTCTCGGTGTGCGGCTCCAAAGCCCCACGGGAGCCCCGTCCTGATGCTTCCAGGCCGATGGGTCCCAGATTTATTTCTCTTTTTCCGAGACATGGAAACGTCTGTCTCCTGCCCCTTAGCAACTTCCCCAGTCAGATGTTGGAGCAGCAATCCCTTCTTCTGCTCCCTTCTCCGTCCCAGCTGGGGAAGCAGCGCCCTTCTGCTTCCCCTTCCCTGCAAACAAGAGGATCATCATTTTAAAAAAAAAGTGTCTTAAGTTGGAAACCGGAAAAAAACCTGCGGGCAATATCCGTCAGGCTGTCATTGCCGGCACTGGTTCAGGACGCCCAGCACCCCAGGGCCATGGGCGGGCAGGAGGGTGCCCGGCTGGGGCTGCCTCGCTCCCCCCCGCAGCACGCCGGGACCTCTCTGCCCCATCCAGCTTCGCCTGCAGCGGCTGCGCCTGATACCCCAGTGCGGAGACACGCAGATCTGTTGTACAATTTAGCTCCGGAATCACTCTGCAGGGCCCCTGACTGCGCTCCAAACGACTCTGTAGGTTGTTATAAATATACAAAGCTTTTTTGTGGGGATATTCATGAAATTCTATCACCGTTTACCCTGGCTGGTAATGGCCTTGTTTATGTATGGGCTCTATACCTGGCTTTGCAGCCTCTCCAAACACAATTCTATTACCGTGTTTAACTGCTCTATCAGTGTAGTACTTAGCGCGCTCTGCTTTCCCGCACAGCTCCTTAATGGCCAGGGAAGGTATTAGGCACTGCAGTTTGTGAGTATTCAAAAGAAAGTTCAAATCTCACGATGTCTTTATTTTAAAATTCATGGAATTTCTAAGTACCAACTTCTAAGCCATGACCAAATAGTCATTTCTTTCTTAAACAGCCTTTTCTTTTCCCCTCTTCCCCACCCCGCCAGTTAACTGGCTCTCGCCAGCTTTGTGGGACCCGCAGCTCTCCGGACGCCAGTCCCTGCCCGTCCCACCGTGTGGGTCCCCGCCACCCTCCGCGTCCCCACCAGCTCTTTTCTCCCCGGGAGCAGCCGCAGCACGGCTCTGCCCACACCGACCAGGGCGGGCCTTGCTGGAGGAGGGGGGGGTCACTTTGGGGGTTTGCAGGCGGCGTGGGGCAGGGACCCACCTGTGCCCTCCCCGAGGAGCGCTGGGGTTGGCAGCGGCCAGGGGAGCAGAGACAAGGGGGAAAAGAGAATTAGAAATCTGGGTGGGTATTTAAAAGGATGTGACAGTACCTGTGCGAGAAGGGCGGCAGAATCAGGCCACTGGCGGTGCTGGGGGTGGCAGTGGTGGAAATCGTCCTTCGAGTCCTTCCTTATAATCAGCGTTTTTGCTTTTTGGTACCATATGGATCCAGTTCACAGATTTCTTTCCTAAACGGAGAAGAAAAACCTTTCAGCTTCATATTTAAAGTCCCATTTCCCACGCACACCGGCGGAGAACGATGAACACACACGTCTGCCCGCCGCTACTGCGTCCATCAGGTGCCGTTTTACCCGCGACCGCCACCGCTGCGTCTGGGTGGCAGGAGGCAGCCGGGAGGATTTGCCTTCTCTTTCCAGCTGATCGAGAGCGTTTTCTAGTTTCCTCGTATGTTTTGGCAGAATGTCACAATTTAATTGTTGGAAACAAGAGCAGGAAATATTAGCAGCACCGGCACAATAGGATTTTAATTTAGCTTCAGGATAGAAATGGGTCTCTAGCAGAGTGCCAGGCTCCAGGATTGCCTGCGAGTATGAGGAGCCTGGAGTTCGCCTAATAGTTTGCACAACTGGGGTAATTCTGTAGGGATGTGAGGGACTTAATTGGGCTCGTGCTTAAACATCCTCGTAATGCGAGGCACACTGTGTGCTCTGAGCATTATTATTAAACAGCCCATTTCACTTTTTAATGATCATCTTGGATCACCGTAGCAGTGATCAGCAAATAATCCTGGACAAATAAACATCTGTCTTCAGCGTTTCCACGGCCGGGGCTGCCGCCGGGCTCCCAGCCCGGCTGGGGCGGGGGGACGGCCGTGCCCCCAGCCCCACGGGAGCCCCGCGTGCCTCCTCTCTGCCCAGCGCCCTTCATCAGGGTGGGGGACTCAGAGGTCGGGGTTAGTCCTCAGCGCCGTGTACCCCTTGGGACATCACCGTCTGCCCCAAACGCCGCCGGGCCGCACACGCAGGAGGGGTGTCGCTGCCCGCCGTGACATTGAGGTAAAATATGGGGCATCACTAAATTATTCAGTTGGTGAGAGGGGCTCTCAGGATGGTGTGTTGCGCTTCTGCAGTGTAATTAATAGTCTTTAGATTAAATATGAAATCATTCCTAGTCATTAATAATTTAGCCGCAGCGTGGCGATCTTTAGAGAGCAGCAGCACTTCATATTCTTCTCAAGTATGTTGCCTGAAACGCTTTGGGGGAAGCCAGCCGCCCTTTCATCTATCTCAATTACAATTGCTGGCTGCTCATTTCCTTCTTGAACATTGTTTTGCGAAGGTGTAAAACTCTTCCGCTCCCGCTTTTCCTAAGTCGGTGCTTAATAGCATCAGTGTGTCCGGGAAACGAGGGGCCGGTGCTCTACGTCAACAGCGATCTGCCGTAGAGTGGGGGTGCAGACCTCCAGCCCTTCCCGGGGTGTCTGTGCTCGAGCCCTGGCTGGTGCCCTAAGAGTTTCTGGGCTGGACTTAGCTCGAATGCAGCTTCCACCGTCCTCACCGTGGGACAGACCAGCCACGGGCCCCGAGGGGGGGTCTGAGCGTGCCGCCGGTCCTTGCCGACATTGCAGAGGGAGGTGGAGGGATGGAGAAGAGCTTCCTGTGGCCGAGGTCACCTGCACTGCCGCTCTGCCGTGGCTTTTGCTGCGGTGCCAGTGACCTCGGCCGCGGCTGACTCACCAGCACCAGTCCCAGCGCCGCAGCACAATAATCTGGTCCCTATAATTTCCAGAAAACGGGAGCTGACCCACCTCTCCTCCATCTCTTCCAGCCCCCAGGCCCCACCGCCGTGCTTTTTATGGGCAGGATGGAGATGACGGTTTTTGCTAATGCTGACAACTACCATAATTTAGCTTTACGCCAGCACTAAAACTGGAGAAAAAATTCATGTCCTGGGACATCTGTGACACAGTTGCGGCTGACGGCGGATTTATGTGCAGCCCCAGCGGCTCCCAGCAAGGAAAGCACCCCGGTGCATATGGAGAGGTGTAACAGCCGCACTCCTCTGCCCCCGAACCGGCTCCGATCCTGCGGGTGAAACACGTGAAATCAGCCATCCCGCTGCAGTTCCCGGTGCAGACCCTTCCCCACGGGGACAAAGCCTGCTTCGCCTTAGCCCAGCACAATCAATGAGAAAGAGGGGGGGGGGGGGGAAGCCCCATCCGCATCCTTCTGCGGTGCTGGGGGGCTCCCACTGGTGCGCTGGACCAGGCGGGTGTGCACGGCCCCGCTGTGCCGGGGTGCGAGGATGCCCCGGAGAGAGCAGGGCTGCTCAAAAGCAGGGAAAAAAGGAGCGGTCTGGGCAAAAGCATGGCTAAATCCCCCCCCGCAGCTGAGCTCCCGCTCCCCGGCATGCGATCCCGGCTCGGCTGCAAAAGGCCGCCCATAGCAGGAGGAACATTTTGGAGCCCCGGGGTGCCGGGCTGGGGCTGTGCCGGCTGCCAGCAGTGGCCCCGGAGGGACCCTGCCTTTCGCTGAGCGCCATAATTCCTGTTTCCAAACAGCAAACAAATGTTAGACAGCTGCTGCAGTAAAATTTGAAATCAAAGCCAAGTCCCCGGGGGGTGCCAGCAGCGGCTGGGGCGAGGAGGGGCGAAGGGGCAGGATGAGGCCAACCCTGGCACGGGGCAGGGAAATGCAGCCCTGGGCTCGGCGGGGCGACGGCAGCGGCTCTGGGGGTCCCAGCGAGTCCTGCGGCCCCGGCAAAGGCAGGCACTAAATGTCACGTCTCCCAGGGAGCCCTAAATAACTGCGCGGCTGCTGTAACCTTTATAGAGCCCTCCTGATTCACGCGTTAGCTGTTACAATAGGATAAACTTGTTTGCACACCTGGCTGTGTTTTAAATAGGTTTAATTCCTTTGTGCCTCTCCGCAGCTTCCTCCGATGACTAAATGACTTGTCAGCTGTCGACGGCTGAACGCTGCCGGCTTCGACTTGCCCCCGCGCTGGTTCCCCCTCCCAGCAGCATCCCCTGGGATGGTCTGGAGCCGCTTGGGTGCGGAGGGGCTTGGCCAAAAGTGTGGTGCTGGCCCCGAAGTGCTGCTTTCTGTGGGGCGGGAGGACGTAGGGTGACGGGGACGAAGGGACGGCGAGAGGCCAGAGACACCTTAGGGGGTCGAACAGCCTCTGGCAGAGCCCCATGGTGTCAGGCACCCTCCCAGGAGGGGCTGGCCCCCAAATTCCCTGTCGGTCCCTCTACCAATTAACGGGGATCCCCACATCCTACGAGGAGAGTGGCCGGGGCGATGGGTGAAGGCGCCGATCTGGTGCTGGCAAGGAGGGGAACATGCTGGGGCTGGATCCGTCCCCAAATCAGCCCAAAGGTGCTGGTGTCCCCCCACTGCCGATCGGGGTGCGACGGGGGGCTGGGGGAGCCGGGGCCGGTGAGACCCTGGGCATCCTCCCCGCCGGGGCTGGCGGGTGGTACCCGAGCGGTGATTCCGGATTAAATTGGACACAAAACCAGGCAGGGATTACAGAGGTGATTACCGAGACCCGCTTCATTTTGGGGACCAAGTTAGTGCTAGCCCTTCTGCACGATACAGCGGAATATAAAAATAGGACCATAAGGGAGCAGAGTAATGAATATGGAAACCTTCTTTTCTGGTATTGCGCACTCATAAATGAATCCACTTTATAGAGCCATAGCAGGGAGGAAATGACTATTCGGAGCCTGATTTATCTGCTCAAATGCTTTGTAGTACTTCAGATTAATAAAAATATTTAATAAAGAATCAAGATGGTTTATCTGTAATGCAAAGAGAATCACATCCCCTGTATTTTTATTACTGAAAAATTGGAAGCGGGAAGAAATAATGATATAAGCTACTGTATAAATGACAAAAATACCCATTCTAGTTATATGCATTGCTGTACAATCTTTTTCTATCCTATAAACATAATATATTCTTATGCCTATTTCAACTGATTCAGTAGTCATATGCTGCATTGTGCAGTTTAATACCATCCCGTCCTCAACAGCTCTGGCAAGTGATTAAATAAGAAATAAATTTTGCTGTCATTGCATTTAAAATCAAATCAAGGATCATTTGTTACCCCAAACGAACCAGTTATCCTTCTCTGCTCGTAAGTAGGCTGCTGTTTGCTGAAGCATTTAGAAATGTATATATAGTAAACTCTTTGCATAATGGCTTGTACTGTAATATGATCTTTATGAGCCTGCCGCTCCGGAGACACTCGGAAGAACCAATAAACAGTACATTGCTTTTTTAATTTAAAGTTATAGGTATGAGACATTTCATATTCTCCTTATATTCATCCGAGCCTCGTTGGCCGTGCCGCGGAGCTGGGGCCAAAACTTCTCATCCCGCCAGTGCGCCCAGACCCGGCACGGCCACAGCACCGTGGGGCATCACCGCGATATCCCCCCCCGGTGCCGGCGGGTACTGCCGGTGCCCGCGCAGCCCTGCCCGACCTCTCGAGCATCGGGGTTCCCCGGCACCCCCGGGAAGAAATACGGCAGCGTCGAACCCCAACCGTCCACCCAGGAATGCACCCGGGGGGAGAGACAAACTGTCCCATTTGCCAAGTACATTAAATTTAATGTCACCGTCTCGTTAATGGCTCCTCACGTTATAATGTGCAATATAAACTTACAAATTAATTGCGATACCTTCTAAAGCTTCTTTAACTGCTGCTGAAATGAAACCTTGTTAATAACCATAATTTTAAAGTCCATTCTTGTTAGAAGATTGTGTCTGACCAAACTTCTTTTGTTGGCTCATTATTTTAATTTCTCTCCTCCCCCCCCCGCAAGTTGCCATTTTTCGACCACCTACACACCGTCGTCGGGATTTACCGGAGAGCAGCTGCTGTTTCTTATGGGCTTCCTCACTGATGGATGAGCCTACAAAACTCTGATGAACAATCTGCCTTGTGCTCCAGGTGCGAGAAAAAGCCCATGATGGGAACTTTTTTTTCTTAGAAAGAGAAAAATAAAAGAATTCTCATTAAAAAAATGGCCATCGTAAGAAAAAGTAGGTTGCCCGGGGTGCCCCACGCAGCGTCAGGCATCGCCGCTGGCTCCCAGCCCCTCGCCATCAGCCCCGCGCCCGCCACGAACCCCACCAAATCCAGTGGGTAAATTACTTGTTGCAAATTATTTGCTGCAAATTATTTGCTCGGCTTTAATTATCAAGTTTTGGCACCCATTAGTTAAGCCGGTTAATTTTATTACAGAGAAAACAACAAATCACAAGGCTGACAATAATGAGGATGAACAGGCATTTAATTATCCTTGTTCTAGACAGAACAATTATTAATTTTAAATTGCAAAAACTCATTTGAAAAGTTTGGAGTCTGGAGAATTATCGTGGGGAGCATAATATTGCTGCGGGAGATCTACGGTCAGCTGTTTCATTAATACCAGTAAATCAAGCAAATCAATTCCTTCACCGGCCTCTTCCTCCCCGTTGTAAAATGAAGGAATAAAACAAATAAACTTTGGTGCTGGGATTCTGTGTTAAAAGAGGTCTGGCGGCCCCAGAACAGGGCTGGTCTAGAGTCCCTCTCCCAGCCGCCGTGCTTGTGGCCGACCCGGGGACGTGCGCAGCCCCTCTCTGCAACGGCATGTACCCTAAACCAGGGGAAGGGCAGCCGCCGGCCGGCTGGGCGATCCAGCCTCAACGGGCACCCGTGGGTGCCCTTCGGCGTGAGCACTGACTCCCAGCTGCAGAAATCACTGCTCACCCTGAGCACGATGTCCCCAGGTGGGGACGAGGAAGGTGCGATGTCCCTAGCCGTGGCGTCCCCAGGTGGGGACGAGGAAGGTGCGATGTACCCAGACGGGACAGGAGCAGAGGGGTGGCCGTTGCACTCACCAGGGCACAGCGTGGAGGGTCCCCATGGCTTTGGGACAACGCAGGGCCTTTCCCTCAGGTCCTGCCCTGAGCAGCTCAGCCAGCGTTGAGGCAACCTATAGGCAGAAGGGAAAAAAAAAAACCAAAACCCCAACCCAAACCCAACGAAAAAGAAGTTGGGAAAAAGAAGCTGAAGCTTGAAGAAACAAATGAAATCTCATCATTTATCCCCAGTGGTCAGTGGCACAGATAACATTTTTCAAAGTGTAATTGCAGTCAATTGTACTTTCCCCCCAGTGCCCGTCAGCTCATCTTAGCTGGCGTGATAAATGTTAGCTTTTAAGCAAGAATGGATTGATTATTAATAGCTTAGATACCAGTTACAGGAACTGCAATAAAACTAGATTTTAATTTCCCTCTCTATTAAGGAATCTCATGTTTCATTCAACGTAGAGAGAAAATAGGGGGTTTTTGCAAAGATACTAGATTTACTGCTACTATAAGAGACCATTGATGCACCGAACCCTGGCTTATATTTGACCGTTTTTTTGACAAACGGCGGCTTGGTGGGTCGCCGAGTCTGCCCTGTGCCCGCCTCGGCCCTCGCCGGTGGAGAGGGGCTGGGAGGGGATGCTCTGAGCGGCGTTTAGGCGTTATTGCCTTTAAAACCCGCAGTGCTGCAGGTGAGCAGGCCTCTCCTGGGCCAGGAGAGCTCGCTGTCGGGGTGGGGGGACGCAGCACCCCGGGGTGCCCCGTGCCCGTCGCCTCTCCCCGCCCCGGGCAGCGCTCGGGGCCCCGAACCTCGCCGGCACCGGCGGGCAGAGGGTTTCCGCGGCTCCGGTGCCTTTGATGGCAGCAGAGCCCGGCGCCGGCGGCTGAGCCGCTCTAACCTCCCTCCCGTGCGCTCCTGCTCACCGTTAAAACAAAAATCCCTGCAGAAAATCACTTAATCAGGGTAGGGGGTGTTTCAGCTGTGATTTGTGTCTAAATCAGGAGAAAAAGCATAAAAGCTGCCTTCGCTGAAGAACATAGTTGTGCATTTTAATCTCTTATAACTTACTTTTATGATGTAATTCTGAATTATGTTATTGCATTTGTATTTAGAGAGCACACCAGATGGTGCATGCAGTAACACTTTAAATTAGGGTTTCCCAAATACACATTAAATTTAGATTTAATAAGACAGTTATCACATGGGAATTAAATACCAATTGATTATTTATAAAATATCACGGCTCAGCAAAGTGTGCAACCCCGCCGTCTTTTTGCACCGCAGCTGACGCAGGGGAGATACACCTTTAGGGAGCGACGGGGGGTCCTGCCCGGGCTCCTGCCGGGCACCAATGGCCACTGGCCTCCCTGGCTCCTTGCCACCTTGTTGGCCTCCTCGGCACCTTTGTCGACAGCGGAGGACGGACACGAAGGGAGGGACGCTGCTGCCCTCCCCGCAGCCAGGCCAGCGCCCTGGCGTGCGGCCTGTCCCAAGTGTCACCCAGATCGGAGCAGTGACTCCCAGTCCGGTGGCCGGAGGGGGACGGCAGCTCGGCCGACGGCTGTTTCAGACCAGCATCACCTCTGGGTGCATAAAATCACGCTCCTGAAGGCACCTCCAGCCACATAAACGTCCAGCCACGTCCCCTTCAGCCGTGCACGGCCTGTCACCCACCTACACCGAGCCGTGCGCATCGCTTTCGGGCAGGGGGGTGCTGCTGGCAGACACGAACGGGCTCGTCCCCTGCAGAGGGTCCCGGTGGCACGGGGGTCCCCGGGGACGTGGGGTAGCTCTGCCCGGGGGTGCCCCAGTGCAGGGACCCAGCCCCGTCTCCGTACTGGGCAGCGATAGCGGCTCCGTCATTGCCCGAGTGGCTCCATTCCGTGAAAACATTTAAGATCCTTTGCTGCCACTGATTTATTTTTTTTATTATTATTATTATTCACAGAACCGCAATATGCTGCTCATATACTCTGGGTAATTTACTTTTCTAATCAAATTGATTTCCATTCAAATGAATTCTCTTGTCCGTCTCTATTCCAGTAATGTTATTTTAAGCATAAGCTGTGTCTTGGTACAAATGTATAATCAAACGGGTAGATGCAGAGGGCATTGTGGTACTTTATGGTGAATCAAATAGAAGTGAAATTATAGAAGCTTTTAGGCCCAATAATTTATGTAATGTAACTTCTGGTTGGGCCCAGCGAGTGAGATTACATACCCCTCCTGGATTTATCTGTCGTCTTGGTTTGTGGCTCAGCATTTCTTCCTTTTTTGTTTTTTTCTTTCTTTTTGCCCTTGCATTGGATTAGACTGATCTAATTCCTCTCCCAGAGGGAGCACAGCCCCAGGGGGACAAGGGCTGGGTGAGGGCTGCCAGCCCCGTGGGACCCTGCCCAAACCTGGCAAGGATCGGACCCCACCGCCGAGGATTTGGGGTACCACCCTGCTGTCGTTGCCCCCATCTCAGCCCCAGCGCAGACAGCATCAGCTGGGGCCAAAAATCAAGTGCCTGCCTCACTTAGCCACCCTCCTGCAAGGCGTCCCTCCGATAGCTGCTCGGGGAGCGGGCGCACGTTCGTTATCTGCACGGCGGCCGGCGGCAGCTTTCCTGCAGGAACACGGTAACTGCCGCCGTGCCACTGCCGCCATCGCTGGCTGTCACCATCCTGGCGCAACCCCGAGGACGTGGCCGGCCGCCCCGCTCGCACTCCAACCCAGCCCTGCCGCCCCCCACCGTCCCTTCGCCAAACCCGGGGCATTATCTTTACTATTTTTATCATTACTCTTAAGCTACCCTACAATAACACTCCAAAGACCCTGCCTGCAGCCCTGCTTGCCGGGGCTGATTTATGTGCCGGTGGCAATCTTAATTCAGCGCCGGTGCGCCCAAGTCAGCACCGCAGAGCAAGGCGGGCACGGCGGCGTACGTCGGGAATGATGCAGTTCCTACCCTTCACCCTTTATTTGTATTTTCTGTCCTGCCCGATATATATCAGCCATCGCCAGCGCTGGAGTGCCGCTCCACAGTCTATTATAAAATGGCTTGGTGCAAAAGATGCATATAAATAAGAGAAGCCATGAAGTGTTCCTCAGCCGCTGGTGCAGGGAGCGCTCGCGGCCATGATTTATAGCATCTGCTCGATGGGCCTCTCTGACATAAATCTCACACTTCATTCACATGTACAGAGTTCGGGAGAGGGAGCGGCGGCACCCCCAGGGCCTGCGGGCGCACACCCTCTCTGCTATTCCCCCCCCAGCAACCTCGGGGAAAGGGAGGTGAGCCGGGATGGATCCAGGCATACCTGCTGTCTCGGCTCTGGCCAGGCGCAGCTCTTGCTCTCTCCTCTCTCCTCTCTCCCGTGGGGTCGAGAGCCGGGACGGTGCCGGGCTGACGTGGGAGCTCGGTGCTGGTGGAGCAGCGTGGTGCAGGGATACCGCAGCTCCCGGTGTCTGCTGGCTGCCCGCTGGCAGCCCCCAGCTGCAAAGGCAAGGACCAACGCCGTCTGCAACGGCCAACGCCTTCTGCAATGACCAACGCCGACTGCAACGGCCAACGCCGTCTGCAACGGCCAACGCCTTCTGCAATGACCAACGCCGACCGCAACGGCCAACGCCGACCGCAACGGCCAACGCCGACTGCAACGACCAACGCCGACCGCAATGGCCAATGCCAACTGCAACGGCCAACGCCTTCTGCAACGACCAACGCCGTCTGCGATGACCAGCGCTCTCTGCAATGACCAACGCCATCTGCAATGGCCGATGCCTTTTGCACCAGCCAACACAGGTATGTCTGCCTAGGGCAGACCTCCTGCACGTGGTCCTGGCCAGCCGCCTTCCAGAGCCTCCTGCTTTCCCCTATCTACAGCTCCCATTTCGGGACCCCTCCCGGCACCTGGAAGCAAGTCCCTGGCCCTTTCGGCTCAGCCGTGTTTGATTGCAGCCGGGCAGCCTCGCCTCCTCCACTGCGGTGGGTGACGAGCTCCCCTTCGCCATCCTGGGGTGGTGCGTCATCAGGAGCCGGTGCAGAGCAGAGCTGGAAAAGATAAAACTACAAAAAAAACCCAGCCCAAAAAGGAGCCTAAATCTGCTGCCCAGCAGGGACTGCAGCAAGCGCAACAGCTTTCACTCAACTTGGGCTTTTTGTCCTGGAGAAGGAGGGAGCCGCTGGGCACTGTGAGAGACCTGGATGTATTTTCCCCCCAGTGACACAGGGCGGGGTGGTGACCCTGCTGTCCCCAGGCTGGTGGTCCCCGACCCCAGCACCCATCTGGCTGCGTCCCTGGGGGCCCATGGTGGGGACAACCTGCACCCAGGGCAGCTCTGTAACACCCCGGGGCCCAAAAACCGGCGGGGTGGAGGTGAATAGCCAAATTCAGGCTGAGTGGGTGCCGCGCTCCGGCGTCCCTCCCTCCGGAGCAGATCCCAAGAAAACAAAGACGGGTCGAGTCTTTAAAACCCAGAGCCGCCTCCCAGGAATCAGCTGGGATCCAATACAGCATCAACAAATAGTCATCGTTTAACGCCCTGGGGAAGAGTGCACCCATGGGTGCACCCATCGCCCCGTGGCTCAGCCTCCTCCCTCTCACCCGGAGGGCGCTGCCGAAATCAGGGCCCCGCGCCGGGCAGAGGGAGACCGGCCGTTTTATGATAATAGCAATAAAAATAATAACGTTAACACATTCACACGAAGAGGAAACCTTTCTCCAGCTGCCCCGTGTTTGCTCCACCGGTTTCCCCGCGCGCCGTGCCGGCCCCCCTCGGCTGCCGCAATGCGAGGCACGTTACAGCGCGGTCCTGCACCCCCCCGCCCCCCCTTTTCCCTCTGCACATTTCTACGGCAACGTCGTTTACTTGGTTAAATAACTCATTTATCTTTTTATACTCTCTGCAGATCATAATACACCCACTCTGACAATACCGCACACCAAAGACCTAATTTTAGAAATGGTGTTTATAAGTAATCAGTTTGAAATATTGGAGCAGTCGTATGATGGTTTTTTTTTCTGAAATACTGACGTTTGCAAGAAAGCTGCTCATAAGGAAAATTCTGATTATAACAACTCATTTAGAATAAATCAGTTTGAAATGGTTTATATAACACGGCGGTATGTGCCGTACATGAGCGTCCAAGTTTCTGTGTTTTTCCTTTCAGTAAGATGAGATTAAATGAACCCCCAAATGCAAGTGGTTTGGGGCACTTTTTTTGGTTTTTTTTCCTAAGCAGAGGAAATGCAGCTTCTCAGCAATTTTATGGCCAATTGCGTTGGGGGAAAAAAAAAAAAGACAAAAAGTATGGTGAGCAGAATTACCACCCTGGCAGCCCACCCTGCTCCTGCTCGCCCCGACGCCCCCAGCCCTCCCTTCCAGCTGGGGGGCCCCTTGCACCCCGCTCCACCCACCCTGCAAGGGCATCTCAGGCTCTTTGGCTTTGCCCGGGGGCTTTGCAACCCTCTTCCCTCCTCCCCACCCCAAAGACGATGTCAACCCCCGCAGCAACCCGAGCCCGGGCCAGGCGCCCCGGGGCAGGGCTCGGACCTCCCGCTGCTCTCCCGCAGCCTCACCCCCGGAGCATCTTCCCGTCCATGTCCATGCCGGTACCTCACCCCCCGGCAGCGGGGATGGCGTACGCAGCCGCCAACGCCGCGTCTCACGGAGCATCCTCACCCCGCGCCGGGGCCGGCCTCGAGCCGCCGGCTGCCGGAGGCCTGGCAAACTCGTCACACGCGTCCGTGGGCTGGGTGCTGACTCCCACCCGGGAAGCAGAGCTGCCCCGCCGGGGTGCGGGGCAGCCGCCCCTGCAGCAGTCGTTTACCTGCCCCTATTTTCGGAGCCGAATTACGGTTTTCCCTCGATGATCGGGCAGAAAGCGCGCGGCGACGCGGGGAAGCGGCAGGTTTCGGCTGCCGCTGCGTCCCCCGACCTCGGCCCTGCTCTCGGGCGAAGCTGCGAATGAAATTTTAAAAAAATGGTAATAAACCAAGCGAGCGCAGGAGGGAGGGAGCGCGTGATGCGTTCAGGAAAGGTTAAAGCCACGAGCTTGCCCAAGCCAGCCCAGGTGAGGTGCGGGGAGAGCCCAGGGCAGGGAACTCCGCAACGCCCCAGCTTTGGGCGGAACCCTTCACTGGGCCAAGGCGGGGGTCTGTTTCACAGCTCCAAGCGGAGCCTGGTCCCTCGGGGCAGCACGGGGACGCGGAGCCCCTTCAGCGCCTCTTAACAACCGCTTCTGATTACCAGCATCCGCGACCCAGGAAGAAAGAACACAGAGCAAAGGAAAGCTTTTAATTGTAATTTACTTTATTATTTTGTAAATGTGAATTTTACAAAGCGTTTTACAATTAATGATCACATTGGGGTTTGGTTTGGTTTTTTTTTTTTTAAATGGATTTTTCATCATATGAAAACAGCTATGAGCACAGTTCCAACTCGGGGGTCTTAATCTTTTCTCTTTTTTTTTAGTTACTGATATATCGTGTCAGCCATGGCTACAAAATAACAGTCTTAACTATACAGAGTAAGAGCACATAAATACTAGTGAATAATGCACAATAAAAAAAAAAAAAAAAAAAAGAAGCTAGCATCGTTCGTGGCTGAGACAGTTGAGGAACATAATTCAGTGGTACTGTGAGATTTCCGTACAGCACAGAAAGTATTTTTAACAGTCATGAATTACAGTACTACTTAATACCCTATGAAGACGCTTTAAAAACAACCTTGTACTTTAAGTCCTTTTTTTCCCAAACATTCTGTCCAAAGGATTAATGTTCTATTTGAATCAAGTGCCATCCAAATGTTCAAGTCAAAAATATTTATACATTTATACTCAGTTGTTTTTATTTATTTATTATTTCTTTTTTTTTTTTTTGTCTGCTAAAAATAGTATTGCAAGTTTTGGCTTTTACCTTGACATAAAAATCACAATTTTGTGTGCAAAACGCTTAACAGTGGAAGAAACTCATCGGAGGAGTTGAGGGGTTTCCAATGTGAGTGCGTTAGACGTCAGCCCCTCCCCGGGCGAGCGGGGCCGGGGCGCTCCCCGCTCGCTTCCCTCCCACCCCGCGCGCTCGGGGCTCGCTCGCTCCCAGCACGGCCGATTCAGACAGCAGGAACACTTTGAACAGCAGTTGAAGCCCGAGGTGGCTGCGGACTGGCAACGTGGTGGCCGGGATCTACTGCCGGGGAGGCGGCCGGGCCTCGTCCCGGTTTCCCCTTGGCCCTTCTCCACTCGCAGCGAGCTAATTCCAGAAAAAAAAAGCGATCGGAGCAAAACCCCGGTGGGAAGGGGCTGCGGGGAGGCGGCAGCCCCCGGCGTAACACCACGGCTAGGATGCTCTGCTCCCTCAAACGCTGGTTGAGCCGTGGGCAATTCCAGTTTTGGGGGGGCCGGGCGTGGTTGAACCCCTCGCCCGGCCGGAGGAGGGGAGCCCCGGTGCGTGCCACCCGCGGCCGGGCTCCCCGCCACCAGCCCCGCACCCGCCCCGGGGGAATTTCTAGGGTGAAACCGCAGTTAGAAGACTTAAACCATCAAGGTGGCAAAAAGGACCCGCTCCCCATCTTCTTCCCTCTCCGCGGGCAGCTCCCGCCCGCGCCGGCGTCACCGCGACCAAACCGGCGCGGGAACGTCACCGGCCGGTGGGACCCCGGGGGGTTGGCGGCGACCCGGGACCAAAGCTGGACCCGCAGGACGCCGAGCCGGGCGCGGCAGAAGGTCATGCAGCCCTTCTGCAAAGCAGCAGCTCGCAGGACGGTGGTGTTAATTGGCGCTAATGAGGAGGAGAGGGGCTGGCTTCTACACTATATGGCAGCTGCAGGTAACTTGTATGCTTACACTCCGTTTTCTTTAAAGGTGCTTGGTATAACTTTAGATATATACTATACATGTAATATTGCTAATAGTCAAGCATAAGAATAAAGGTGCAGACATACCATAAATACTGATGCTTTGATTTTACACTATCAGACCTAGATGAATGCAGTTTCCTATTCACATTATAAAGCAGCCCCAAATTCTATAATTTAAAATAGTGTCGTAAACAAAGAGGAGGAAGGAGGCGGTTATGATCTGATCTTCTTAATCTGTTTTCCTTGGAAAAAAAATGATCAAAAAATTCTAAGGCACTCAGGAAAGCCGCATACAATCGATGGACTGCTCTGTTCTCACCTTACATTCAGTATTTTAAAGGGGTTACTTTTTTTTTTGTTTTTGTTTTTTTTCGGAAGTATACAATCATTACCATATAACATTTTCAAACGTATCATTAATCCTCCACACACAGGAAACATTAGTGCAAAATGCTTGCCCTCATCTACCAGATAAGGAAAAACCCAACGCCCTTCACATTTTAGAAGTTTGCCTTCCTAATAATAATAATTAATAAAACAAACAGACCCAAATCAAAAAAAAAAAAAAAAAAGAAAGAAAGAAAAAGAAGGAAAAAACCCCAAAAATATACAGGAAGTTGTGCTAGGTATAAAAATATATATTTTCACTGTGCAACTTGACTCTCTTCAGACTCTCTGTCCTAAGCCATTCAAGTACTTCTGCTGCTGCCCCCCCCGGGGTGGCCCCGCCGGCCGGGGCCGTCTCTCTGGGCGCGGGTTTGGTCCAGAATTAATACCTGCAGCCGACGGCGAACCCCGGCTGGCGGCTCGGCCTGCTCACCAAACCCCAGCAAGTGCCAAAAAGGAGGAGGAATCCTTTGCAGTATCTTTTTTATATATATATATATATATATATATGCGCACACAGACACACAAAGAAGGGACGACTTTTGATCTCCAACACCCGGATCTGCTCCCAGCTCACCTCAAACTTTTGGCAAACCCAAACTTTTGAGGAGGCGATGGGGGATCAGGAGGGTCCTCAGCCAGACCTGACCCCCCGAGCCCCGCCAACCCGGCCGAGCTGCCCCAAGAGCTGGCCCCCCAGGAGCTGCTCCCGGGGGGACGGGGACACCCCCAGGGCCAAGGAACTCGACCGCTCCATCTCCTCGGGGGTAGCTGAGGACGAAGCCCACCCCAAACTCAGCCCTGTGGTCCCTGGCACACCCCCGGCTCACGTTTGTCCCCCGGCCGCGTGCCCCCGGCATGGGTGAGCACCCACGGGCATCACCGCGCGGAAGGAGCCTCCTCCCGTGGCGCTGCCGGGCAGGGGACGAGCTGCACCGGCTCCGGGCTTTGGCAAGGGCGCGAGTTCTGTTTGCTGACGTGGGTAAAGTGCAAATAGAGCCCCCGGCTGTGCTCGTCCCCACTCCCCGAAGCATCGCACGTCTCCGCACCGGCTCACCGTGCCAGCACCCACACCAGCCCCCCCCCCCACCCCCCGCCGGCGGCAGGGCACCCGGTCCAGGGTGTCGCGGTCCGCCCAAGCCAAGCTGTGCCAAAAACCGAGAGCTGTGCAAGACGTCGGGCAGAAACTGCCCCGTCATTGACTTTTTTCCTCAGGGCAAGGAGCAGTGGAACAGGCTAAGCGCCGGACAGCTTTGTAATCACGATGCAAAAAACTGCTTCAAGTATCAAAGAAAATAAAACAAATGGCCAAAAGTTGGGTTATCCTCTCCCCCCTCCCCCTTTCCCAATGGAAATACAAAGAAGGAAGAAAACCCTGAGCAAAGCGCCGTCTGGATTCAGGAACCAAAGCAGGAAAGAAAAGAAGAGCACAACCACAGTAGCCTTCCAAAGTGACTCTCGGTGCACCTTGCATTTTTCGTAGTCCCAAACTTGTGAAAGAACAAGCTGCAAATATCACTGAAGCAGGCCGTTTAGTCACAGTAAAAATAATAATTAAAAAAGAAAAACGCCATACTTGGCTTTCAGGTCGCTGCCCCCATCCCTTGGGGGCACCCCGGCCTCAGCATCCCTGCGGGTGCCCGGCGTCCCCCTGCCCAGGACGAAGCTGCAGCGAGCGGGGCCGGGCCGCGACTGCGCCCAGCGCCCAGCGGGAGCCGGGTCTGCAAAAAAGAACTACGGTCGCGGTGGGGGATTTCTACGGGCAAGCGGGCAGGAGGCAGCGAGGGGGGCGGGGGGGGCGGGTACCCGCTGCCCGGCCAGGCTCCAGGGCCACCTGCGGGTCCCATCCCTGCGCCCACCCCATCGAGCCGCGGCCAGCTGGGGCCACCAAAGCCAACACAGGCTGGGGCCATCAGCTTTCAACAACAACAACAACAACAACAAGATAAAGAACTCAACATTGGGCTTTTCCCCAGAAGGGCCAGTCTGGAGGATGAGCAAGAGGCAAACTGCTTCCTCCTTCCCAAAACCTCTTCACAGAAGGGCACAAAGCTAATTTTTTCTTTTTTTTTAAAAACTTTTTTTTGCATCCAATACTCTCCAAATTATTAAAAACTGAGAGCGTGGGTGGCCTGGGGAGGAGGGGAGGGGGCAGCGGGCGAGCCCCGCGTGCCGGTGGCTGCACCGCGCCCTGCCTCCGGTGCGGATGCTGCTGGGAGCCGACACCAAGAGCTCCCAGCCCCGAGCCCTTCGGCGCAAGAACAACGTGCTTTCCGTGCTCAGGTTCCTCTCCAAAGGCCTTCGCAGGCGGCCGAGGCGGGGGCTACTCCCCCCTCCAGGAGGTGGCCCCAGGACTCGGTCCGCCCTGCCCGCACGCCCTGTTGTGGTGGGGTGCAGTGGGGTGACGTGAGCCTGTTCGCCCAAGAAGCGGGTGACGTGAAGGTGCAAGGAGAAGCAAACAAAGCGAGTCGCTGGGAGGGAGGGAGAGGGAAACCAAACCGAAAACCCAGCTGTATTGGGAAAAAAAACCCGACAACAACCACAACACCGGCCAGGGTCTCCACCTGCATCCCACGCAGTCCTCCTGACACGTGCAAGCCTGAACTCCTGCGGAACCATCCCCGCTCCCGAGAACTGGATAAAAATCCCCGAGACAACAGCACCGAGTCCCCGCCAGCCTCCAGCAGCGGCTGGGCACCGCAGCACCCTGCCCCGCAGCACCCTGCCCCGCAGCACCCACGGCAAGGGGCTCCCTCCGGCACCAGAAGCCTCTAACGATTTCCCCCACCCTGTCCCACTTGGCTAGAGCCCTTCTGCTAGAGACAAACATCGCCAGTCACAGCACTTGTACCCTAACACACCTTGCTTTCCTGTTAAGTGACGGTAAAACTTTCTTCAGAGGACAAGGTTAACGATGGCTTTACTTCTGAGCTGAGTAATGGATGGGGTGGTGATGATGGGGGGGTGGTGG
>JAVKLA010000052.1:17816734-17875051 GCA_034782735.1 Sagittarius serpentarius | reverse complement strand
GGTTGGATAGCTTTTCTCCTCCACTTATTAAAATAAAAAAAAAAAGGAAAAAAAAAAAGGAAAAAAAGAAGAAAAAGCTACAATCTAATAGACTAACCTCAGGAATATCAAAAAAGGAGCCCAGTATTTTTTTTTTTAAGTAGGTCGCCACAGACCTAGTCGTTTACAGTATAACGAATGCGATTATTTCCTTCATAAATTTTAAATACAAGCAGAATAAAAATCACATTTTTTTCAGGCAACAGTAGCAGTTCAGTAGGTAAGTGGCTTGATCACATTTTTTGTTTTGTATTAGTAATGCATGCAAGCAGCTTTAGTATTACAGATCCCTTATAGGTCACGAAACGTTTGCTCTCTTTATAAAGTCCCTCCGTAAGTACCATCTTGTCTTCTCACGGGAGTTTCGGGCCGGCTGGAGGAGCCCGAACCTTGTTCAAAAGGTTGCGGAGTGCTTTGGGTATCCGATGCCATAGCATCTGTGGCAGCTGCCTCCTGTATCACAGAGCCAGCCCCTTCGGCATCCTCGCTCTGTTCGAAGGACTGGTTGGATCCATTGCTTAGCTCTACGTTCACTGTGTTAGTTCTCAAGGCTACTATAGTTCCTGAATCGCTCCTCCTTTCTGCATAGATTCGCTGCTCAAAGACCTGAGCAGTGTTGGGCTGGAATTCAGGATCCAGGGGGACACTGTTTGTGGTGGAGCCCATGACCGTGCGGTACATCTCCATCCCTTCCGGCAGCATGGACTTAATCTTCGGCAGCCAGCGCTTGCGGACCCGGCGGGCGTTGGTGCACATATCGGCTGCTATAACATTCATCTCGCTTTCCTTAAAGCTCGGGGCAAAATTCTGACAATACACTGCAAAGACAGGGATACACAGAGCTGAGGATTCGGAGAAAGCAATACAAAGGCGGCACAAAGGTGATCACAGCCTCTGCCCCGTCCTAGAGACCTGCCGCAAGGCTTAGCACGGGCTGATGCCACGGAGTGGAGGCTCACCCACGGACCACAGCTCTCGCGAGGAGAGACTTACAGACCAGGACTCCTCAGCTCGAGACAGAGACAATCGAGAAGGGGTAAAACCAGAAGGCGTAAAAATCCCAGGCGGCATGGGGAAGGGGGCTGAAGAAGGACCACGCACTCCCCGGGGGCCCAGCGAGCCCCAGGGGTACCAGGCTCCTGCCCGCAAGACCCAGCCTCCAGCCGGAGCGCGGCACCCACGGCCGCAGCACCCTGGGAGGGCCAAAAGCAGAGACGGACACAGAAAAGGTCCACACGAACTCCTCAACGGTAGATCCGTTAATGGCCCTTAGAACCACGGTGGTGCAGGCACAGCTGCGGGGCCGGCAAACGTCAGAGCTGCGCCCGGCCGAGCAGAGGGCACTGCCCAAAGGACTGTCCTCTGCCTGTCCCACGCCTCGCGCCGGCCACTGCCGGGCCAACCAGCCCTGCGCGGACCACCGGCCCGGCCAGCGCGGCCGCTCCAGCGTCCCACCACCAGCACATCGGCTGGCACGGAGCCTGCAGAAGCCCAGCAAAACCTCGGCTGCAGCCCTGCTCCTCCACGGGGGCCAAGCACCTGACGTTACGGAGCAACACCCAAGGAAGGGCCGTGGTGAGTAATTACCAACTAAAGCTTGTGTGCAGGGTAAAATTCGGGCAATAAGAAGTCATCTTATGCCCTGACACGTGACGGCGTGTCGTAGGCACTGTCACCGGACAGCAACGCCTTTCCAACCTCTGAAGGTATTTGCAAGCCTTAGCAAGGACCAAGGCTGGAAGGTCCAGACCCAGGGCTCTCCAGGGTGAAGCTGCTAACAGGGAGGCTGTCTCAGGAGAGCACAAGCTCCGGGCAAGCACCACCAGCAGAGTCTAGCGATTTTGTCTTTGTGTATTGGACATCTGCCATCTTATCCTTTCTCTCCACGTGCTACAGATCTCAGAGGGTGGCTGGAAGGCCCCTGGAGTTCAGCAGCACAGCAACAATTAGGGAGAGGAAAGATTTATCTTCCAAATCTTAAAAATAAAATTAAAAAAAAATTGCTTAGAGTTTCATTTTCCAGCGCAATAATATTTACATAAAGATTCACTATCCACAGTCCAGCACGGGGGAGAGAACACGTTGCTTTCCACTGTGTATCAAGCCCACGGTAAACAAGCCTCACTCCACGAACCCGTCGGCGTTTCCTGCACCACCAGGTCCCCGCTCACCGGCAGGCACCTTTTGTCCCACAGCGCGCTCCTTGTATTCAAGGGTGACGGCAAGAGCCAAATATTGAACCATTTGTTTCTGGTGCCTGCCATAAATAATGAAACTACCTTGACAGATGTAAAAAACCTCTCCTTTTCTTGTATAAACACCAGGCGTCGGGCACAAATATGCGCAGTGAAGCAGGTAGCCCTGCGCATCCCAGCGCTGGCTAAGGTTAGGGCGCTGTGCGATCATGCAAACACAGGGGATCTTACCTGCGGGACAGCAGAAGGGGTGTTCAACAGCTGAACCTTGTGTACCCCCGGCTCTGAGACAGAGCTCAGCGGCTCTACAGAAAGACAGACCGACTAGCCAAGCCGCACCGCACGATGCAGAACTTTGCAGTTCAGACGTTAAAAACAAAAGCTCCTGTTGCTTTATGCAATCTTTTGAAAAGGCAATTATTTGCAGCAGGGCTCCCATGTTATGTATTTAAAGAAAATTCCTGGGGGCCCATTTACTGCTGAAGACCAACGGCCCCAAAAGCCCAGGGCACCGCGAAGCACGGCTGCTCTGGGGCACTGCCACGGCCCCGGCACGGCGGGGCCAGCACCTCCCGGAGAGGCGCGGAGGACGTCTCTGCGAGATGGACTGGAGCGGTACGCTCCGCTCCTGTAAACCAGGGGACTTGGCAGAGCCCTGCACTCGGATGAATCCGAACGTGAGTCGGAGCCCAGGGACATAAAAGCCAGCACACGGGAGACTGCCTGTTTCAGCGGCATCAAGCTCTGAATGTTGCCAAAACCATAATTTCAATTTCCTTCTTAGAGCACCTACCAATAAAATAATTAACTGCAAAATTAGTGCTTTAAAATATTGCAAAAAAGCCAAGTAGAAATAACGTTTTCTATTAAGACACTGCCAAAAACCACCAAAAATTAACTTCAGCCCCCCAAAATGATGCAAATAAAAACCGAATTAATTTTCCTATAACCTAATTTCACCACGTATAGTTCCCATTATTACGCAACAGAGATGGCCTTCCCTGCTTAGGTTTCGGCTTTGCTCTCGGCATGCTGCTCCAACAGAGCAGCAGTAAATCTCTCTCCTTACATTTGACTGCATTAAGAACCCTGCTGTCCAGGGGCTTCCTGCTGGGATCGCTCGTGGAGGACCGGATTCCAGTTCCGCAGCTGTTGGCAAGCGTGTTCCTGCAAGAAAGGCAAAGGAAGATCCTTACACCGGGGACTCCAGGGGACAGCCACTGCCTCGTCCTCTTCCCTTCAGGTTCTTAGGGAGGGATCACCACGTTACACAATTTTAAGGTAAGGAATTGGAAAACCTGGTGCTCAGGCTCAAGCATCATTAAGAAAAAGCACAGAAATCAGCGCAGCATATACAGAGGATGAAGCACTCATGACAAATTATCTATTAACATGGTTGAAACACCAGAAAATAAACCAAACCCCTTGGGAGAGCACAAAGAGGACATACCGATCAAAGAAGGTGGCCAGAAGACGTCTCAGAAGGACCTTGTGTTTGACACCAGCACATAAGTGGCAATTCATCAGCTGTCCCCGGGTGATGTAAACACCTGAGCCTGGAAGGGTTGGAGAGGGAGAATTCCAAATTAAACCCTTGCCTTGCTGACAGCACCGCCTCCGAGCCACCAGCAAACGGCTCCTCCTGCGCCGGTCGGTCCTGGCGCTGGTGGGACACAGGAGGGAGCGTGCTCTTCGTGTTCTGCTATGAAAGCCCAACAAGGACGGCAGGATTTTGGGAAAAGCCTAGCAGGGATGGTTATCGCAGTCCCGCAGGGCCTCAGCAAGTCCCAGGTAACAATAAATCCTACTTTTATCTGTACAGAAAGGAAGTCTATGGAAATGAAAGGACTCCTTTCTTTTTTCTTTTTTTTTTTTTTTTTTGCAAAGACACACGGTGCAAGGCTTTATTCAGTGATTTTATACGTACAGAACAGATTATTTATTCCTTCTGAAGGAATAAAACCCCAATCCATTTGGCCTTTTTGTTTCTCAAGTGAAAGATCGTAGAACATAAAACTAGGAAGAAAGCAAAAAACCCCTGTCTAGCACAGAAAAGGTACTCGGTTACACCACAGATCTAACTGTTCCCAAAAACCCCAGCCCATCACCTCTTGATGCTTCTGGTGGGCAGGGAATTTTCCTTCTAACGCACAGGAACTGCTGACTTCGAAATACCCTGCCTTTAAGGATGTTCTCCAGAAGAAAAAGGAGCCCCTGCCAAAGCAGCTTTACACGTCCAGGGGTTTGGCAGGGCTTTACAGCAGGGTTCTTATCAAACCCTTTTACTTTGCACATAGCTCACGCAGACCAAACCGCCCCTGCCTCAGCATCGGCTTGCAGGGGGAGGTTATCCTATTTTTCAAGGATACAGTTATAGGAGAGGGTTTTGGTATTTGCTTTTAATTCAGATTAAATAATGGGTCGTATCTGGATCCAGAACACACTCTGTTCTCAAGATATAAAAACATCTACTGGAGAAATAAAATTACCTCCCAGATTTCCAGGAAAGCCTACTGACGATTGTCCCTCATCTTCCGGATGAAGACAGAGCTGCGGAGCAGCCCAGGCCGGCGGGCTGCGCCGGGGCAGGCGCCCAGCAGCTCCCCAAGCCCGACCCTCTCCCCGGGGCGGGCAGCTGCCTGCACCTTCCCTGCCGCCGCCGGCAGCCCAGGCCACCGGTCCTGCCCCAGAAAACAGCCAGCATCACTCTCGATCTCTGAGCCATCCCGCTTCTCGCCGTGTATCTTCCACATACTGTCTTCCAGGTACGTATTGGCCATGTATCTTCCTCGTATTCTCCTTCCACGCACAGTATCTGTCCATCAGAGGCACTACGATGACTGCAAAGCTTGTTGAAGACCCTCTTGGAGAGGGCCGCTGAAGTTTGCAGAATCAATCATGGCATGAAAAATCAGAGACAAAAGGAAAATACTCCGAATGGAGAGCTGAGGAAAACGCTCGCTGCAGGATTCTCCTGCGTGCTCCGGGGTCAAGCCCCCCCTGCCCAGGTCTCACCAGGTTTGAGACAGGAATTGGCTTTCTTCACCAGCGGTATTTTAAGAGATAAGCCATCAGAGGGAACGCCAGACGCTACCAAGGGTAACTTCACTTTAATAAATAAAAAATAACCAAGGCAGCCACTATCGGTTACTGATATTAATCTACTTTTTTTCCAGATTGAAAAATGTAAATCAAGCAGAGCTGCCTCAAGCCAGTTTGCAGCTCTCACAGTGAAAATAACCTGCACCACTTGATGGTTTTAAGAAGTCTCACACAGAATGTAAATGGGTGCAAAATGAATATTCCAGATACAAAATAAATACTTGTGGTTGTACGCTGTGCTGCGGCGTGTGCATTTTACTCCTGTCTCCCATCAAAGACGCATCCTCCATCAGATGGAAACCTTTCTGGGCATCCCCTGAAATTCAGTTTCCTTCTACAGACTGCAAATAAGATCACACTACTCACCAAGAGATAAATGATCAGAAAGAAAGGACAACTGATTTGGATTGATTGTGCTGCTACACGTCCTTTTTGTACCAAGGGCTTTACAGGTATTAATTAAACCTCCCCTCCTGGGCAGCAGGTACGGGCTGTCGTGCAAAGGTCGCTTCATCTAAACACAGCTACATCCAAGGGAAAAAACTTCCCAACAGCACGGGCTATAAGCTGAGAGGACCATTGCAGCAAAGTGAAGTTGGAGGGAACTTATAAAAGCAGAATATAATTATTTAAACTGGAGTTTGACCCAGACACCCTAGTCAGACATCCATCTTCTGCGCAGCGCTCGGGGTACCCGGGCTGCAGGCTGGCACAGCCACGGTTTCACGGCTTTATCCAGCTCTACACCACCAGTATCGTTAGAAGCTAAACAGCACCATCTTCCACCTCAAGTTGCCCATTAATCCTTTGTAGAGAAGTACTGAATTCTCCTAATATTGTAAATTCCCCCCAAAATGAAAAGAAAGACAGAAGAAAGGATTGAAACCAATTTCTTCTCTTCCTACTGCAGCGTTCAACCATTTAGTAACACCCCCAATTTCTAAAAAACTTCTACAGGTTTTTCACACCTTGTTCACTGACACAATTTATCTCCATTGCTTTGTAAATCTTGTAATGCGATAGGGTTTTTTTGGTTTGGTTTGGTTTTTTTTTTTTTTGGATCTGTGCATCTAAATCCAAACACAATTGCAATGCAGCCCACACCAACTGGGAAGAACACAAGCCGGAGAATTCAATTAAAATTCTAAATTAATTCAATTGAATAAATCCTGTTAATGACACATTTTTCTATCAGCAAATTAAAGGAAACAGAACTTTTTAAAAGATGACTGGGGATGAATAATCCAGAAAGACACAGCAAGGGCACACAAGATGCACGACTCCAGCAGCGGTGCGAGGAAGATGAACACATTTCAAGAAGGAAAACATCAGCAATCCCCAGGCACTCTCAAGCAAAGAAAAGTTACCCCTTCATTACCTGCAACGAGCTCAAGTTTTTCTCCAGGATCTCCCTCCGAGTAGAGTTTTGGGTGGCAACGGTATCCGATTTGACTGATCAGACTGGCTGGGAGAGCAACTAGATCCCGTCGTATGAGGACACAGGAGCGGTTCTCCAGTGGGATCTGCTCTGGCTTCTCTTGAGCGACTTAAAAATTAAAAGGGAAAACCATTAAAACAGTTTATTATGCAGGCACAGCATTAACAGAAGGTCAGATTTTTACTTTTTCCCATAGCTCTTGGAAATATTCCTCCGTCTGGAAGTACAACCACTTGCCAGGGCTATCGGCCGCAGGGCAGCTGCCACCTGAAGGCATGGAAAGATCCCCTGGTCTCCCCAGTCATCTACCACAGCAGTCTCGTATGCACATTCTGGTTCTGCGAGAGGGATTCTTAGAATCTAATTATGCTTTAACTTTTCCTAAGTTAATCATTTATGGAAATGGGCAACTCTGCACAGCTGGCATCATTCTGCAAGTGCAGCATACGGAGCTGGCTTCCCCGAACACTCCCAGAAGAACGGCAGGTTACCTCACCAGGGGTTTCTAAAACAGGCAATAAATTGCCCGAGTTTGATAAATACCTGCCTCAGTACCGTAACTACTTCTCTTGATGTTTTTTTTCCCGCTGAAGTTAAAAGCCAGGCTCTGCCCCGAGAAAGGTCACCGTAGCCTCCCCCGAGGACGGCACCCACCAGCCGCCTCCTGCAAGCTCCAACTCACCCTCCGAAGCGCCTTCGCTTACTCTGCCTTTTGCAGGCTAACGTTTCCTCTCAACAACAAGAGAGACCCCAACCAACGAGCCAAAAATTGTTACCAAGCTGTGGCTTTAAAACCAAACTACGGGGTTTTTGCCAGGAGGCAGCTGGGACCTGCCCCAGCGTACCACCCCCGGAGCCCACCACTGCCCATTAGCAACCGTGAATGTTGAAAAGCTGGAAGTACCGAGCTGTCCTACCAGCACCGCGCAAGTCTGGGCCTTGTGGGCATATACAGGATTTGCTTTCTAAAGCACATTTACAGTGCAAGTCCACAGGCTCGCTTAAAATCACAATTTTTGACAGCAAAAGAGGGCTAACACGGGTGTACATCAGCTCCAGCTGCACTGGGACATGGCAGGAGCAGTTACAGTTCTGAATTGCAGCCCAGCTCTACAGCGATCCAACTTTTTTCCCAAAACTGTTTGATAATGTAGCAAGTGCCACGCACAAAATCAAACGCAGCTCTGTGCTTCAATATCTGTGAATAGAGAGAATTAAAAAACCCCAGCAATTAGCATTTCTGAACTCAAAATGTCTCCTGCTCAAGAGGTGTCCTTTCCTGCAATTATTTTGGTGTTCTGGGGGCCACTTTTCCTCTCTCTAGATAAAATAACAAGTTTTGCAGACTTGTTGCTGCAGTAACCAAAAGGGCGATGGGTCCCGTACAATGGGAGCAGTGTTCTAACTAGGACATGCCCCGCGACGCCGTGCTGTGCCGTGGCATCCTATCGCAGGCATGGGGCTGGAAGCATTCCCACCCTCATCGCTCCCTCCTTCCCTAATAAGCTGGGATACCAGGAAGATGCCCCTTGCTCGCGCAGCTGCACCGCGGCACAGCAGCGTTTCCTTCAGCGATTAAGGACCAAACAGCGGCAGAACGATTCACATGACGTTTTTAAACTAACTTCTCTTGCCATCACAGCCCGATGATCTACGCAAAGTGGCAGGGCTTTGTAGTGCCGATGCGCAGTCCCACTGACACACAGACTTTTCACCAGCTGCAATATTTCCCCGTTTAATTGCGCTCCCAAGCATCCAGGCACCCTCTCCTTGGAGATGGGAGTCATCTTCTGCTCACGCAGAGGAAGCACCTCAAAGACCTGCTGTATTTCTGATGCTTTCAAAGAGTGATAAGCAGAGTATATCCAATTAAATACTAGTATTTTCCAGCTTAAACAAATCAACAGCAGAGGGGCACTGGGTATGGGGGAACCAAGACCCAGGGAGGGCCCGCTCTGCTGTCCTTCACAGGCTTTTTGGCTCTGGCAAGGCACGGTCCCCAAGGCAGGCTACAGCACAAGGGCCACTGCAGAATAAATGCGACTCTCGAGGGGAGAGGGAGCAGCAGGAACGGACACCACAGTCCGCTCCCACCCAGAGTCCTCTGCAGGTTACGCACAGGCCGAACTAAAAGGTAGAATTATATATACACCACACACGAGCTATCGTTCTGCCAATAAATCCCAGAAAGCGGACTGGGACGGCCAAGGTCCTCAATAGCAGCAACAAAAGATAGGTGAATGATGCTATTAGGGGTAAAACAGAATTTGGCAACAGCTTTTTGTGCTAAATGTGCGTGTCCCTGAGCTGTCAGGCAACAGGACAGGTGAGGATGAGGCCGTGGCCGTGCACGGAGCTCCTGCGAGTTGCAGGCAGCTCGTCGGGGCGAGCGCTCCGCAGCGCCGGGCTCTCCGCGGAGCCACCACCTCAGCTGCCTGGCAGGAGCAGGAAAACCATCGCAACCCCTGACAAGCACGATGCTTCACCCAGGCTGTGTAAAGCTGCACTTTAATACTTCATTTTTACTTTTAACCAACGATGCAGGTCAAAAGCGCCCAAGATATTCATCACCACCTAAAACCCGGCAGATGTTAAGCTGCTGAAGGGAAGCCGGGCAGACTGATACGGATTCTCAGAAAGTTTCTTAGAGGTTTCCAGTTATTTTTTAAGCAATACAAAGGCTGCGGGTCTCCAGGGAAAGCAGTTGCAATCAAATACCCCAAATGAGACAGAGTTCAGAGCAGGAGAAGGTCCTTGCAGCTTGTGACCCAGCGTCGCTGTAATGGGAACAGAAGAGAACTCAGCCCGGAACGGCCATCAGCCATGCCCTCCTCCTGCCTGCTGCTTCGTCAAGCCTGCTGTCACGGAAGAAATTAAACACCTACAACATCCAAGTGGCAAACAGCTACAGAGGACAAGGACAAACCTGCCTGCTCTACCACTCTGCCTAGGCAAACATTCAATAAACAACAATTTTTGGGCCAAAGAGATCCTAAGGTAGCAATAACGAGGCAGGCAAGAGAAAGATCAGCACAAGCACTGCCTCCACGCTACCTTCCTAGAGGGATTTTGAAGGATTTGGTGTCAAACCCGTCTCCTGAAAGAAAAGCGGCTTTTCAGGAAGACAACGCTGCTGCGCTGGTTGGTGACAATCCTGCCTTGAAGAAATTCTTTGCTTTTGAAGACGTTTCACTTCCTACACATGGAGCCATTGAGAAGTTTACATTTCTTCCTGTGAAATCAAATACTTCATAAAATAAACTAAAACTCGGGGCTAAAAAGACCAAGCGTAACTCAATCCACTGTTCTATTTTGGTTACATCTGTCCTGCTGGCTCGCTGTCTATAAATCTCTTATTAAACATGGGCATGAATCATTTTTTGGACTTTGTTTCCATTAAAGCATTAGCACAAATTCAACGATACTAAACAAAAACGACCAAAGATTTAAGCCTTTCAGTGCCACCTCAATTCAGCAGATAGCAATCAGTTATGTAAAGAAGCAGGATACAAGAGACACTTTGGCCCCATGTTTTCAAAGAAAGCCAGTCTGTTTGGCCTTTATGCTCTGAAGAACAGGATAGTATTCGCTTCTAATTAATTTGTATCTTCAGAGGGCAGCAGCTCCTTCCCTTTGAATGAAAGGGCAAACAATGTGAAGTATTGTTTAATGCAGTTTTGTTCTTGACTAAGAAAGGAGCCTACCAGCTAGCAGAGAGGGGCAGGAAATCATTACAGAGGAAGCAATGAGAGCTGCCAGCCAAACACTGGTATATTTTATTTATTCAGATGCATGCTTTCATCTCAAACTTACATGGATGCTGCAGCTGGCAACAAGTGGTCCAGAATGGGAAATATCCCAGGTTTTCTGGCCGAAGAAGCAGCCTCAAACCAACTCACCGGTCCGTGCTCAGAGAAAAGCTGGAGTCGCGGGAATTACCGGGGCTCCAGGCTTTGCGTGATGCTGGGAGCACGTGTCCTCCTTGTCCCTAAAACGTACCGTCCAGCTCAGAGGTCTGTTACACCACCTTCTTGCTGTGCCCGTGATGGTTTTGGTGATGGCAGGATGGTTGCACATCCCGCCCGAGGTGCCCGGGACCGGAGATGCTGAGCCCACACAGCTCCTGTTGACTCCCACCGGTGATGGGCAACAAGCTGCTCGGGCGAGTGCCTGGGGTCTGGCAGGGCTGGGAATTGCTGGCCACGCACCTGGCGCCGGGATTCACTTATTTCCTTAGTTCCTGGCAAGCCAAACACCAGGGCTCAAAATTATTCATGAACTCCCAGTTCCCACCAGTCTGGGTTCTCCTCTTGACCACTTACTGCATATAAACTTCAACATACTCCCGTGGGTAAGAAAGCACTACTTCTGGTTTAGGAATGGGATTTTGAGATACAGAAGGATGAGAGTGATGGACCCTCACCCAAAAGTTAATGTTTACAAAGCCCCAACGTGAAACTGTACGTCTGGAGCCCTGGTCCACCGCAACGGTTACAAAACCACCTCCACCTGCTCCGCCACCAGTCACCACATACGCAAACGCATGGATAATTCTCCCCTGGCGAGAGGTTTCTTTTCAAATAGCAATATTTTACAAACATTTTTATCCCATTAGCCTATTTTCCACTGGCAGTGGGACTACCCCAAAAATAGCATCCCTGCCGCAGCCCCTGCATCGCCAGCATCTGCCTGCGTATGTAAACCTGTACCACAGAGGACACACGCACGCACTGCGGGACAGATATATGATATAGTCCCAACCGGGATAGTTTACGTTTTACAAATAGTACGTTTATAACAACGTACTGGAATGTAGAGATTTGATTTGTGACCTATTTATACCAAGACATAATCTGGAATTAGTATAGGAAAAATATTACTGGTTTATAAATACCCCTATCTTGCCTTCGCTTCAGATCTCAGCCAGGAGTGAAACATCTGCCAGCCTAAAATTAAACATCTGTGTTTTACAGTGAGGAAACTGGGACTGGAAGTTCAACGCCAAAAAAGGGCAGAGGCTGCACGGCCCCGGCGTGGGGCTCTGCCTTCCTCCGGCTGCTCAGCGGCACCGGTCCCCGTGCCGGGATGGGTGATGCCGGCGCTGGCCGGCTCCCGTCGCCACACAGCAGCACTCCCAGCAGCAGGGCTGTCTGCAACCCTCAACAAAAAGCCAAAGGAAAAGTGCTCTGGTGAATAAACAGGGCATCCTCTCTTGACCACTTTATTTCCTAAAAAAACCACTAGCTCTTTGCTCGCGAGCGCGCAGCACAGCGTCAGAACGGCCACCGCACGGCACTGGTCCTCGCAGGATCGGATCACTGTTCCCGCAGTTAGAACAAGCTACTTTATTACGGCTGCAATTACCTGGCGTCGTGAGCCGTGATTTACATTGTCGCAGCGTGTTGTTCCCAGGCTTGGTTCGGGATGCTGTACTGGCTGTGCCGGAGCCGCTCATTATGGATTCTGGGTTGTTTCTTGCCCTCTTTCCTTACTGTCAGGAATCGGAGGCCAGGAGAGAAAACTATTCTCTCAGCTAATTACCACAACTATTCTATAATGGCTATTTTAGATGAATTTTTAATGAAGTGTGCTCTTGTCAGTTCGGGATTTCATAACTTTCAAGTCCAGCCTTTACATTCCAGCCATTTGCTGCATAAAGATTTTTCCTCTCTCCGGCAAACCGGCGCAGCAGGAGCAGGGGAGGAGGACGGACCCTCGCACAACTTCGCTTGCGCCTGTCAAAATTAAATTAACTGCATCTGCTAAGCAGCAAGCTGACTGACAAGAACGCGGTTCAGTGCAGAAAAACGCCGAGCATCTGCAAGTCCTGCTGAAACCCACTTCAGATCAGGCCCACGACGCTGTAATTAACAAGGATAAAAATACTTTGCTTTTGTTTAATATTTTCTGGAGTTGTGCATTCCTCAGATCAGATGCTAGAAATCTCATTAACTCTCACTCGTGTCCTCAAGGCCCACATGTTCTCCACAACCAGACCCAGTTACAGGCCAAGGAGCCATTTTACCATGATGCTCCCAGCCCTGCCACAGCAGCAGGCGGGGACGGGGACGGCGGTGGTGACACCGCAGCCGCCGAACGCGGCCCGAAGCAGGTGGGAGCCGAGGCACCTTTTCCTACACCCCCCTGCAGGGTGCCACCCTCTCTACTGACACCTAAACCTAACCCTCCCATCGGCCTGTGTTTAAGGCTGGGCTTATCCTTTCATTTCTGCAGCTCCTTTTGCAGGTCCAACACTTGCCCTGGGCCGTCGGGCCGGTGCCACCACTGCAGGAGGCACACCGCTTAACAAGACCTCCTCCTCGCTCCCTCTGCCACCGTCAAACCCTTGGCCAAGGTGACGATCAGCTCCTTGTCTTTCTGATCCCAGCTTTGGAGATTCGGCATGGTTCTGACTATAAAAAGGGGTGAACAAAAATAAATAAAAAAAACGAGCCTCGGGGCAAGAAGAGGCTTCGTGACCCTCCGGGCTCTGGGGGGGTCCTGCCGAGCGCCTTCCCTGCCCCACGCTGCCTCGGCCTTGGGAGCGGTGGGTGGTGATGCTCAAGGCGGGTGATGCCCAAGGCGGGTGATGCCCAAGGTAAGCGAAGAGCATCAGCCACCAGCATCCCACCACACACTCGCCGGCATCAGCTCAGTCAACGCTTCAGCCGGGGAATGAAAAAGTGGAGAAAAAGGAGGAAAAAAAAACCAAACAAAAAAACCTCTCTGAAATTCAGGGCTTCATCTGCTGTGCTCGTCTTTGGCTTTGTTTTTGTTTTCACAAACGGGGCCCTTGGAAACCTTGGCAATCACTATTTTAAAGGGCTCCCCCCTCCCCCAGGCCTTTGTAAGGCTGTCGGGATCTACATGCCAGGAGCAGGATTAGCTGGCTTCTCTCTTCCATCTTATGGTTTTATTATTCTGCACCTTTTGAGGGTACAGTTTATCCCGAGTAATTAAAACACAGTTAGCTGTACAAGTCCAAACCATAATGGAATAGCTTAGGTTTTATTTTTTTTAATCTCTTTTTTGTGTGCCCTCTTTTCCAGAAAGCCTGATACTATAGCTGGCTTATTTAAAACAGAAGACTCCCTTGAAACATGCTGGTGTGGAAGAGGTATTTTAGCAGAAACGTGTTATATTAGAGTCTTACAGTGGGGCTGGGCAGTGCCGCGCTCCTGACCTGCCTCCTCCCCGCACGGCCCCTGCCTCGGCATCACGACGTGGTTCAAGTCTTCCCCCTACAGAAACCAAGCAGGAAAACTTCACTGCGGGATGCCCGGCTCCGGCACAAGGGCTGGACGGCTACGGCATCTCCAGCGATGCCCGAAAAAGCTGCTCGTATTTTCACTTTTCCAACTGGGATGACAGCTGCACCGCAAGAATTAGGTACAGCCTAATAGCTGCTGCCTGCACTGTCCCAGGGCTGGTCCTGCCCCCGCCTTCTGAATTTATTTTGTTCTGTTACTGCATGAACCAGCCCCGTGACAGGGAAGGAAAACACCATGTCCAAGGGTATAATCCCATTGCTCTGAGGAATAAAGCCGCGAGCCCCGGCGCTGAAGGCAAACCCACATTACTCACCGCCTGCTCTACAGCGGGGAAGCGCAAGGCCAAATAAAAACAAAACCAGTGTGCCGGAAAACAGCCCGATTTCTGTTCGGTCTGACTCTAACGGCAGCTGGGGCACGGGGCCCCGGTCCTGCTGAGTGGGCAGCCGTGGAGGAGACCCCGACCTCGTCCCCATCCCCTGACCCCACTCTTCCTCGCCCACCTGGTACCAACCGCTGGGACTTGAAGCACGGCACAGAGAGCAGACAGGCTTTTGAGGCTCATTTCTACTACTGCCTTGTCCACTTTTCTCAGCAAATACTTCTAATGTTACAATAGTAACATTGCTACCAGTACGGTTTCCCCTTTTTGCACACGGCTTGGTAAAAATGCTTGGAAAATATTGCTTATCTGCTTGCTACCTGGCAGGGGACACGGCAAGGGGACGCTGGGCTCTTGCTCTTTGGGATGGGATGGGACAGCATGTGGGGATGAGCCTGTTCTCAGCACTAGGGAAAGCCTGGCTTTAGGTAACAGAAATGGTCATATTTGTCAAACCTTCCCCCTTGCTTAAAAATAAAATCAAACAGCTTTGAGGAAAGCATGCCAGCTCTTCAACAAATGAGAGTTAAATATTCGCAAAATTAGTCCAGCAATTTCAGCACAGAACCACAGCGGGGAAAGCGGCTCCAGGCGAGAGGATGCTCCATGCGGCCAGAGCCGGCGGGAAGATGTCCCTCCCCAGGGAGCGCCCGCGGATCAAAGCTGCCGCCACAAACACCTACAGCTCCGACGGGGAGCCACCGCGCCGAGGCCGAGCCTCCATGCAGGATGCTGCCAGCTGCCTCCGCGCGGGATGCGGGCACGCCAGCGACCCAGCCGGGCATCTCCCCTGCCCGTCCTGAGCCCCCGGCTCCGTACCCTCCACCTGCCCCTGCTCCTCAACAGGGTCCAAGCGCTGCAAGGTGCCGGCAGGGAGGGGGTGCACACCCCAGGAAGCCTTCTCCTGTTCGGGAAGCGAGAGGGAAGGGGCTTCGTGCCCCTGCGCCTGCCCCGGGGCTGAGCCGGCAGCTCCCAGCTAAGCACCATCAAAGTGAAGCCACCTCCTCTGTCTAAGGCATGCCCAGGGACTCACCTATTAGCGAAATAAAATACTACCAAGAGGCCCCCAGATTGCTTTTCCCTTTTTGACAGCGACGCTCTGGGCGAGGCTGGCAAAGGAACGGGGGATCACTTCAGGCAGTGGGCATAAAAGTCCTTCTTTTCTTCTTTTTACAGGTATTCCTAATTAACATCTATTAAAATTACTTATTGGACGTTTTTCTCCCTTCCTCCAAATGTCATATGTTCATCACTTTTTAAAAAATCTTACTCTAAAAGGCCAGGACAGAGGGAACGTGCCTTGCACCTCACTGAAGACTAACTCCCAGACCAACCACCTAAGCCCTGCCGGGCCGGCAAGGGCTGACGCTTCCCTTCCCACGGATGGCCATCCCTCTTGGATGACCCGCGGCAGGTGAGCTCAGCCATCGCCACGGGACCGTGCCACCACCGGCATGCCTCGCGTCACCACCAGGCTGCTTGTCGGCAGCCTCAGCCAAAAAGCAAAGGGCTAAGCCGACCGTGGCGGATGACGTAGCCTCTCTCATCCAAAGAGCCTCTCAGCTGGGGACACAGCCCACGAGCCGTGGCACAGGGGGACCTGCCCATGCCATACCCGGACACCAGCACCAAGCCCACCACGTGCACCGCCTTCTGCACCGCGCTACGTAAATAAACAAACGAAGCCCCTGAAGACAAAAGCCTGACGAACAAGCCCAAAACTACCCGTGCTGGCTGGAGAAAGGCCACGCAACCACTGAAGGAGAGCAGAAAGGAAACCCAAGGAGAGAGACTGTCCATTACCAGAGTAGCCTCCCGAGGACTTGATGTACATCTGCCCGTACTGCTCCTCCACCATGGTGTCGTACGCCTCGTCGTCCTCCTCGTCCTCCTCATTGTGGTAGGAGGTGGGGCTGTCGGTGGTGGGAATGCTGCTGGCGCCGGGGCTCGTCCGCTCCCCCTGCGAGTACTGGACCTGCTGGACGTTGGGGATGAGGGTGGCCAGGCTGGGCATCCCGTAGTAGGAGACGCGGGAGAGCTTCAGGGGACCGGCGTTGGGGCCGCCGCCGCCAGTCCCCTCCCGGGCACCGGGCTCGAGGGGCCGCTTGCCGGGCAGGCCGGGCAGGGCAGCTGCCTGCAGCTCGAGGTTCTCGTGTTTGACGCGCGTGAGGAGCGGGATGGGCATGGAGGGGGACATGACGTAGGGCGCCGAGGCCGACTGCAGCTGGTTGCAGGGGCTCTGCGGCTCCGAGCTGGGGTCTTCGATCATGGTGGTCTGAGAGTCACAGTGGGGAGAGCTGACCTTGAACATCAAGTCCGTCCCTTTCTCCACGATGTGCTGGATCTGCAGGAAGCCTGCCGTGTACATCACCACCAGCTGCTCGCTCGCCGCCATGGTCAGCTTCCCGGTGTAGCAGAAGGAGAGGATCTGCTGGAAGCAAGCGGGGGGGACGGTACCTGGCAGCTCAAAGGCATTTTTGCTGTTCCCACTGAACAAGTCTCGGAAGTAGAGGCTGCTGGCGGCCAGGACTGCCCGGTGCGCCTTGAAGGCTTGGCCCTTCACCACGATGGAGACATCGCAGTACAGCCCCAGCAGCCGCTGCTCGTTCAGGCAGCCCAGAACGGTGTTCCCAAAGTTGGGAATCTCTATGTGCAACATCTGCGACATGGCTCAGGATCGGCTGGAGCTCCTCAGACATTCAATGCAGGAATATCCAAAGTAGGGCACATCTGAAAAACGGAGAAGGCAGGGAGAGAGGCACAGCGTTTTTAGACAGTTCACCAAACAGGCAGAAGCAGAGGAACCCACCTCACCCGACATCAAAGGCTCAAAGCTAAGCTCTGAGAGCCGATGCGGAAAAGCAATCGCTTATAAAAATTACTTATCGATGCTTTCAAACAACGTTGGAAATGCTATTGGTGGATGGCAAAGGATATTCCGAAAATGCAAGTATTTACTTCAAGTTGTGGTCTGTTTAAATAAGCACCACTGCTTTATTCCCCCGGGGGTTTTACTTTATGCAGGAAAATCTGAACGGTAATGGGAGAGGAGTGAACACTAAAGCAAATGTAAGATAGTCAGACAGATCTCGGGTAGCATTATATAAGAAATACAACAACCACCAGCTATGTTGAAACTACAGAAAAGATATTTATAAAACAATGTGCCATTCTGCCTGAAATAAATACAAGATTCTGCCCGAGCGACAGCTCCCAGGAAAAAGCACTCTGAAAAGCAATCTTCCCATTTGCACCAGAAAGAGGGAGCATTTCAACAGTTAAACCCCTTCTCAACAGATTCATCCTCCAACAAAACGAGGCTTATCTCCAAATTAAGCCAGACATTTGAGCCCCAATAAAACAAACCAGCGTGCCGCAGTGAGCCACCTACCAAGTTGGCTGCTTATTTTTCTCCCCTAAACCCAAAGTGGGGCAGGGGGAGCCCCAGCCCAGCCCCTCCTGCGGCCGGAGCCCCCGGACCCCCCAGCCCATCGCCCCCCGGCCAGGGGTACCGGCCCCAGCCCAGGGAGATCGGGGACCCTCCGAGCAACCTCACACAAAACGGGCTGGAGGCGACGGCTCCGGCTTTGCCTCCCACCGCGGCCGCTCTTTAAGGCCAGCTGTACCTTTTGGCCATGGGGATAATTCCTCCTTTCACCGACCAAATAAAGCCTTGCGTTCGAAGGGAGCTCATTCACAAACCCCGTGCAACGGCGGAGCAGGTAGCGTTAGTGCAGCCCATGCACTGAAACTCCAGCAAAGCAAATCACTGCGGATTCACCGACACGAGCCGGAGCCCAAACCCCCTCCCCGTCCCCCCCACCCCGAGATCCAAGCAAGAGTCCAGGAGATTTAAAATCCTGTTTGCCTTCAAGACTACTGAAGAAAAACTATGGTTAACTAGTGCTGAAAGCTCATAAGAACAATATATTAAAAAAAAAATAAAAAAGAAAAAAAGAGAAGTTTATCTGAGAAAGACTAAAAAAAAAAAAAATCTCCGAAAAGAAAATAATAACCCACAAAGAGCTGCTCTGTTCCCATTGCTGGGAAGAAAAAAAAAAAAAAAAAAGTCCTATCTGCAAGGCCACGGGGTAACAGGAAGAAAAGGGAACACACTCAGAGCCAATTTAATTGTATCTGCACGCTTAAAAAAAATTCTTCCGAGCGAGGAAGTTCCCGGTCCCCTCGCCTGGCTGGGAGCAAACGTACCTTCAGCAGCGCCCGTCCCCAGCGTGGCCGCTCGCCGGAGGGGCTCTGCGTCCCTCCGTATCGCCCAGGCCACCACGCTATACGCAGCGACGACGATCGCTCAGGGGAGGGAAAAAATTAAATAAATAATATATAGTATCAAACCCCGGGTTTGTATCTGCTGTAGCTCAAGCTTTTACCAAGTCAAACCTCCCCGGCAGCGCACAGCATCTAAATGAATAGGCCGGATGCAGATTAACATTCAGGCTGCTCTCTGCAATGAATAGAGCCCTTTGATTAGGGACCTGAAGTAAATGCCAGTTTCAAACCGAAGCTTTAAAAACAGAGAAATATCAGTGCCAGAGGAATGCTCTCAGTGTTGGTACAAGACAGACTTTTGATGAGTCACTGCAATGCAAACAAAGATGGCAGAAATACTGTACTGTATGCTGATGAAATGCTTAGTGGTGCCACGGCAACTGAGACAGGTTTTAAATTTATAGTGCAGTTTTGCATATGAATTACGCTGTAAACTGCCTCCCCTGCCATCTAGTACATCCAGAGTGTCAAAGCATTTAAACTATTCCAAACAGTCTGCAGAGCTGGCACTGCTGCTGGTTAACTCCTGCGGCTGGAGGAAGGCGCGGCGAGCATCCCCCAGCACCCCCCCAGCACCCCGCCTGCCCCAGCATCCCACCACCCCACCCCAGGGGCTCCCCAAAACCACCCGCCCAAAAGGACAGCTTTGGGAATGCCCAAATCTGCCCAAAACAAAGGTGCTCCTTGGGCAGCCACAGTCCTGATTCGCCTTCCCCCCCCACCAACCCCCCCCAAGAAAGCCTTTCAAATGCAGGAAAAATGTTTACCCCTTGGGGAAAGCTTCTTTCAGTCTGTGGCTGAATCCACTAAAAGCAAATCCATTTGCTTAAGTAATGAAATCCTAGTCACATTGTCTCCTGGATTCAGATTTTAAATTACCTTCGCATTTATTGAGCATGTTTGGTGCTTTTTTCTGGGAAAGAGGGTGGGGCCTCACTTTGCTTACTTCTCTCTTGCCCTGAGCGTTTTTATTTCTGCTGCTGCTCTCGGATTTGTTTCAATTGCTCTGCTCGGATGGTCACACGCAGCTAAAATTTAGGAGATTAGAGATGAAGCCATCCTTTGAGGAGGATAATTGTAGGGAGCGCAGACAGGGCCGGTGATGCTCCGGCGCAAGCCCTCCCAGGCGATCGCGCTCATACCTCCGCTTCCACCTTCCATACGTATGTTTGGTGCATTAAGTTCAACTCCACAGCAGCAAGCTGCTGCCACCCCCGTGCGCCCAGGGGCCGGCTGCCTTCCCCTGCTCTTCCAGCTAACGGCACACACACACATGTCTGCTCTGCATCCCACGGGACCCGCAGCCTCCCAGCACTTGGCAGAGCCGCGACGCTCCCAGTCGAGGACCTCCATGCGTCGGGAGCGCTCAAAACGCTTCGTCCAAACTCGGTGTCAGGTCAACGAGATCTCTGCCTGGTGTTGATGAGGAGGCTAAGGCACCGAGAGGGGACCGAGGTGACATCCGGCGAGGAGGTCAGAGACGACACCACAAGAGCCAAGCCCAAGAGCCCCAGACCTCTTCCGACCACGTCACCACCAGCCTCTGCTGGAGAAGGAAAGGAGTCTGTCCTGGCAAATGCAGATCCACTCCGGATCTGTGAAAATTACTGAAATTCAATGTGCTTCACAGAAACATAACTTCTCCGCTCAGGGACCTGAAGGAAGCCTTGTCCATGTGGATGGCAGACCATGGGTGGAGAAGGACCCTCCTCTTTTCTTCCAGCAAGAGCTCCCTTAGAGCCGGAGGAGAGACCAGGGAGGTACTGGACGGGACCTGCTTGGACCCGCTCACAACCGCCTGCCTCGACCCGCTCACAACCCCCTGCCTCAGAGAAAGCCAACAGGGCAGGGTGAGTGGGACCAGCCAAGGAGAGCTTGGTAGCACAGAACAAACCAACTTCAAATACATATCAATTATTAATACTGCTTAGAATCTGCTCTATAAACAAGCCAGGCATGCCAGGAGGAACCCATGTCTCTCTCTCTAAAAACACCAAAATTGTGCCGGTCCAGGATACGTTTAAGCTGGCGAGAAGCACCAGAGTGCCTCAGCCTAGCAAACTATTGGCAGATTTCACGTAAAACCTCCCATGAGACATCAGAGTTTGAACCAAGACGCTCCACACAACTGATCCCTCCTGGGGTACGCCTTCCACAGGACTTCAGCCTGGCCTGACCACCCCGAAGGGATCCCACCCCCAAAATTGCATCACTCCAGCTGCCGGTGGCCTTTTCTCCGATTCCAGCGCATTTTGTAGCTGCTGGTCACAAAGCGGCCAAGCGAGCGGGCGAGCTTGCCGGTGGCACTCGGTGATAGTTTAGACCTCCAGCTTTGCTGGAGAAAAAAGGCCCTGAAACACCCTCACGGGGACATGGTGAAAACATAACTGTGTTTGGTCTAGAAACAGCATTGAGGAACGCAGGCAAAGCCGTACCAGCGAGCTGCAAAAGCCCAAACCACTTCAATAACCATTGGCCAGGACTGCTGGATTTTTGCTTCTTCCTCCCCACTTTGCCCCTGCCTTTTTATGACCAGAACACAGAAAAAAAATACCCAACCCAAAAACATCAACAAGCCAACCCTCCCCCAAAATCCAAGAAATAAAAGAAGACAGTCTTGAAAGCCAAGGAGAACCTGCTCACCACCTTCGAAACATTGGACTCTATGATCTTAAAGGTCTTTTCCAACCTAAATGATTCTATGATTCTATGAAAGCCAAGGAGAACCTGCTCACCACCAGACCTCACATCCCCTAAAAACAACAGCAACAAAATATTGTGACTAGATAGTGAATGCAATAACACTTGATAATGTCCAGCTTAAAAATCTCCTCTACTAAATATGTTTGGTTTTGTTTTGTTTTGTTTTTTTAAGTAGAGCACCAAGCTACTTTTGCATGGTTTGAAATCGCTTCAGTCCATTTGACATGGGAGGAACTATGCTGCAGGAAAAATGACCTTATCTGCCAAGCTGAGCTGTGCTCCAGGGTGCAGGAGGAGCCCCCAGCACCATTGTCACCCAAAAAAGTCCGGTCCCCTTTGGGCTGCCATGTCCTACAGGTGACAGATCATCAGATGGACATCTACCAAATGGGAAAACTTCGACAAAACTGGATTAAAACCAGCCAACCACCCGCCCGCCCGCCCTGCTAATTTAAGATATGTGACCATTCGAGCAAAACATCATTTTGTTTTCTAACGGTGCCTCTTTTTCCACCTCTTGGACATAGCAGGACAATTTGTACATGTCTGCGTGATTTTTGTAAAGTCATAGCCTTTGTTACAGGATGTTCATAAAAATGTAGCCATTATTTGATATAACTTCCATGAGAGTTTGAGAGCCCCCAGTTTCTGTGTTCATGTGCTTTGGGGAAAAAAAGGAGGTTTGCTCTTTTCTAAACTATTTTCCTGCTCTGAGGCCTGAAAGGTCAGGGTGAGATGACAGCAACAAAGGAAAAAAGCATCGACCTAGAATAAGATGCTGGCATCAGAGCTCCCCCAGGAGTAATCAGAAATAATTAGATAATGTGTTTAAATTGTCTTTTTCCTTAGCAAACATACAAAAAGACTCAGAGACTTCACACACACACCCCCCACCCCCCAAGAAAAAAAACAACCAACCCCCAAATCCCCAAAGTCCTGAGGTTCCGCAGGAAGGTGTGCTGGGCGGCAGCCGGGGCAGGGACAAAGGCAGCAGGACCCTCAGGGGGCCGGGGGCTTTCGCCCCCACCCAGCCAAAGCCCCTCAAAAGAAAAGAGCTGAAAAGTCCTGCCCTTGAAGGCCCCAAAGGGTCAAAGGAAACTTCCCTTTCTTCTGTAAATGAGGGGAGAGGGGGAAAATCCCACCCTTGGATTTGAGGCTGGCAGGGGGATGTCACCCAGCCGGGCAGGGGCTCCCCAAAGCCGCCCGCCACCCTCGGGCTGTGCCCAGTCCCCCCCTGTCATCCCCCCCCCGGCACAGGGTGCCACTTGCTCAGCTCTTGCTACAGGGTTTTGGGGTTGGTGTCGTCCGTCCCCCCCCCCGCCTTTAATGAAAAGGAAATGCACTTTTTACATAAGCCCGAAGGAAAATACGCAACAGCTAACTGCAAAACTCGGTGGCGAAGGACCATTCCCTGAGCACGGAGCTGCTGTAATGCCTTAAATAAAATAAAGAGTTAAATAAAGTCAAACAAAATGCACTTCAGGTCTATGCTGTGCACGCGCCCCCCCCCGCCCCATGCACCGCAGCGACGGAAGCAAAAAAGAAAAGTCTTTGCACCCCCCACCCCAAAACCGAGCCTCCCCTCCGCCCGCATCGGGGTTCGGGGCGCGAAAACCCAGGGAGGGGAAGGCAGAGGGAGCAGGGCACAAATGTGAAACGCCGTGAACGCCTGCACAGTTTAATGCCTGTCTTTGGCAGGGGAAAGAAAACAAGGTTAAGTTTGGTAATCAAATGACAGTCGCAGCGAGACTCCTCTCCTCTCCTGCAGCATTTGTTTCTGCAGCTCCGAAGTACTTATTTTTGAAATGCTGCAAGTGGCGAGCAGCGAGCAGGGCTAACGGACCCTATTTTTAGTGTAGCAGCCAGTGGCACTGGGTGAAAGAAGATTATTTCTGCCTTATTAAGACAGCAGAAACTGAATTTGGAAATACTACTAAGTAACACAGAAGCAACACACATGCAGCAGACATGCAGCAGACATGCAGCCCGGAGCTACGCCTGCTTGATAATCGTAGAAGTTCGCACAGAAAGTAAAGACCTGGAGGCTCGGGCAGGGAATGGGGGAAAAGATGGAAAAGTGAATTAAATGACTGCTGCTGATGCAGCCCGGCGGCGCGCGGAGCCCCACTGCCAGGGCAGCCGGGGGACGGGGTGCCGGGAGCTCTCCCTGGGGACCCCGGCACAGCCCCGCCATGGGCGACAGCTCCCCGGGCTCTGTCCTGCTGCAAGGTGAGTCACCGGCAGCCGGGGTGCAACACCACCGCTCGAGGTCACCCACCCGGCAGGCTGCCGCCTCCAAAAAGTGCAGTCGTTCAGCCAAGGCGAAGCGCGTTATTGCCATTATTTTTTAATTAGTTTGGGTTTTGGGTTTTGTTTTTTTTTTCCTTGCCTCTCGCTGGTTTTAAGAGCTCTCAAAGCAAGGAGAAGCAAAAATAGAAAATGCAACACTTTAAATTTTTTTGCAGATTGGTGCGAGGAAAAGGGGAAGGGAGAGACATGGATAAAAAAATACAATTATTCTGCAGAATTTCATTTTTTGCAACCTAATAAAAACTCAAAACCCCGACTAAGTTACGTCCACCAGAAAGCATACAGCACCCCATCACCATGCCTTCTGCAAAGCGTGCATTGCCTGCATCCCATCGCAAACATTAATTCGCATCCGTAACACATCAAAAAGACAAGTGCCATGCTGAATTGTATTCTCCTCACTCCTAGTACACAACAGCAGAGCTAGCAATATATAACATGCATGACTCAGTTCTACCATCGTGCCACTACGGAGCAGAAAGCCTTAAAATAAAGTAAATATCTTAAAAGGTCAATTAAAAAAGCTTACAAAACATCAGACGCTGCTTCTTGCTAGAGCTCATTACCTAGTATGGTGGAGCTGCCTGTGTGTTTTTTTTCTTGTGCAAGTTAGTCTGTGAGTCAGCATTAACACACATGAGAACATCAGGAATACTGCCTAGTTCTGATGCAATGGAGGTTGTAAAAAAAAAAAAAAAAAAAAAAAAAAAATAATAACCAGAAATCGCGCTCCGTTTGGACAGGAGCCTGTAATTCAATTGCCTTTACTTTTCAATTACTGCATAGCCTACCCTGACCAACCTGCAGAGGGGAAGGAAACTTTGCTTACATCTCTGTCTTAAAATTAATGACTTTTACTTTTGGCTACAGCTTATTCTCCCTGCTTTAAAAAAAAAAAAAAAAAGTAGGCATAATATAATTAACCCTTCAAGGGCAGCTGAGCCCTTGCAGCTATCGGGGTCTCCATGTTTTTGTAGGAATTTCAGCCCTGGAAAACAATACTGCCAAAAAGTTCTGGCAAAGGAAGACATTTATACATTAAACTTTTAATACTCTATAAAGCGTAGCTACAATTGCATCTGAGCTTGATCCTTAATGGAAATATAAGCCTGCAGAAAAGGAAAGTTATAGACTGCAGAAATTTAACTCTGTACTTCCAGGTTTACAGAACCAAATACTAGATTGCATAGGATGGTTTTCAAAACCGAGGTTTCTGGTCATCGAGCAAAAACCCTGAGAAACCTAAAATTTGTGACATAAGGTGGCCACCTCAGCCTGATGCCCACTTTCCCCAGGCCGATGGGGGCGAAGCAGAAGACCTGCATTTTTCATACACTGCATTCATCGCTTGCACTTCAGCAAACAATTCTCTCTCTCCCCACTTCCCGGGGGGAAAACCCCCTGCAGACTCAGCTCCCACTCTCAGCATCGCAGCATCAAGGCGCCAAGGTACCGGAGACTCAACACTGTGACTTTTCATTTCTGACTTCCCTGCTCTTGCAACAAAACCCTTCACTGGTCCAACAAATTTTGCCCAAAGCTTCAGAATGTGACTATTTCTGCAACGCGCCCTAAAACACCCCCAGACAACACTGCAGCCCAGAATATTGTATTTTCTATCTATGATAATATAGATTATATATGGTCAATATATTATGTGTATAATATTATTGGTTTTTATATACATATATATGGTCAAGTACATCTTCAGAGCCAACACTATCATCTTACAAGTCTTGTGCTGCTGTGCCACAGCTGAACGCCAGTGTCCCCGGGAGAGCCCCGCTGATGCACAGCTCTAGCTAAAGCACATACACTGCTTACAATTTGGGGGTTTTACGGAGATCCAAGCCTCGTGGAGCAGGGGCGGGTCAGAGGTTGGAGGTAAGAAAGTCTTCCCAACATTTATGACACGCTGCAGACGCGTGCTGTAAACCCTGAGCTGATCCCACCAAAACGAACACTGATTGACCCATAAAAAAAAATAAAATAGGTATAGCTAATGCATACGCATTAATAATCCTGTGGATCACAAGCATATTCTAAATCCCAGTTTAGTTTGCTGGTTGCTTTTATGAGTAGACACAAGCACTATAAAATCCCTTTTTTTGTTGTTTCACTACACAAGTATAAATAATTATTAATGCTCATTAACCAACAAGCAAACCCTCGATATTAGAGATGAATCACTTCTGCAGCTTCCTTGCACGGAAGGGTCTGTCTCAAACCAGTATGAGCCCGGTGGGGCTTTTTTCTTAAGCATGTGGGATACTTGAATACAGATGAATTGAGTTTTAAAGGAAAAAACCCAAGCAGCAACTTCTGGGCCAAGTTCTTGTGTGCCAAACTTTTCAACTGCCACAGCACAGCTCGACAGTGTTTCAAAAGAATTTAAGCACTGTTTTGAATACTGCTGACAATCTTCCTCATCAAAATTTGTAATTTAAATACCTCAAATCTGAAAAGCACGCTCCCTGGGGCATGCTTCATTCTCCCTCCCCGCCGCCCACCCTCCTCAATCCCCATTCGGCACAAAATCCATTGCTTTCCATATCTGGCTGGTTTTTCCCCCACCTCCTGCAGCCCCGCATCCCCCCGGCATCACCCCAGCACCACCCCGTAGCATCCGCCACATCCCGCAGGGACCCCAGTGCTCAAGCAGAAGTTTGTTCTTCAGATTACCCGGGGATGAAATCTCTGTATGCATTGCAGCACCCCAAAACACTGTTACCTTCCTCTTTTATAACTACGATGCTAGTTTAGAGACAAAACTGTTCGCTGGTTTAGGGATAAAACATGCTAACCGGGCTGCCCAGACTCCTATGGCAAGAAAGGGTTAATGCGAGGAGCCCCGCTTCCCAGCCCTCTGCTATCCAGTAGATAAGATGTTCCTTCAAATGCCTTCGGATATGTCAATAAAGCCCAAAATAATTCTATGTCAGTAAGTCTAATTGGCGAGGAATGGCAAAATTAATTTCTTGGGGTCTATGTGATGTTAGAGGCAGCAGCTCCATTTTGGCAGGAGCGTGTTTAAGATTCCCTCCCAGTGCTGCAAAGCACCTTGAAAGGTCGACGAGCGCTTTCATATTCTCAGATCCATCTACAACACTGCAGCAGATGAAACGGATTGACCTAGACGAGAACTGAAACAGTCTCTGTGAAATAATCCATCAACACCCTTCGCCAGCCGCAGCCGCCTTTGTCATGGGCACGCTTGGAAATCGCACCTTCCTATTGCAGCCGATCCGGGGCTCAATAGGGTTTAAATCACGGCCCTGCTCTCCTGGGATGTAACCAAACACGGCATCGATAGCTGCAGAGCCACGGAGACGGCACACAACATAAAATACCTCCATATTAAAGTGTGTGCAAAGCCTGTGCCCATTACTGAACTCATTAAAGACAGTGATACTTTGTAACATACTCTAATCTTTAATATTCATAGCTTGCTTCATTTGCATACCATGCCATAAATAGTTGAAGCAGAGGTAAAACACAAAGCGCTCTACTTGCATTTCTAATTATGCCTAAAATCAAATGTAAATCACAACACATCCAAGACACAGAAAATACTAAATTTGCTGTCTCTCAGTTAAAAATCTTTTTTTTTTAAAAAAAAAAACCAACAACAACAAACCACACGCACAAACCCAATTATTTTCAACAAGAAAAATCAAAGGGGCTTACAGCTGTGTGTAGCGGGGACGACACTGTTTTAAGAGGGAAGCTCACGCGCCCAAGCCCCAGCCCCGGCGATGGACCCCAGCAGCAGCCCCGGCTGCAACCCCTCCAGCCAGCGCTGGCACCAGCTCATCTCCCCAGCCCCTAAAAAACCTGCATTTACCACCGAGCTGTGCGGCAGCTGCTCATTTCACCTTGGTCTTTGAAGAAACAACAGGAGCCTTTTCCTCCGGGGCAGCCAGGAAAGCTGATCTCCAGCAAAGGAGTTAAATTTGAAGAATCAGCTTGAATGTGAACTTCTGCTACGGCGTTGGGCTGGCTGGAGGTCGGTGCTTCGGCATCGGCAGCCGGCACGGGAGGGAAAGCGGCCCCGGGGCTGGAAGCTGCTAAACCCCAAGGTTTAAGGAGAAAAGAGGTGTCTTGGGGTGCTTCCATTCAGCAGCTCCCAGTCTAGGGAGAAATAGATGATTTCTGCTCACGACGTACCAACACCGTACTGAGGCAGCACGGGGCGTTTTTCTCCGGTCTGCTTTTTCCTGAAACATGGAAGGGTCCTTGGAGCCGGGAGCTGCCCCAGGGTGCTCCCCCACCTGCTGTGGCACCCACCGGCATCAGTCCCACGGAAAAGGCTCAAGATCCCGTTCAACTGCCAGTGATGGAATCCGACGGAAAGGCTTGGCGTTACGGAGCTGGGTGCCCTCCAGACACATCCCAGACATTACCCCTTATTGTAAGAGCTACAGCAAACTCACCTGCCTCCTCCAGAAAGGGCACTGGGGAAGCGGGTGGTGTCATTAACGGCTTGCGGGGCTCCAGCCCCCAGCCACCGTGATCCTGGAGGGCTGGTTTCCACAACAACTCTCAAGTTATCAACTTTTCAGGAAAAGCGCGGTGCCGGTGTGGCACAGGACGAGGAGTTGGGGGGCGGGGGGAAGAGGAGGCCTGGTGTCCTCACCTGTACAACCGAATTAACCACACTTCCCCCACTTCACAGAGGCATCAGAAGACTGTGAAGCAGAGTATCTGTAAAGCAACTCGACACCCTCGTATGAAAAGTGTTATTAGTACAGTGTTGCCAACGGCATAAATAATTTCCCTTTAACAAGCTTGTTTCTGCATCAGGCAGCAGGGTCCTCTCGATTTTATGGAAGTCCATCACCACCAACACGTGAAAATGCACGTTTTTGGTTCAAGAGTGCTGGCAGGGGCACAGCGTGAGCTTGCACCCGCACGCCGCCACTCCCTGCAAGGTCGGCTCCTCGCGGCCATGACCCACAGGACCTGCTGCAACCCCAACCCAACCCTGGCCCTGCTGCCACACTCCTGCCCTTCCCCGCACCGAGACACCGCTCCCTGCCCACCGCACCAGTCCAACACGCTGCTGCTGCTCCCAGGAAGCTCAAACCCTTCCTCCTCTTCATCCATCTCCCCGTTCCTCCTCTTCATCTCCCAAGAAACTACTCGCAACAGAGAGGCGTAGCATCCACGGTACTCAAAATAAAATAAAAGTTCTACAGATTTATGCCCAAAGATTTTAATTAAAGTCAAAGGAACCAAATTTTGCAAAAGCAGGACAAAAACTGCACGTTTTGGGAAGCCGTAAGGTGCCCTTGCCCGGCAGAGGAGTGTGGAGCGAGGCGGGCTGGCTGCCACACGGCGTGGCCGGCATCCTTTCCCACTTACCTTCCCTTTACTGCTGGGACTCCAGCTGCATAAACCCACTACGTCTTAATGCAAGGCTTTTGTGGGTGGCTGTCCCCAGGGAAAAATGCATTTTTTAAGTCACTTGAACTGAGGCTGATTTTGAAGAAAGAGCCAGCTAAATATCACCAAAGGGAGCCGGGCACCCGGCGGCAGCCGCCCCGGCTGGGAGCACAGCTCCCAGCCATAGCCTCTCCCTTATTAGATTTTTCCCATCTTACAAAAGGCTTAAAGAGAATTCTGAGAATGAAAAGCTGAAAGAAAATAAATAAATAAATAAAGTGTATCATCTCCATGTTCTGCTCCTGCTCGTATGCCAGGTTTCCAGGGTCCCCAAATCCCATCAGTGAGCGGGTTCCAGGGACTTTTGTGAGGGTCCCCCTGGGTCCCCCCACGCGCCTGTCCTCCCCCGGCACTACAGCTCATCCTGCTCCCTTTCCAGACTCCTGTCCAGCTCAACAACACTATTGCATTGGTTCTGTTAAAGAGTTAAAGGATCTTTTCTGCAGTATCGACTTCCAAAGAATTCCACGGACGTCATTAAATTTAACCCCCAAAGGTGAGCGTTTGCTCCGTCCCCCCAGCCCGCGCCGAGGGAGAAGTGAAAGTGAGCTGCTCACAGCCTGCAAAGCTTTTTTGCTGTTCCTATGTACCCTGGCATCTTGCCCGGACCTATTTTTAAGCCCATTTACTAGAAATCCCACAAATTAAAGGAAATACGGATAATGTTGTAAGAATCCTTTGGGCCAAATAAAAGCTACACATAATTTTCCTTGTGCATCAGAGTAAGATCCTTAACCACAAAAACCAGATTTCCCCAAAGCTCTTTTGCAACAGCGAGAGAATCTTGTTTTGTAAAAAGTTGCTTTGATTCACTCCTGGATTACAGGGAGCGCGGCAGACACCGCTGCCTCCCGGCCAAACCGGGAGAGGTGATTACTGTTATGAAACAGAAAGGTGTTAGGAGAACACAAATAAATTAAACATCTCTAGCTCTGGAATGGTGACTATTAATGACAGCAAAGCACGCAGGAAGTGCTCGTGGAGAGAAGCTGTAGGATGGTTATTGGGTTTTTTTTTCTCTGCACAGGAGACTGACTGTTGTGTGTTTTTATTTTCTAGCTTCTTTCAAACCGCGTGCTCATGGTGCTCATGAAAGGCCAACGTGCAGAAAAGCCTCCTCCAGTGCACTGCCATCCTGGGCAAATTCCTGCTTGGCACACCCCAACCCCACCTTGTCCCAGCTCCGAGGAAACCCGGATAATCTTCTTTTGACGGTCCATCAAATAAGGAGACCATCGAACTCATTTCACTTGTTCCCATGCCAAAACCTGACCTGTTCCAGGCAGGACAGTCACCACAGACCTGCTTCTCCATCTCCAGTCCCCATCCCTAACTGCACCCGGTGCCACGGCAGGACTGGGGGTGCTGCTCCCCAACCCCCGCTGCCCACCTGCACCCCCACGACAGGGACAGGAGGACGCCGACACGAGCTGTGCATCACGCCAGCCGCCGTGACGGGTCTCCAGAGCATCTCCTCAGGGGTTTTATGCAAAACGGGGATTTTATGCAAAAATAAATCTATGCTCTGTATCTCTATACTTGTACAGGTTTAGTGGGGTCTCTCGTGGGGTGAGCACGAGGGAGGGGCAGTGCAGGAAATAACTGATGGATCTTTCTGCAGAAATCTCACCCACCGCTCTGGAAATCTCCATCCTGGGCGAGCGGTGCCGGTGCCCGGAGGCAGAAACACCCCCCCGGGTTGGGTGTCAGCCCCCCGTTTCCCACGGGCACCCCTCACCTGCCACCGCAGCAAAGGGAAAAGGGGCGAGCGGCACCGACGGCCCTTCCCCTCCACGCATTGCCCTGGCTGGTGGAGGCTGTTGCTCCCTTCCCTTTCACCCCTTGCCCACACCAGTTAAATAAAGGAGCATCCGACTGCAGCATCTTCTGCACCAGGGCCGTTGGGAAGGAAGGAGAGAGCCTGTGTTTTATACAGCATCTGCAATTTTAACTATGCAAAGACTCCATCGTGTTAAATACACTCCAGTAACAGCTCTTGTATTTTGGTAGGATTAAAAAGAAACTAGCAACCAGATACATGTTTCAATAAAACTCGTAAGACAAGCAGAAACAGCCCCAAAACACAACGGTAAAAGCGACATTTGTGGTTAGTCCTTGTGGGGAGGGGATGAGGAGAAGGTGCTTCATTTCCGACAGCAATAAAGCAAAGCAAAGCAATCATCATTAAACCTGACTCTCCCTTCACTCTTGTTCATCCCCAGCAGTCGCTTAAAACATCTTCATCGCAAACATTTCAGCTTCCTTTTAAAAAGAAAAATAATTATGCAGGGGAATAACCACTTCTATTCTACAAAGACACAGATCTGAACAGTTAAACACGCAACATTGGGAACTTTTCCAAGATTTATATGTTTTGCATTGAAAGCAAATTTTTTTTTTCTTGCCTGGGAAAATATTTAAGTGCTAAGTTTATGAAGCCAAGTCCATTTATTCCTGGTTTATGTTGCTGCTCGGATGGAATCTAATTAGCGATTTAACCAGCAGCGTGGGGATGCGGCGCTAGCCGACGCCACGAGCCCCCGACCCGCGGCTGTGCCGGCACGCAGCCCCGGGGACTCTGGCCGAGAAAAAGGTTTTCTCCGCGGCACAGGACGGCAGGACTGGCCGAAGGACGACACCACGGCCACCCTTCCCTGGAGCACCCCGAGGGCGGGCAGTGCAGAGGTGCCCAGGAGAGAGCCCGAGGTTTCCTCCCAGCCCCGCCAGCCGCGGTTCGTCGCCATCGCACTTTTCGACACAGTAAAAGCCTTTTTACAGTGATGCTCTTAGAAATAGCAACACTTGATTTTCCTGCATTTTCCTGCGCACCTGCCTTTCTTACTGAATTGCTGGCTTCGCTGTGCACAGACTGAAACTCCTCCTTGTCCTCCCAGCTCGGAGCAGCTTCCACCTCCATCAGTCCCGAGTGGGATCCGTGCCCATGAGCCGAGGCAGTGGTGGGGAGCAGTCCTGCTGCCGGCGGCTGGGATGCTGGCGGGAGAGACCGGGGACGGGCAGCTTTCCCCACCGAGATGGCACTGTGTCAGCGAGACGCACGATGCGACCGTCGTGGTACGGAGCAGCAGGACTCCTTGCACAAATATGACTGAACATAAAACAACCCCGTTTCTCAGTCCAGGCTCTGTTTTCACCCACACCAGTACCTTCCACAGCTGCATTCCGTAAGTGCGTGAAGTACATCTCCCCTCCTTTTTTTTTATTGCCTGCCAGTGCAGTGCCCCTGCTCCCGGGGAGCCGGCGGAGATGCAGGGTGGGAGGCGGCAGCAGGGCTGGGCGCTGGAGGCAGCCACCTCGCTTCCCCCCAAATTTGGGAACCCAGAGAACAAGCCTTCGTCCTTCATCACGGGCCAACGTAGGAGCAGGTGGGGAAAAATGCCCCAGTGGGGCTGGGCACCATGTGCATGTGAGAATGGGGGTGACCCCAAAGAGTCACCCGAGCTCAGCAGCATCGTCCCTGAAGCAGACCGCTGGCAGTCCGGGGCAAGAGCAGCCCCAGGCAGCTCCCACGGCACCCAGACACTCACCTCCCAGGAAAACACAAAGGGAATATGGCTCACAAGGGCTTTCCATGCTGAGAAAGAGCTTCCATGTCAGAGCCGGGACCCGCCACCTCCCGAGGTCCCTGCCCTCGGAGCAGAGGATGGCTTGCACACCAGCAGCCTTCCCCTCCCTGCGCAACCCTTTTCTCATTTCCTATGAACTGGGAATGACAAACATCCCTGTTCTCCCAGGGAACTCTTAGCCTGGGAATTACTTCTTATTTCTAAGAGGAGCTTGTTCTGACCTGCCCCAGAGCAACATCCGTCTTCCATCAATTAAAAGATAATAAAACTCGGAGATCTGTTCAGCCCCGAGTCTCAATTGCTTGCTCAGACACCTGGAGACTTTTCACCCCAGACACAAGGTCCTTCAGCTTTTTACAGCAACACGGCAAGTGATTTGCCTCTATTTTTCCATTTATTTTTGTATTTTTGAAAATCTTTCTGGCCAGTTAGACCAAAACCATCGCGATTGCGAAATCCAGGAAATTTGCCGCAACGCTCTGTAACACTTGCAAGGCAATTAGCCAAAACTTCACACAAATAAGCTTTTTTGCCACACTGTTCTAACCACCAAGCATTAACCCACTTTCTTAGGAAACAACATCTGCTGAAACAACTTCCTAATCTAGGAGCAGGTGTGGAAGAAAAGCTGCTGCAAGTATCTCTTGTCCATGGTAAACAAAATTTCAGACAGAGTTGCCCCACTGAGAGGGTACGAACTCGCCCCAGCTGAGCAAAGGGCTCCTTACACAGACCCTCTCCCCAGAATACTTATTACCTGGTCAGGAAAATCGACAGGGTTGGAGCTTTTCCTGCAGCACTGATATGCTTCAGAGATGGCGCTTCCCCGGAGGAGCCCACGGCAGAGGCGATGGTGGAGCAGCCTGTGGCTTCGGGGCAGGAATTTGCACCCCTGAACCCGACTGTCGTGGGGTCTGAAATCCTGGGAGCTATGGGAGCTGCACCCTATAGCTGTTGGAATAAATCACGGCACAGGCAGAACAGCTCCTGGGTAGTCATTGGTAAGAATAAAGAAACCACCGGGCAATAAAGCAACCGTTTCCATTTCCTACCCTGCGTTTACATGGCTTTTCTTCCCCATGTCAACATATAGCAAAAATTAAGCTTCTTGGTTTGCTGTAGGAAACAGTTATCACATACAGATAAACTGAGGCAGAGCACGGTAATGTAACCAACATTACACAGCGAACCAGTGCTCGCAGGCAGCAAGACAAAAATCACGCTCGATACTTTTCCTTATTTCAGATCAAAATAGCAGCTACACTTCCGTGCTATTTGTTATAACTCATTCCCTCCCTTATTCTCTGTCCCCGCTTTCTCCCCCATCCTAAAAAAACAATAAAATAAAATAAAAAGCTTCCTTTTGGGAACGTGGCAGTAATAATACTGCTACCATCTGTTGATAAGTCCAAGGACCTGCACAGGGAGGAAAGAGGCTGCAAAGCTGAAAGGGAGTCAAGTGTTTGCATGGTTTTATTGAGAAATGAAATCCAGCCTTAAACACAGTAAATCGGAAACTATTCTGAATCACCTCTTGAATTTTTTAATGCTACTCCTGGGAGCACTGAAGGTAAATATGTTAATTTGACTTCAATCATGGTGTAGAAAAAAAAAAAGCACACTGTATTAGTTTAGGGTACCAAGTCTTAAAACTATTCATCCATTTCTGCATATTTTATACTCAGCAAATAAAGTTCCAAGGTTCTATAAGGAGGCTGCGAAATTATTCTGAGTAAGCAATAATGAGGTGTGCATTATATAAGGCTGATACTAATGGTAATCTATTATTAAAATTTAAGAGTTATAGCAGCTACATTTCAAACAGTCCTACAGCAGTTGTTCTCTGGGAAGGGAAAGCAGCACCTGGAGGAGGGAGGTTGGCGAGACAGCCGGTTCATACGTGATGCATGGGGTAATGGTCTCCGGCCGAGTTGTACCCCAGGTCCTTGGGGTAACCTCTCCAATGTTTCCCTAATTAACTCTTCCACAGCCTACCACCGCCGCTGCAGCGAGCAGCCTCGTCCAGCCGCTCAGGGAGGGTCATGAGTCACGGCAGGTTCATATTCCCAGCCTGTTTAATTCTCTGCCTGATGTTTCAGCATAATGGATCTCCCAAAACGCATTAGGCGCTAAAAAATTAACAGGGTTTCAAGTTTGTACATCTTAGTGATCCTCAGGGCTATCCTGACCCTTGATTTCTGCGGCGATACCCCATTTAGGTGGCAAGGAACGTGACCAGTAAAACCCAATGTGCTTTTCCTACCTGTGCCTACGCTCCTGCCAAATCACCTCCAGGTCCCTGAGAAAAACAGCGTCACGACATCCACGTCGCACACATGGACCACATCAGCATTCAAACGTACCAAGGGAACAGTGCAGCACCGCATCCTAGCGATGCTCGTCAACCTCAAGCCAGCCTTCGGCTGGCGATGGCGTGAGCTAGACCTGCTCTGCCCCTCTCCCAGCCCCACTCCTTCCCAGCGTCGGATGCTTTCCTGGAGACCGGCCACTTGCCCCGACGGGGAATCGCCAGATGCTGCGGGACCCATCCCAGCGAGCGGTGTGGATTATAAGGACACATCAGCCAGTGCAACGGCACCTCTCAGCACTGCCGTGAGAAAAAAACAGCAAAAAAACCCCCCAGAGTTTGGCTCATTTTCCTCCTTCCTACATCTTTTGGTGAGAATCAAAAGGAATCTCTGGGGGCTGTAAATCTGCATCTGACAAACCCATACAGAAATAGGCGCATCAGCGAGGGAGCAGGCGCTGCAGCAACGCTGGGCATCTCCACGTTTAACCTGTTACAGCTCTGTCTCGCAGGGCTCACGGACCCGAACACACGCCGGGAATGCGGTGGTCTCACCGCATCGCCTGCCCCTTGGAGAAAATCCCCCCTCGGTTTGCATGAAATGCAAAATTAAATTTTAGCTGCATTTCAGAGTGTATTGGTAGTGTGCAGCCACGTTCTTTTTTTCAAATGAAATTTTTCAGTAAGTTTAGATCCCAAAGGCAACGTTCTGCCCAAACCGAAGGATAATGAAGCATAATAATTTCAGGAGAGACAAACTTAGTCTGAGGCCTTTCTGCACTGAAAAAGGATCTTAAATAGCAACGAGCTCTCTGCTCTCCAGGCTGTACAAGGCGCTGGGAAGCACACTAAAGCAGAACAGATGGAGGCGGCACGGAGCAAGTCGGCGTTTGCCGGGTGTTTATGGCATCTACCTGCTCTGTCTGCCCATTCCTTGCTGTATCACCACCTACCTGGGCCGAAGGAGTTAACAGCTCTTCTGGGACGCAGTAACAGGAGACAGGAGTTAGTCATCTAGGCATGTCCGGATTGGTATGAACCGGGAGCTGGCGTATGAATGAAGTTGCCTTGGAGATGCAGCCAAAACCAATGACCAGATATTAACTTTTCACAACAGGCTGCCAAGGAAGGCGGAACATGTGAAACCAGCAGGGCGACAGCTTCCAGTGGAAGCGGGAGCGTCTGCATACAACAGGAGGGACCCCCGAGCCCCCCTGGAGAAGTAAAACCCTGTGCTTTTTTGCTCAAGAGGCAGGAGAAATTTCCCCTTGCAAAGCCAAGCAGCCCGAGGGCTAGCAACGAAACCCTGGTCTTGGACCTATGGGGCGGGTAAATGATGCCCGGATGCAAGATGCTGTCTTCCCTTGGTCTAATTTTAAAGTTAATAATAAAGCTACCAGCACCCAGCTCCTTAATTCTGTCTGGAGCCAGCTTCATAAGCAGAAAGAACAGCTACGGGCACCCTACACAATGCAGCTGAAACGAGACGTCATTAAACAAAGACATTAACAAGTAATCCAAAGGCTGGGCGGGTGAAGGAGCAAACATCCCCCTGCCGAACCCCAGCACTTCATCTCCACTTCCAAGGGCAGTTTTGGAGGCGGATGAGCAGGAAGGAGGGGCTGCTCCGGCCGTCTGCTGGGCTCCTCCGCCGGCACCCAGCGCGGTCACTCGGCAGGAGGAAAGTCAGCTTCAAAGAGAGGTTCCTCAGTCTCAGCTCAGAGCAAGGTAGCTTCCTACGGAGCGTTTCTCCCACCCTGATGAAGGTGGTCAGCCTGCTTCCCGAGGGGACGGTGCGAGGGGGACAGTGGGTGACCAGCCAGAAGGCAGTGGGCTGCAGCAGCACGAAGAGCACCTGCTAAAGCCCACGGGTGAAGACCGTGGGCAAAGATCAGCTCACCCGGACCTCACCTCCCTCCAACCTCACCGGAGCGCCGAGCCACGGAAAGAAACAGCTTTTCAACCACGACAGGGCTTGCACTGCACGAGATAAACCGGTGCATCGTTCACTCCACCCCGGGCAGGCAAACGTCGCCCGCCGCTGAGGGACACACGCCGTCACAGGGCCACACCACAACCCTCCGTTTTCTAAGCCCAAGTCCGACCTCTGAAGAGGGAGATGCTTTTCAGGCCCTGCAACGTACCTCAGCTCACACAGGGAACGACTTACAGGGGAGGGTTGGATGGGGGAGAGCCATGATCTCCCCCATCACGGCTGCACCGGCCACGAGACCCAGTCCCACACACACCTCCCCCCCCCGCCCCCCGCCGCCGCCAGCCGATGGACGGGCTGTAAAACTGCACCCCAGGCTATTCGGGACATCACAGAGCTGAACAGCGCTCGCCATCTCTCTCGTTAGAGGAGCGTGAGATGAAACGGACATATTTGTATTAGAGCCTGAAATGCAGAAAGCTCCCGTTCCGATCTGCACGCCAGCCCCTTGATATTTTTTCCCAGAAGGAAAAACAGAAGATGCTTTCCATAAGCAGACAATTTCAGCAGCTAATTTTACCATCACTTATGGTCGACTTTATGACTAAGATTTCATGCTGACTATATTAATCCTGTCAAATTTCAGAGTGAGAGAGAAATGATACTGTATATTTTATGGCTGCAATAACTTCTAAGCCATTAGACATGCATGCTGACATGAAAGTAATCAAATTGATTTTTTCCTATTACAATGAAGAACTTTGTATGAGCAAATAGTCTTTCTGGCACAGGAGTGAAACCCCAAGAAGCCTGTGCTCACGCAGGAAATTAGGAAATCGCCACGAGCCATTATTCGGAAACTTGGGTATTCTGCTTACTCACACGTTATTGTCACCAAAGCTGAAAGGAACATGTTAGTCAACCAAACAATCGACAAAAGCCAATGTGAGGGGTAAACAGAGGTTTTCGAAGCAACGTTAAATATTGCAGAAATTGCAGTTAATTGCTTTCCCAGCATCAAAGGCTCCAACGCGTCTTTTTTTAACCTCTTCAGACACACCGAGCCCCTCAGACAGGACAGCAGCTTGCTGGCCGCTTCTCCAGGTGTTGGCTATACAAGCCAGAATAGGTCAGAAGAAGTTGTTTAGAGGGCTTCTCAGCAAGTCCTGAAGACCTGGAAGTACTGACGGATATCCTACAGGTGCCAAGATGAAGGGTTTAAGGCCCGCGCGCGCATGTGTGGATGCCGAGGCAGCAGTAAATGAGAAAGCCCGTGTGCCAGGAGGTCAGCTGAGAAAATCAGCTTCGTTTTCAGCCCGGCCTCTGCTCCATCCCTCTGCAGAAAGCAGACAGACCGATCATTTCAAATAATTCTTTAAATGTAAATAGGCCTTTAATTACAAATTCCACTTGCCTAGTGTTTTGTTGGTTTTTCTAAACCCAACTCATATCTACACTTGAAACTAGGAAGCCCTTCTTTGACTTACAGTAATTACCCAAAATTCTAATTTAAAACCCCTTTAATTCAAGCCCTTTGTAAAGTTCTGGAGAAAGCCGGGTCAAAATGGACCCCATGATGGGCAGACAAGCCGCAGGGCAGAGGTGACGGTCCGGGGTATCCCCCGCCATATGCGGGACGCCCGGTGCCAGGGCACCCCAGGGCCCAGGGCGGCGCGGCCGCTGCCTGCACGGGCAGGGGCAAACCCAGCCCAGGGCAGGGGCTCTGCAAGCCAGGCCTTGCACGGGAAGGGTGAACCGGTCTGCACACCTGCAAGGTGCAAAAACCCGTGAAAACCTGTTTTCTTCCTCTGATGCGTGAGGGCGTGTTGGGTGTGAGAGGACAAGATTGGCCAGGTTCAAAATTTTGAAAGACGCAGTAACCAGAAGCAATTAAGTGTAGATAACAGGTATAATGTAATAGACTTACAAGGCACTCTGACAGGCGTAGTCACGTCTCCTCTATAGCCAATAAAATTCAAGATTTTCTTTTAATTTTAAATATGGATCTCATACCGTTTTGTAAAGTATCGATATAAATCATTACTTAATGTCAGATCTTTCAAACCAAGTAACCTGCACGTAAAAATTTTGCATACGTATGTGCTAAACCTGTCTAAAGGCTCAAATGAAGATGGGGTGTGTGTATGTATGTATAACTTATTTGGGTTAGCAAAAGAATTGGAGGTTTAACATGCGTTTAGCTGCAAATAAAGATGCTTTAATGGCTCTCTAGCAGTAAGACTTGTTTTTTGTTTTGTTTTGTTTGTGTTGTTTGCGGTTTTTTAAAAATAAAAAGAACTTAGAAATACAAAACCATAAACCCACAACTGCACGGATCACCTAACCGAAGATTTGCTACATGCTAATTTTAGTGAATTCATTTGTCCTACTACACAAAATATTTGTAAAGTCATCAGCATTGCTGCTGCTATCCAAACACGCAAAAGCTTTCCATACATGTTATTAAAGAAAATGAACTAACTTTTTGGATCACTTTTAGACTTACTTTGTTTTAATTCAGCTTTAATTCTAGTTTTGAGACTTAGCGCCTTTCACAAAGAGAAGTTCACAAGAGCACAGGGACTCACGCTTGCGTCTGTAAAGCCTCTTGCTGTGCACTCATGTAGATGCACTTTGTTATCGATTTCTTACTTTCCAAAACTCAAATAAAACCATCCCATGACTTTGCCTTATCTCTTTTAGGAGAGGAGAGCTCTGGCCAAGCAGGGCTGAGCAAACACCCCCTTGCTGCCTTTGCCACTTCTTCCAGTGTTCACTGTTCACATATTTTTGACCCGAATCCCCTCCCGCCCGATGCCCGGGAAGCGGCAGAGCAGTACGCATGATCCGGGGAGTTACAGCCCAGCAAGGCATGCATTTCATTGCCCACATTCCTTCGCAGTGACTGCAGCCCTCAGCACCATCACTGCTCCCTGCGCTGCTACAGACACGGAGGGAAGGGACAGACTCGGGGTGACACCCCCAGCCATGCTGGGGGACAGGGACAGCTTTGAGGGCTTCCCATTGCTACAGCTCCAGCTAGCGTCACCTCCTGCAGTTAAGAAAGCAGAGTTGGTTTGGGGTTTTTTTTTTTTTGGTTTTGAGTTTTTTGGGGGGAGTTGTTTGGCTGGGTTTTGGTTTTTTTAAACTGCATATAAGTAAACCCTTTCTCAACAAAACCCAAGCCAGAGCCTGTCCCAGCACACTGAGCACCATTACCCAGCGCCCACCAAACGGGTCCCCTCCGCTGCCCCCGCCGTTTCTAAGGATCCCACCTCCCGGAGCAAGCCTGGTCCACGTACCGGCTGGGGATCTGGGGAGCTGCAGCTCCCAGAGGAAGATGACTAGTCAGCACATGAGACAGGAGCCACAGCGCGGAATAAGCTTCACCCGAACCGCGGTGCCATCAGCTACCCGGTGGGAAAGAGAGAATCCTTTTAGCCAAATCGTTACAAAATTGTGCTTTAAAGTTATTACCCAACCCCCCCAAATCCATAGTTTTGCAAAGGTAGGAGAGGTCTCCCGGGAGAGGCGGTGAACAATATCCACGAGTTTCTCATGACCTTACAGAGATTGCCATGACAACACCGCTTCGATCCTCCAAACATGGATATATTCATTTGCACTAGTGTGATTGAGAATAATTAGAGCGAGATTCCCCGAGCCGGGGAGTCACAACCGTATGGCGGTTCACGGCAGCGGAGCCCAAGTTTCGAGGGAAGCAGCCTCAAATTTAAATGTAAAAAAGAAAACCCACAACACTCTTTAGAGCCGCGTGACCTAATTCATTATAAAGAATGTCAGTTAGCAAACCTTTTAAATAAAACATTAAGCTAGAGGTAATTTGCAGCCTTGTGGATTTTGTTTTACTCAATTATTTTCTAATGCTTCAACTTCAAGAATAAATATGCAGACATAAAAAAAAAATACTCAGGGTTTCATTTAATTCTTTTTCAAAAGAAATGAAGACATTCATACTAAACCAAAATACCCTCAACCAAGCCAGATTTTTAATTAAAACTTTTATGCCCTACAAGATACTTCAAGGTTATAATATCTGCTTCCACATCCGTGAGCTAGCATCACACTTGCAGAAGGGCGAGCCTGTAATTCACGTTAGAATAACCTATGCTATGCATTAGTATAACTTATTTCCAAGACACATACTCACAAATTAAACCAGGTTTGAATAGCTTTTTTTTTTCCTTGCCCATAATTTACATAACCAGTTGCAATTTTCACTCTGGTTGTTGGGAAGAGTTTCCCTCCAGCAGCCACAGAGACGGCAGAACACGCTGGCCTCTGCTTTGGTTTTATTAATGCACGATGGTAAGAACGCGGTTGTAGCGAGGCAGGTGGAAATATAAAACCTGGCAAAAAGCAGTAGAGGAGAAAAGCCACTGTTGTTATGCACAGTCTAATACGAGGTTAATTGGGAAAGGGGGAAAAACAAAGGGAAGGAGCTTGATGATTAGCGCTGCAAATGCTCTTCTAAGAAATACTATAAAACCCAAGGAAATTCTATTTCTTCACACCGCAGCCCTTCATAGAGGTTGGGCTTACCTACAGAAAGAATAATTTAAGAGTCTAGAAAATGTCACTGTATTTTAAAGGACTCTGAGGTCTTCACTCTACCTGGACAAGGTTCTCTGAGCATTTTGTGCCATCGCAGGACAGGTTCCGACAGGGACATACGGGACTCATGCGAAGGGAACAGGGTGTCCTGAACGGGCGCCCAGACTCTCCCGCGGGTCTGGGGGCTGGTGCTGCTCTTGAACCAACCCAGCTCCACGGCGGGGTCACACCTCAGCCCGCTGCCATGCGGCACTCCTGATCTTTGCATTTACAGTCTTTTTCAAGAGCAAAAGAAGAAAACAGCTACTTATATGCAGGGCTGGGTTTTTTTTTTTTTTTTCATTTCCTAACTGCTGCAGCAGTTCAAGGGAAGAAAATTCACCCTACCCCATTGATAGGGAATATTCCCAGATGTATTTCCAACTGGAAATACAAGGGGAACGTGGGAAAAGAGAAATCAGTTGTCCAGCGTGAGACAGAACCCTGCTGTCCCGGTGAAACCCAGCCCTGGGCACGCACACAGCGGGGCAGGCAGAGCCAACGACAGCAAGCCCAGCAGCGCAGCCCACCCCCGAGGACGGAGCCCACCCAGGACAACCCGAGGAGCGGTCACGGCAAGTCCCCCAGCCCCACGCCCCCCCCGGGACCTGCGGGGACAGAGGCTCTCGCTGGGACGGCTGCTGGTCACTCCTCAGCCCATACCCTGGGACAAGCAAATACAGTCAAAAGGAGGAGGTCTTGGGAACACACACACACACAAAAAGGAAGTTTAGAGCTAAAGATTTGATTTTCATTTGGCAGCATCACCCTTTCCAAGAGGATACCAGAGAGAGATTTGCAGAAACGTGCTTAACGCTGCTCCTCTAGCAAGTCTGCACTGTGAAACACCCAGGAAACAAAGAAATCCAGACGATAAAAAGATTCCTTTCTGCCACCATGTTTAGAGGAAAGCACCTCACTACTTTGACTCACCCTTCCACGCAATCTTTAAAAAAATAAAAAGTTGTCCCTTCCCAGAAATTCATGCGGTGGGTTGCAGCACGTATCTCCCCACTCAACCAGCGGCTCGTGACGGGGCTGAGCAGGACACCAGGGGATGCCCAGGGCAGGCCCCGGGGAGCTCAGGGCAGAGCCAACTCCTAATCGCTCACTGCTGTAATTATCACATCGCAACCACGCCCTGCGGCCACTTTCTGGGTGTTAAAAGTTCTCCTCTGTGCCACCGAAATATGGTATTTTGTGTTGGCACAAGGTACAAACGGCGGTACGCAGCTGAGCACCGTCGTGCACATCACACGGATGCATCCGCCTGCCCAGGGCACGCCAACCCCGCTCTCGCCAAGGGCTTCCTTTCAAGATCGAAACCCACTGATGAATCCATTTCTCTGCAGCAGAGAATAAACAAGGATTAGTATTCACCCGTTCATAACAGGGAAACCCTGCAGCTAGAGGTGGAGTCAGTCAGTGCCTGAACATCCAGCCTAAGTTGCTTGACGAATGCTAACTACGACTTCCAGCTTATTTATCTAATTTGGTTTGATTTTAAAATATTGAGTTATCTAACCACACACAAAAAGAAGTCTGAAAATTTCCCATGCTAGTGAAAACTCTCTCTGCCATTTTATGACGCTATAATTCAATATATACATCTCTGACTATTACTGATTTTTCTCAATCACATTTGTATTGAGAAATGCCTAAAAAAAATTCCAGACAAAAGATCATTTTGAAAAACTGTAGCCTAAGTGCCTGAAAAATAGGGTTCTACACTGAATGAGCCTTTCCAACTCTGACTGCGATCCACAGCCTGTAAATATTTTAGTCATTTAAGCCGGCTACAATATTTATTAGGGTCCGGTTTTGTCAATCAATCTATAACAAGAGCTGAACAGCCGATACCCATAAAACAGTCCTCTCAATTTTAGTAGAGTCTGGTTTCTGTATTAGAAGGGGGCAGCTCTGAACCGATAACAACCAGTTTGTAGCAAAAAAAAAAAAAAAAAAATGGAGGAGGGATGAAGTCAGTGGCAAAATCAACACCGCCTTCAGCCAGCGCCAGGATCTCCTCCAGGAATGTGCTGATGCCCAGAGAAACCCAAAGAAGATGCCAAGGCTGGACCGCCTCGGGGCGGGACCCCCCGTCCCACCGCGGGTGTCCGTGGTCCAACCTCCCATCACCCAGGCAGTGCCCCTCATTCAGGATGGTCTTACTGGTACCGGCGAGACAGAGCCTTAAGAGTGCAATAAATGTGTAATATTGGACATCTGGGGAGCCTGACCCTGCGAAGTGTATTTAAGTCAGGTACCTACAAGCCGCTGCTCGTGGTGAAGGCGATGCTGTGTACCCCGGCCTGCTGGAAATACGAGACACACCAGCAAATAATTTCGGAGAGCGACGCATAGCTGAAAACTAACAGAGCCCATAGTGACTATCAGTACAGATTTGAAACAATGATCTAAACACAAAAAGCCTCCCTGTCTATTCCTGAACCCATGAGGTACAATACTCTCCCGCCGCAACCCCAGCCCTCGTTTTAAAATTCATCCTTTATCAGCTTGAGTTGAGAAAATCCAGTAGAAAGGCACAAATAGATTGTGCTAGTAAGCAGAAAAACTGTTACATCTTCTGAATGTAATTTTGCCAAAAGCCTCTGCACAATTTTTTTTGTCACGCTTTGCATTATGAAGGAAATTTCTTTTTAGAAGAACAGGAGAATGATTTGCATAATATTCTTTGCAAGTTAATATCAGCCTCTGATAATGATCTCTGCATAATGCAAAAACGTTTGAGAAGACTGTTACAACACTAAGTAATCATATTTTAAATTATGTTTCCCTTTATAGAAAGGTGTTGCAAAAACACACAGACATGAAATCTGTCTGTTGAAGTCCCAAGAACCACCTGACCATCTTCCCACTATTCTACTGTTACAGATTGCAACACTGCCTTTCAAAATCTTACAAAACAAATTACGCCGCAACAGTCTGGCTTCACAGAAGGCAGAGCTTTTTCCTGTGCTGATGCTCCAGCACATTACATTTCACAAGAGCTTCTGGTGTACTGCACGAGTTAAGCAAGGACCTGGAAATTAAGATGTAATACAATTAGACATAGCGCAGCAATTAAGGCGGATTCTCCCGTCTGTGCTCGCACCAAGCTGTGCCACGCTGCCGAGCTGCAAGGTACCACCGAGCGCAGGTGGCAGCACTGAAGCATACCCCAGTTGCCACCAGGTACTGGGGACACTGGGTTTTCTGGGTTACCTCTTTTTCCCAGCTGGCTGCAGAGCCACGTACAGAGCGCTGGAAATTAAGACCCTGCCACCACTGTCGTGTCCCCACCGCACAAGAGGGTGTCCCCTCCGGCAGCCAGCAATCTTCCCGAAATCTCTCTGAGGGATTAGGTGTTGTCTGATGCAGTCACAAGATCTCCGCTAATGCCATTGTTCGTGCCTAATTAGGTCAGGAACTAAACATAAAAAGAAGAGGTCCAGGAGGAAACCATTTAAACAAGCATGCCGAGCAGCATCCTATTAGATGTGGGCACCGACTATTTCCCTCAGCCCATCTCAAACGGGGGATGTGGGTGGGAAGCTAATGCACTTGGATATTAAATGCTTAATATTTCACTAAGACTTAACAACCACAACCAAGTGGTTTAAACCTGAGCTAACCTTCCTTGAACTAAAAACTGCACGAGGAGTTCAGAGAGGTTCTTGGGGCAGCCCTTGCACAAGGCCATAGAATACAGGAGTCCTACACTTCAACGAAGCAAAGGAAGGCAACACGTTCAGACCAATCTATTTCTCATCACACAAATGATGTAGCGGTCTCAGGTTCGGAGGGAAGCATGAGGCGGGACCCACGGCGTAGGCTGGGCTCCCGAGAGCATTGCCGCTCAGTGCCAACGCCAGCATGTGCCCCAGAAAGCAACTGCCCCCAGCCTCTGCCCATAGCACCCTCAGGACCACAGAGAAAAGTACGTATAGTCCAGCTAGCGCTACCCACGTCTCTAACATATACAACAGGGCATCATTCAGCATTGAGGGTGGGTGGTTTTCTTCCCCACCTACAAAACTAAGACTCAAATTCAAATACCAGATCTGTGCAGTCAAAGCACGGAGAAAAAAGCCTCTTGCATGTCAGAGTGAGCTCGGCAAGGCAGTTGTCCCTGCTCAGCTGCTGCACTCGGTATAGAAATCGTAACGCAGACCCGTGATCGTTCCTCTCCCCTACAACCTCTGGTAACTTGCAGAATTCGTCCAAGCGCCTTCAGCGACAGGCAGGAGAAGAACAGCCAGGGTAAATTCTCAGGCCCAGACTGGCTAGATAGCTTTTAGGGGAGATTTTCGCATATGCTCATTTCTTGGTGGCGTTGGTTGTCACAGCGTCATCAGCCTGTGTTCACGCTCAGATGTTTCTGCCGGGCCTTCGGCACACTGAGTCTTCATAGAGCAGGCTGCACCTACAGATGCTCTGGCACTGTGGATACAGACCCCTCCATCCCTGCCCCGCTGTTCAGCACACCGCGGGGCCAGACACTTTTGCAGTGTATTGTCAGGTCCCGGCATACCCCGCCTGGAAGCAGCCCAGGCTAATCCTCCAACGTCCCTCCGCTCCATCCCATCCTCTCTTTTTCATACAAGTTTTTGACAAGTTTCAAGCAGTTCCTTGCTACATCTCATCACCGGCTTCCTCGAAAGGGTTTGCAAACTCCTTGCCCTCCCGCCGCTAAAAACATCGACGCTGAACCCCCCAGCAGCACCCTCATTTCTGTGCTGGAGACAGGGCACCAGGCTCCTCTGCAGCTCCAAAACTCGTGCAGCAGTAACCGAAATGAAAACCAGTGACAGATGCAACACTGGAGGAAGGGAAAATTAGTGGTTGCCCCAGGATCTCGCACTCCAGTGCAGACCGTGCCCGCGGCCATGGGCATACACGGAACGGCAGTACGGGGTCAGGGTACAGAGGGGCTGCTGGATGCCGCAGATCTGGTGCTGGGCCCAGAACTCATTACAACTCTTTAATGAGCAGACTTGATTTGTGGACATGCGAGCTGTGACCGTGGTGAGGAAGCCTGGCCAGCGGCTCGGAGGGGATGCAGTCGCACAGAAAGCCCACGAAGAGGCGGCCACCCTGCGCACGAAGCCACGAACACCTCCGGCCGCATCCAGCTGCCTCTCCAGCAAACCTGCAGAAGAGTCTCCACAATGAATTTGCCCACCTCTCCGAGTACAAGATCAGAACTGATCCTTCTTCATGACGCCGCAGCACAGCAGGTCCCAGGGCGAAGCCCCAAACGCCCTGACCGCGCAGGGACACCGAGCAATGCAAGCAGCATTTGGAACTTGTTTTTTTCAAAAATTGCAAGCAAATCTCTCCCTTCCTTCCCCAAACTGACATATCCATCCATACCGGTGGGTGGCACCACCAAATGCAATTCATACGCACCCTACCCACCTCCTGCGTGCCTGACACAGCCATCACCCGGACGCCAAGAGGGAGAGCTTCTCTGAAGTCCCAGCAAACACGGCAGCCATCAGCACGTGCGCTTGGGAGATCACAAGGGTGCGGGAACCACCTCACGAACGGCCTGAACCAAATACTTCTATTGCTAATGCTGCACATTGCACTTTACATAACATTTCTGAGACACAGAGGAGGAGGTTAGGCGCAGGCTGGAGGGTGGGGAGCAGACAGCCAGCTTACCAACTGTCTGCGAGACGTCCGAAGGGTTTCAACAGCACGTATCCCTGCTGCACAGTCATGGGAGGCTGAAAGAGCAGGGCTCCTTCTGGGCTGGCACTCGGCATTGACTTGCGCTGCTTTATAAATATATTGCAACTGAACTGTATATAAACTGCTTGAAGAATCGGGGGGGGGCGAATACCAGTTTGGAGGTGCAAGGGCTGCATTTGTTTTTCCAGGTGGTATAAACAAATCATGACTTTCACTATATAAAGCCTTACAAAACAGTAGTAAAGGCTACTGGAATATTTGTGTTGTTTAAAATCATTTTAAAAGCAACACGGTGCACTGTGGACACCACCAGTGGACACGTGTACCACTGTAGTGGTCCTCTGTATTTTGCTGGTGGCCAAGCAGACGAAGTAACGCTCGATGCTCTGCCGAGCTGTGGTGGGGCGCGTGGCCTGATCCAGACACACACAGACTGCAGGTTTGCAGACCGTGAGCGAGGCCTGCCCGGAGCTCATCACGGTGTCAGGCAGGTGGTACCCGAGAGCCTGCAGATCTTTTTTCATCTCTCGGGCAGGAGCTGCCAGGAGGCAGCAGCTCCCTGCCACCAAGCCCTTCTGCAGGGGCTGGCTGGCCCGGCAGCGCTCAGGCGAGCACATGCTGGATCTTTCTAAACACTATCCATTGGACTTTGGAAAAAAATACAATTAATGGTGTCAGTAAAGATCTGTGAGCCTCGGTAAAAACCAAACAGCTCCGGTCTGTCTGCAGAAAACAACCTATCAGCGCAGTGTGACCGCTGCCAGGACTGCTCAGCTCCAGGCCCTGCTGTGCACGGGACTGCTGCCTCTGAGGGCACGCAGTGATTTCATCACTTGCTTCCTCCACCCCCTCCAAGCCGCACTGCCCTCCTGTCCCACCACCCCAGCCTCAGCTTCTTTACCAAAGAGCAAAAAGTCAAGTCTTCCCTTTTGTGTCGTTTCTCCTGCCAAATCCAGATCAGTCAGCAAGTACTGCAGGATACACCTCCCCTAAGGCCACTCACAAACAAGACAACAGCCAGTTTGGGATCTTAAGGGGAAGATAAATGAGGAAACTTCCTAAATTTGATGGTAAAAATATTCATGAAGATACCAAGTGGCTCAGGTACCTCCAGCTGCTCTCTTGCAGAAGCACCCACCGACTCCCAAGGAAACGCGCAGACGCTTGTCCAAGCCCGTGCAGGGTCTCCAGTGGGGACTGTCGGGCAGCCCACGTAAGCCCACGGAGAGGGACGGACACCAACACAGGTATTACTGGCAGCAGGATATCAACTGACCTTATTCACATCTGTGACGGGCTTTGAGAAGGCAACGGCTCGAGATGCGCCCGGCTCCCGTCCTCCTCTCCAGGCTGGTGCCTGCTGGGGAGCAGGACGGGGCAGCACGTTACGGGCTCTTCCCCAGACGGGTTTGTGAATCTTCAAGGATAGGGGACTAGAAATCTTAACAACGCCGCGCAAGGATATAAAAGCTGCTTTGTGCTGAAATCAGCATTGCAATCTGGAAGCAGAATTGTTGCCACCATTAGTGGATCTGAAAACCACCCAGAGCCAAGCCACCCCCAGCTGGCAACACAAGGTCTCCAGTCCTTGCTGCCCGACTCCAGAGTAAACCGGCCTTGGGCTCGATGCTTACACTGCAAAATAAAGCACTACATGTACATTGGGCTCAATCTACATTTTTACAGTTGCACAATGAAAAACGCCAACAAAAAAAAAAAAACAACACAAAAAAAACCCCAAACCAAAACAGCCAGCAGTCATCTGAAAACCAGTTATTAGATTGCTTGAAATGTCTTGAAATGAAATTCCACGGATTTTATTAGACTACTCAGATATTGATTCTGGTGTGCTTCTTGCTCAGTCTGCAACACAGAAATTCACCTTGCTAGAAAACCCACCAGAAACATGCACTGGGAATGTTTGGGGTTGCTTTGTTTTGCTCCCTCTTCCTTGGCCTACAACTGCCAGCACACATCAATAAAATAAGCCAAGAATTTCAAACAGTAATCTCTTTGTTCCCTGCCTGCACGTCTGCCACCATGCTGAGAGACGAAGAGCACGGGAAGCCTCAGTGCCCACGCAGGAAAAGAAGCGTGCGGCACAGACGCCGCAGCTCCCACCTCCGTCCTGGGTGGTCCTCTCCGTGGCGGTCACCACCTGGCTGCATCTCTGAGGGCTTCTGGGCCAGGCCTGCAGGTACGCCTCCGGAGCCTGCAGCCCTCCTGCCCGCGGGAATTCCCTCCTTGTGCAGGATCCTAAGACGGGAGGGCTGAGACAGAGGTCGAACGCGCCAGGATATTCTGCCGGTCTCTTTGTCGCTCTGGTGGGGTGGTTTCCCTTCCCATCCCCTAAGGCAGTTTAACTTGACTGGCGTAAACGCCGTTGGTTTCACTCCACGGGCACAAAACGGCACCCTGGGGTACGCCTGTGCCAGCAATACACCACCAGTTCATCCGGCCAGCCAAGCTGGGACACGGACGAGTCACGCTCCAGCGAGGTCTCCCCCATTCCTGTCAAATAAGATGATTTTGGATCCTCATCCCAAATTCTCTCAGGTTACAAATTCACGTGATGCCTGAACACTTGACACAAAACAACAACAGTATGAACTATTTTTTTTACCCACATAAAAAGGGAATAAAACAATTAAACCCCAGTCTCTGCTATGTGTGAATAGCTAGTTCAGAGCTCCAAGAAAGCGCCTCCATCGCCCCGGCCATCCAGCATCTAAGTCCCTGTGATGAGGTGCCAGCAGCACGCTCTGTGCTTCACGGCTCGCTTCACAAGGCACCAACCCAGCCCCAAGAATCTGCCATCATTTTCTCCCAGCCCCTGCAGACGTTTCAGCTCCAGCAGCCCTCCCGGCCAAGAGGCCGGCATCCACTCCCTCGCTCGCGTGCCTGCACAGTAAAGCACCGTGCGACAGCCCAGCGAGCTCGGAGGAGAGCGGAGCAGCTGGAAGACGACAACTCTGCAACGTCTAAATTTCTATTTAGCTTTTTTTTTAAAAAAAAAAAAAATAAATAAAATTCACGCTCACAGCATAAACATGAGCTGGGCTCGTACTCCACTCCTCCCTCACTGGGATGTGCTCATCCTTCAACTTACAGCTCATCCCCTCATGAGCTGCATCACTGCCTCGTTAGCAGCACACCCACCCTGTTAACAAGTCAATGCCCCATCCCCACGCTGGGCAGGACGGTTCCATTCTTCACTGAAGGACCTGCCCTTCCCAACTTCTCCAGCATCCCACAGGAGGTGCAGGAGACGCGAAGCTCTCGGACAGCACAGGGCAAAGCTCTGCAGAAGGTGTCCAGGAGCCAAGCGAGTCGAAACCTCGGGCCGACCGGCACAGAGTGTTCTGGATGGGCTGGAGGCTTGGCGAGGCTGGCGCAGCCGAGCGCGGCCCGTGGCCCTGACGGAGCCGTGGCACGGATCCTGGGAGCTGTCTGATGAGTCAAGAAGTCCCGTTGTTCGGTTCACTACACAGCCTGTGAATTAGTCAATCCTCCTCTTTTGTCTGCCCCGCAGGCTGGAGGGGGGGAGGCTGGCCCCCATCCAAATATTGTGTAAGCTGAAAAAAAACCTATTTTAAAAAAAACCAAAACCAGTTAATCTGTAGAAATACTGTTTTTGAGGAACAGGAGAAAGCTGAAGCCGCAACGGATTCCTCGCTGTTCTCCCATTCCCTTCCTCCAAGAGCCTTAAAAAGGCTTCCCACCATCCCGCTACGGCCCTTCTCGCATTACACTCGGATAAACCGAAGAGGAGCGTGGTGCTCGCGTCCTGCCCAAGGTCACGGTGACAGCACGCCGCCGAGGAGGAGCCCAGCCCGGCGGTTCCCGGGGCTCTCTGCCCCAGCCACCGACACCGGCGTTCCCGGGCTGCGGAGCAGCAGGTCACCGGCAAGACCTGCCCCGGCGGGATTCAGGCAGGGGAGCGATGGAGCTACGAGGCTGTTTTCTGTCGGCTTCATTTCCATGGACGCCCACGCAGAAAGCCAACGCAAGCTTCCCAACTTCTACTTTTTTAAAAGGCTTTTCTCTCTCCCTCCTTTTCTTCCCCCCAGTTTTTAAAATCCAATTATAGCACGACTCTCTCAGCAGGGGTCAGTGTAGAATAAGAATCGCCCGAGTTAATGGACATAAGACCAAGAAAGACGAATGCCTAAATGGTTTCAAAAGTTGTATGATGCCGGTTTCATTAACATTTTAATTGTAATGTATCTTTTTAATCTTCTTTCACACCAACGGTTTTATATGCTTCAAAAAAGAAAAAACTGCTGACAACAAAAATATCAACATACCAAAATTAACAGACGGAACTGAGTGCTGTAATGGGAACTGAATGAAATGCAGAAAACCGTGTTAATGATGCATTAAGTGTAGGAATTGTACTCAGACAAGAGTCAAAAATTCAGCGTTACAGTTGTACTCCCCGTCTTTGCCTTCCCCAGATACTCAGCACGACCCCAGATATCTGTCTCTCAGCAGGGCTGTGCCGAAGCAATAACCCAGGCAGCATTACCAAATGCATGCATAGATTTATTCAAAAGAAGCGTGCTTTAAACCTGGCAATTAATCTAATTTAATCCGGGTGGTATACCAGAGCAGCAGATTCAGAGGAGGCTTCTGCCGCTGCTGCTGGCCATTACCCTCTTTACTGAACGGCACCGACGTTGCTGTCACCGCTCTGCAGGCTCAGGTACCGCGGCCACAGCAGCATTCACAGACGTGAAAGATGCAGTTACAACCACCGCGGAACATTTTATTTTACTTAATTAGAAGACAATTAAACCTAAGCGGCAACGTTTCATTAAGCATGGGCACGTATTGATGATGTTACCACGCATAAACGGAGGGAGGCGCAAAAGAAGACGGTAACAGCAGAGCAGACAGATGAAGTTCCAAACAACTTTTCTTTGTAGAAATGAGTGACTGAGCGACACAGATGCTTTCCCCTGCCTGCGAGGCAGGGCTGCAGCTGTAGAAGCGACGCAAAAACCACACCGTTTCACTCGCAGTCCATCAGAACTTGTTAGAAGGGAGAAGACCTAGGCAGAGTGATATAAACCCTCCAACACAATCGTTAGCAAACCATAAAACCCTAAGTTTGCCACGAGAGCGTGATTCCAGCCGTAACTACAACGGAACGTGACCAAAAAGCACGTTGTCCTACTCAGATTTAGTCCTATGAAGGTCGCTACAGCCGGTGCCGCACTGAGGCAGGTTTCCAGTGAAGGGGCACCTAGAAAGAGGAGCCACCCCTGTTTGTGGGAATTTCATTCCAGCAGGACCTCAGCCACGAGCTTCGCACCCAAGAGAAGAGCCTCGCCCCAGGAGGGGCCCGTGGTGCACCAGGGCAGCCAGGCACACCCCGTCCCACCCCGTCCCGCTGCAGGTCTCCCACCCAACGCTGGCCAGGCCCGCCTGCCTCTTCCCTTGGAAAGCAAGTCATTTTAACCGCCTTCAAATGTACAAAACCTCACTCCCCGTGTCTTTCGGGCACCCAGCCATTGCCTTCTGCGTGGCACGCCTTGAAATGCCAACCCTTTATTTATACACCTGCCTGTTACACCTCTATGTAGCATAATCCCTTCAGAGCTTAGCGCCCTGGAAAGCACCGAGCACCGAAACATTATCACTCCTTTGCCATGTCATCGCTAAACAGTATCTTCTACAACATCTCTGCAAGGAATTACGTTATTTCCAAGCCTAACCTTTGTTTTCCTCATGCTTCATATCATCGGAGCGTAAATGTTTGTCCTATGACAGAGAGAACTGGCATGTAAAACATGTACCCCCACACAATATATATATATAACTGAGGCTGCCATATGCTTCCCCAGTGGATATCATGATAGGAACGCGCGCGTGGAGCCGAGCCAGCGCTGGCACTCGAACACAGGACCCTTTCCACACAACCGCTCTGCCACCGAGCCCACGAGCCTGAGTAAGCACAACCTCGGTCATATTTAACTTGCAATTCTTCGCACACGCTATTCTTCACCGCGCTGCCGAAATTCGGTCTCCAGACACCCAGGGATGAAAAACACCTGGCTCCTCTCCCCACATCGACAGATCCAGAAGAGAGCCCGGATTGCTACAAAGGAGGTGCTGCAAAGAAAAGAGGATTTTTCTTCTGTTTTTGCAGACAATTAATAGATCCCAGAACAGACTTTATTGCTGTGGGGATGACACCGGGAGGTGAAGTATTTAATCTCATCCCAGTGACTATATATGGTCACTCTGATGGAGTCACCTCCCGCCCCTCACGCTCCGCTGCCCTTCGCTCCTGGCACTGGCCTCCGCAGCAAACTGGCAGTGCTTGGGCACGGCGCCGGCGAGCCAGAAGTCAGCAGACTCCCCACGTTACTATGCTCTCTCTCCCCCTTTCCCAATTTTTTTGGCTTGTAATTTTAAAAATCTTAAATTGGGAGAAAAACAGAGAGAAGACACAAATACTCAGGAGAAAAAAAAAAAAATTAAGAGTACTTTATAGAAGATTGTTGCATGGGGGAAAAAAAAACAACTGTCAGGTTACTTATGTTTAAATGTACCGTTCATAATCGTTTAGAAGCAATAAAAAAAAAAAAAATCAATCTTTTTGTGAAAAGCGTATCAATTTATTCAGCCCCCACAGAGGGGTTTGTAATTGGAGGGTAGTCTGTGGCTGCTGAAGCAGTAGCAGTGACTTCTGCCCCCCCATCCACCCACCTAGGGGAAAAAAATGCACTGAAATATTTGTCTTCATAGGAAATGAAACACAAAAATGTACTTGACATGCAAATTTTTTTTAAAAGTCTGATGTGAAGACCTCTGCAATGACCGAAGCCAAACTGCGATGCCTGCGAACAGCCCTGGGAACACATGCAGCACGAAATGCGTGCCAAGTGCTATTTATCTTCATTTTACCCCACTGAGCCACGAGCTTTCGGGGGTCTCGGTCACCGTACCAAATAATTGTTCTCGCCACCACCGGCCCCAACGCCTCCTCCGGCGAGGAGCTCGGAGGAAGAGCTGGTGTCACGCACGGGCTGCAAATACCAGCAGCCCTCCCGTCCCTCCTGCCCTCCTCGTCCGTCAGTCCGTCCGCAGGGCAGCTGCCGCCCCAGCCAAATCCGGGGATGAGGAAGAGTGTGGTACCTCCAGTGGGCTGAGACCCCCTCTGCCAGGGAAAAGAAGGAGGAAGCTCCGCACGCTCCTTCCATCACCCAGGGCTCTACGTGGCAGGCTCTGTCCCAGCAGTCCGATTTTTATTACCTCCGTCCCCATTTAGGAGTAACCACATGACAAAAACGAGCACAATCCTGCGCAGCAGAGCTCGCCCGGGGATTGCCTCTCCCTCCCTGGGATCACGGCATTTTAGCAAGTTCTCCCTTAACAGCAGCATTTGCGGATACAAGGAATGTAATATTTAATATTTTCTTAAAATTTCTGTTCTGCCTCCAAACATTTGCTTAAAACCAAGTTGAACTTAAAAAAAAAAAATAAATAAACCGCTAATGAATCACAGTTCCTAGCAAATGAGCAATTGCAGTTGACACAATGAATTATGCCTGAAGCAAGCTGGGAAACATATTTTGCAAATGATCTCATCCACAGGCAAACCTGGCATGACACTTGATTTGCTAAAAAAGACACAAAGCCTGTCAAAATTCCTGTCACTTCACAAATAAAGTCAGGTAGAGAAAACCAACAGCCTCACCCTCTTTTAAGCGTGCTTCACCTACTTCTCAATTGCTCTACAGGCTTGATTTAAAAAAAAACACAAAAAAACCCAAACAAAAACCAAACCCCACACCACCTCCTTTAGGTGTGCCCATCCCAGGTGGGTGCTGAGGGCTATCGGATCCGCTTCCACTTCCCCGGACGAGGAATAGATGGGCTGGGAGGCTGCTCTTCGGATGGCAAACACGGGCTCGGGCTCGATTTGAAGGCTAATCGCAGCAAGATACAATGCTCTCCCTGGCCATCAGGTATGGCAGGGAACTTACAGTTCAGTTGAGTTTCCTCCAGCTGAATGTCTGTATTTTATTTCTTTCATTGCATTCAACTAAACTCAAAGAAATGTAGGAAAAGGGAAAAAAAAAGAAAAAAAGAAGAAAAAAAAAAAAAAGGCAATTAAAGTGCAGCCCCCCCCTGCTCCTCAGCATCCCTGGAGCTCTCTAGGACTGGTTCCTCTCGGCCCGGCACAGCCCACCCGATTTCCCCACCTAAAAAGCTGGCTGGCTACAGAAAACCTGGGAAAATTCAAACCCGTGGCTGAAGCCTCCTTCTAACCCCATTTTGTCAGGCCTGGGTATTTTTAAACACAGGCACTGCACAGAGCAAAGCAAGAGCAGAGTCACATCACCCTTCCGCAGGTTGTTTCGCTATGTTTATCCCCAATCCTTCACCGCGCGCCTCAGAGCCGCGTACCAATTTCAGTACTAGTACGTCAGGAAAGGCAGCTCTCGGATACAGCACATCCCCGCCGAGCTCGGCAGCCCGGCACGAGCCCTCCAGAAGACCTGGCAGGGGAAAAAATAAAAATAAAAATAATAATAAAAAAATAAATTAAAAAAAAAAAAAATCTGACTTTACGTAAGGAGACAGTCTAAAATAAATACTTCCATTCCGAGGCGAGATGGTTTGCATCCCCAGTCGGGTAAGTACACACCAGTCTGGAGGATTCTCTGAACCGAACCCAGAGCTGACTGAGTCGACCAGGCTCTGGCAGGAGATTTCTTGGCGCTTCTTCCCCGAGCGCTAACCGGCGATGCCGCAAAGCGGCCTCGCACCCCCGGACACCTCCGCTTGGGATTTGAACCCAAACCTCGTCCGGAAAGGACTCACCTGGACTTTACAGGCAGGCTCCTTCAAGGTCAAGGAGAGAGGATTTTTCTTTTCTGAACTTTTTAGCATTAATGATGCTCTACCTGCCCCGGACCAGCAGCGCAGCCGCCCCGCAGGGACGCTGACCTGTCACCGGCACCCGCTGAGAGGAACCGAAACCTGTCCCCCTGCCCCAAATCCACGGAGATCCCCTCAGGAAAGCACAGAGTTATGGCTGGGGGAGCAAAAAGGCTTTCATATTGCAAGAGGGCACTGAAAACATCACTTCCACAGCGATACAGCATCAACGCACGCACCCTATCTAAAGGTGTCCGTCTTCTAGGAACAAAGGAGGGCTCTGGGAAAAGCCTGAGGAGACCCGAACAACCAAAACCCCCCGGCGCCGGCACCGAGCGCTCCCCACGGCGCGCCCCAGGCCAGAGCTCGGGCAGGAGAGGCGGGAAGAGAAAATTTCCCCAGGGGCCGGTTCTTGGCCAGCGTGGGACGTGGGGTCTGGCCCAAAGGGTGACACTGCCCCCCCCCCCCCCGGGGGAAGGGGTTCCGAGGCTGGGAACCGAAGGCGTTTGGGGGAACGCTGCCCCACGCAAGCGCACGGCCTGGCCAGAACGCGGACCGCACGTTTCGCCTCAGTGAGCCCCTTCAAACAACGCGGAGACCTGCTGCTTATGCACTTCCCGACGCCTGACTCCTGCCCGACCGCCTGTATGATTCAGGGAGCCTTGGAAGTTTTCTCTGACAAATTCTGAGTTCTAGAAATCCATCCCCGCCCCTTAGTGTTCAAATATTACAACTTTTCTCCCACGAAGCCTTAATTATAAGGCCTCTACAGGAAGAAAAACCCCAAACCCACAGCAGTTACAGCTACGGAAGGACATTTCCTCTCAGGAGGAAGAGGAGAAGATCCCTAATTATTTTATATTTGCTGCTTACTTCAGATCAAACTATTACTACCTCCATTATCCACACCTTGAGGTCACAGACTTTCTGTCCTAGGCTGGGCAAACACCACCAATTCAGCTAATAAGGAAAGGCTCAGCTTTATTCTTTATAGTTGAAAGGTTTTCTTTAATAGCAGGCTACGAATAAGGCAGGTGATTTGGGTTTAGCTGTGCTTGAACGCCACGCTTTTGAGTGGCACCGGTTCTCTTCTCGGCTTCCCCCGGCACCCGGTGGGCACCGGGGACCCCCCGGGGTTCGGACGCCAGAGTCGCCCCGGACCTGCCGCGGCTGTCACCACCGAGAAGCCAACGTGGCACCGAGAGGGCAGCAATCATTCCGGTTTGTTTACCAATTTCAACTTCTCCTACTGTTTAATATTTCAGCTGGAGAAGGTAAACCGGCACGCCAGCCCCTCAATTACGCCAGGCGCGAGGCAAACATTTGGCAGGCATGAAGCACATCAAGCTGCCCGCAACCTCGCAAATGCCTCCTGAAAGGAGGAAAAAAAGTGAATATTCAAATTAACGACCCAGCGGGTAATGGAGACTTGGCTGGAAGCGATCCTGCACTTTGCCGTTGGCCGGTACGGTACGGGTGAGCCCGCCGGAGCGCAGCACGCGATGTACTGCTGTCGTTTTATTTTCCTACAGCGGGGAAGATGTTTGGCGAAGTCCTTGAGCACAGCAAACGCGCTTCAGCTACAGCAGGCTGCAGGCTGCAGCAGGCGGGGGAACGCACCGGCGCTCGGGAAGGCGCTTACCCAAGAAAAACCCAACCACCTACCCCAATTTTTCTCCGCTTCGACACCGCCAAGCGGATTAACGCCCTGCTCCTCGCCGGCAGACGGGTCTCACCTGCGGGGATGGGGGGCACGGCCGCCCGCCCCGCTGCGAGCCCCCGGCCGCCCCAGGAGGGCACCGGGCACCCCAGCGACCCCGGGGGTCGTTCCTCAGCTCCGAATTCAGGCGTTCGGCCGGGTTTTGGTTTTCGGGGTTTTTTTAATATCTCCCCCTTCACAGCGTTTTCCTCCCCTGGGGGACAAAGTATGAGCCTGCGTCTGCATTTAGCCATTAAAAAATAAAATATCCAGCCAGCACCGCAGCCTCTTCAGAAAGGTATTTCTAATAATAACCCGATTTTCCACATCCGTGCAAGACTTGAAAACACAGCAGGAACTAACCCAATCCATCCCCAAACCCCGCTTCCCACGGGCAGGGTGGCTCCCGGCC
>JAVKLA010000052.1:17790047-17815928 GCA_034782735.1 Sagittarius serpentarius | reverse complement strand
TATTATTTTAATTTATTTTTTATTATTTTATTTTATTCTGCTTTATTCTATTTTATTCTATTTATTATTTTATTTTAATTTTTATTATTATTTTTTTATTATTCTATTTGGATTTTTAATTTTTCTTTCATTTTATTGCTTTATGTTTTATTTCATTATTTCATTATTCATTTTTTATTTTGTTCTTATTTCTTTTTTACTTTTGTATCTTATTTTTTGTATTTAATTTTATTATTCTTAATTTAATTTTATTATTTTTATTTCTTTTTATTTACCTTTATTACTTTATTTTGTTATTTTAAATTTTTGATATAATTCTTTCTTTTTTGTTTAATTTTTAATTTTTTATTTCTTTTTTGTTTGATTTTATTTTACTTCATTTCATTTTATTTCATTTTTTCATAGAACGGAATTGTTCGGTTGGAAGGGACCTACAAGCATCACCTAGTCTGACTGCCAACTGCCTTATCATTTTATTTTATTATTTCATTTTTATGCCATTTTAAAAAAAAATTATTTCATTTATTTCCTATAGGATGTCAGCTGGGGTGCGCGGAGCCCCCCCCGGGGTCCCAGCCCACCCACCTGCTCGTTCATACCGCTCCGGGGGCCGGAGGAAGGGGTGGGCACCCTGCCCCGCTCCGACCGCCTCCGTCCCCCTTCCCACGGCGCTTCCGAGCCGAGGGTTCGGCCTCAGGCAGGACGCAAACCGTGGGAGGTGATGGTTACAGGGGTACGGCGGGGTCGCCGCGTCCCGTGTGACGCTCAACACGCGTGCGAGTTCTCGGAGGGTCCCGGCCCCAGCCCTCCCTTGCGCCCCGAGTTCAAATACCCTCAGAATCTCGCCTGGGAGGGGGAACGGCACTAGCTGGCAGCTGCGCCGCGGGGCTTTGCAAGGGCTCTCGCTCACCCTCTTCGAGAAACGACCTTTTTACCCTTCTCAAGGGTTCATTCAGAATATTCATTAAAGAAAGAAACAGAAGAAAAAACCAAGGGAGGCGGAAGTTTGCATGTTCCAAACAAACATACAGCGTGGTTATGTATCCTGCTGCTCGGGCCCCAGCGGTGGTGCCGAAGCCCAGCGGAGGGAATCGGCCCAGCCCGGGGGGCCATGGCGGGTACCAGACCCCTCTGGGCTTCCTTCACCCGCTGCTCCCGCTCCCTCACCGCACACTCGGACCGTGGGATCTCGCGATCGCGAAGGATCTTTCTTCGAGTCGTCCCAAACGCCGTGCGGTCGGTCCTGCTCGGTGATGGGGCTGGTCCGTGGGCAACGCCGGGGCTCCGAGCTCCGGCCGTTCCCTTTGGAGAAGAAATCCTGCGGGATTCGCTTAACGATCGCACTGGGGGAATGTCCGTGTGTCCCCGTCCGTGTTCCCAGCCCGCCCCGCTGAGCTACCTCCCGTGCCTGCAGCTCCCCCAGTTTCTTAAAGCCAGCCGAGCGGTTTTTCAGCCCCTTGTCTGTTTTATTTCAGTAATTAATGAGATCTTGCCACCTACGCCTTCTCGTTTCCATTTGCTGCTGCCTGTGCCATCGCAGCAGTCGGTCCTGCAGACCTTTCCTCACTGGGGGCCTGGACTTTATAAACGTTGGTGCCTGTGCTGGTCTTTGCCTGTTGGCGAGGGAACGGCTCCGTGGGCACAGGGCGTCACCGCGTCCCGCCGGCTGCGTCCCGCGGGGTTCTGCGTCCCGCGGGGTTCTGCTTGGAATCACCACGTGCAGGAGCTGCTCTGCTCAGGGAGGGACCGAGCGAGCTGCAGGGTGGGACGGGGCGATGGATGCCCTTCAGGAGGTTTAAACCCTCCACGTCGATGAGGAGAAGACGGCCGCGGTCTGGCCGTGGTGGTGCCCGGCGGCGGGAGCGCTCCCGAGCCGGCGGCGCTGCGGGCTCCGGCGGCCCTCCTCCACCACCCTCCGCGGGGCTGGCGGGCGACGCTGCACGCCCGCAGCCCGTGGTGAGCACTGAGGGGAACCCGTGGGGGCACAGAGCTCCCATTCCCAGTAAAACCCAGGGGAGTTCTGGTTTTTGATGGTCTCGCAGCCCAGATTTTAATGTCAGAAGAAGACGTCCCCAGCCAACCGAGACCTGTGCTGACCCACAGCTCCGCAGACCCGGGCTGGAGCTGAGCCCGGGCACCACGCGCGGGACCTGCCGCGCTCCCGGGCTGCCTCCAGCGCCGCTCTCTTCTTCCGTACCCTTCTCCTGCGGTAAAAAGCCTTCTAAGCGTTCTAGACAAAAGCACAGTGATCTGAGGTGGGACTGCTTGAGACTTGTGGGCAAATTTCCCTTCCGAACTTCATCCTATAGCCTAAAAAAAAGAGTCATTTTGCTTTGTTGCTTCTCTAAGCCCAAAATATTAAAATCAGCAAACCTATTTGCATGACTAAAGTGCGCAGTGTTAGCCCTACGTCTTCTAAATAAATTTCAAAGGAACAACAAAAACCTCTTTAAAGCACGAGCCTCTTTCTGTCTGTTTTGCATGCAAGATTGTGTCAGAATTTCTTTGAATCTGGAAGTTTCTTTTCTCTCACACTCTCGAACATTTATCATTTCGAGGCTGCCTTAAAATCTGCAGCAAAATATCCCCATATTTTAAAAACCAACATTGGATGCCTAGAACTGCTCAAGGCTGAGGAATTTCATTAGCACTTGACACTTTAAAAAACAGTGTCAGGTCAGGACAAACACATTTTCTTTGCTGCGCAAGATAAAGTTAAGGGTTTTTTTTTAGAAATGATGCATGAGAAATATGTCCCAAAACTGCATTCTGAGGTAGAGCAATCGTACTCCCCTTAAAGCGTGACGTCCCCAGCTCCCCTCCCTTGTTTTTCATTGAAGCATCTCAGCATGATGCTACAAACGCTTCAGCACCTGCGTGGACACCCACTCGCCGTTTCACAGCGAAGGGAACTGGGCAAGGGTGGCCCACTTGGCCACTTCCCGAACGGAGCGGAGCCGCTGAGTGTCATTCCGGTACAAATAGGCCAAATACCCCCTGCACGAGCTCCCCTGTGGCAGGCGATGCCCGGCTGGGCCACCACGTCCCCCTCCGGGGCCTGCAGCACCGCTCCTCGGCGGCAAACGGCCCTGGGGGGACGGCCAGCGCCCTCCCCTTGTCCCCCCTCGCGGGACCACAGCTCACGTCAGAGCATCCCCACGTTGCAGAGGACGTGGGGACGTGACTCGAGTAATTCCTACGGCCCCGAGACGTTTCTTCTACCGGCTGCGTTTGCCAGCAGAGCTCAGGCTCGGCGCAGGGATGGGAGCGGGTGGGGCGGATTTCGGAAGCCCCCTGCACCTCGCCAAGCTTCGTGGGAAATCCAGCCACGTCCACGGGGAGCTGCGAGGTGCTGCATAGTCCGAAAAATCCCGTTCTTCCCCAAGTGCTTAAGCGGGACAAGAAAACCTGAGCTCCGCGACTTGCCCGGGGCCTCCCCCAGCGCTGAGAGAGCAGAAAGCCTGCTAAGGCTTCAGCCCAGAGAGCATCTTCCTTCCCTTCGGCCATGGGCGTTTTAAAAATGTTCTGTGATGGAGAAAGAAACATTTCTTAAGTACCATTTGATGTCTCGGAATGGCTCCAGGGCTAGAGAAAACATGTTTATTTACTACTATGCTGATTTTAATGCGAAAGATTGGTTCAGCGAGTAGCGGAAACAAAATAGGCAACATTTTACATAATGTCTGCAAAGTGTTCCTGGGCTGATGAAAATATTTTCTTTCTTTCTCTCTCTTTCCTGCATTTTTTTTCTAATCTAGCATTTCAAATTGAAGAATGGCTTGAGGGCTGAAGAAATCACTTGATAAAACACCCGTATTTACATTCGTGCAGGAGAAAAGCTAACTTCCCCGCCCCCCCCGCCCCCCCAATCTGAACAGTAGTTTAGGGAAGCAGAAGAAACAATCCTGCAGTATCCCCCGTCCGTTTAACCCTTCCCGGCCGCAGCTCTTCAGTTAAACATCAGCTGTTCACTGCAAAGCTTTAGAGATTTTGTTCCTTCGCCAAATGCCGGGCTCTAAGGACACCGAAGGTGGTGCAAATACATTCTGTGTCTCGCTTTCCAGTCGTATTTCTGAACGCCTGGTGGGGGGAGCCAGCCTGGCTGGGTACCAGACTCACAGCTCTCAGGGAGCCCACGGCAAAGCACCGCTGCACCAATCTCGGACGAAACCAGTGAGCAGAGGACAAATTTATGTCGTGCAGGGATGTGACTTCCCAGCAAACTCGGTAACGAACAGGGCCTGCAAGGCCTTTCTAATCTCCCTACCTGCAGCCCCGCGCTCGCGGGGATGCCACCGATGGTGACCAGGCTGGGCCGCTCCCCAGCACTTTGCGGCTGCGGGAACCACCACGTACGCCCAGCGGAGCGGCTCCGGGCTGGAAGAGGATGCTGGAAGAAATGCAAAAATTAAGGCGGCTGTCTGAGAGACTCCTTTTTCTGAAGCAGTCCCGCAGAGGAATTTGCAAAGCAGATCAATTGTCATATTAGGATGAATTTTTGTAACTGGGACAGAAGTTTTCTTTGTAGGGAGAAACAGTATTATCTACCCAGGCCAACGCACGCCACCAGTATTAACATTGCGCTGTGAACTACAAGGCAATCTGGTAGGGAGAGGAAATGACCTGCTACCAGAAACCTTTTACGTTGACGCTACATTTAGCCAACACTTCAGCGTAATTGGTATTTGTAGGAGAGAGGAGAGGACACAGCAGGTATGTTACAGCCGTATAAAGTTCATTGAGATTAACATACCATCATAAATAGCAGCAAATGACAAAACAAAATGTATCAGAAACCCTCGTTTATTTATGTATGGCAGAGGGATTTGCCTTTTCCTCTCCCCACCATACCAGCCAAGTGAACTTCGCCAAATGATGAGTTTTGCTTGCCGTGCTCCAGCCTGCAAGAACGGAGACAATCTTTAATGTCTTTGTACAAAACTAAGACACCGCAAGTGAGGAAAGAGTTGGTTCCTCGGGGGATTTGTTGCAATCAGTGTAGTGGAGCTGAGTGGTGTGGGAGGATGCCCAGGCTCGGGCCATACAGAGCAGTAACTCTCTGGGTACACACCCCTCAGCCACGAGGCTCGAAACGGGTCTGAAGGTAGGTATTACGTCTGCCTTTCCCTTTGGGAAATGGAGATAAAGAGGTAAAATGACAACCTGTGACCGTCCCGGGAATTTATCTGCTGGCTCTGCCTCGTTAGTCTCTTGCTCCTCTGCTCCTTGACCGCTTTGTGGTGTCTTCATTTCACTTCCCACTCCGGAATTACACTCTGCTCCCATTAGGGAGCCTTGCTGGCGTCTATTTCACTGGGAAAGCTTTAACCCTGCTGCAGTAAATCTCTCCTGGGTCACGGGGGGTCTCATTCCAGCCCAGCAATGTTTTCATGTCAGCCCCGCAGAGATCTCCCGGGAGGGCCAGGGCTCAGAATTGCCATTTTGACGGTGTCGGAGCGCTCTGAACCAGACCGTGACCCTGGGAGATAACTGTCATTGCAGGCTGCTTGTAACATTAGCAATTGCGATTGCCAGGCGCAATCGGCCGTGATGGGACGATGAACGGCGCATTCACCGCACCTTCCTGTTACCCATCAGGCCTGAGGAGGGACGGGGCGCTAACACCGCAATTTTGGGACAAGCCCCCGAAATCTTTGCTCAGCCAAAGCTGCAGGACCCAGGGAGACAATTTCTTACCCAAGAAAGCCTTTCATTTGTTGTCTTTGGTGGCTGTTCAGCTCAGTTATTTTTTTCTCCCCCCGGTATTCTCCTTTTCAGCTTTGACCGTGGTGTGACAGGCCCAGCTATCCCAACCCTCCGTCTGCTCCAGCTCATGTAATGCCGACCAGAAAATGGGAAACACCGCTAGCAGGCTCGGCCACCTCACTCCTCTGGGCAAGGCTTTCCCACATCCGCATCCCCAGTGACGTGATGAAGTCACTCATGGGACAAGACACTGCTCAGAGTGAGCCCATGTGACGGAATTGGATGTTAGAGTTGTTATTTTTTATAAAGAAAGTTCTGAATTCTTTACATTAAGCACCTACTCAAGGCTCGGGCATCGCCCCACGCCACGCATGGGGCACACGTTGCATGACACGGTGCAAACAGTGGCTATTTTGACTACAGCCAGGCTTATTTGGTTTACATGAAAACACTTAGGAAGAAGTTAAAACACACAGAAATGAGAGTGTCTCCAAGGTGGCCGCATTGTCCCAACTAAAATGGTACAAGGTTGTGCGCAAAAAGGCTTTACTTGTTTGTACATAGAGAAATCCTTCAGATCCTGCTGCGAGAATCGCTCCAGAAGCGCAAGGCACCGCTTGCTTCCAGCCGGGCCTCCCACGTGGTGAGAGCAGGACAATAACAAAAAAACCCACGTACCGTTGGCCTGCTTTAATCGTTATTTATGACATACTGGTACGGTGACTGTGCAAACAGGAGCACAGAAAACCCAGTCCCGGGCGGCATTTTCCCTCTGGCTGTTAATTCACGTGCAGGGACTAAATGCCCCGGCTTAGCTGAAGTTGCCGGGCTCTGATGCTGGAAGGCTCCTGACCTCCCTAGACACAGACTGCAGACTTTTTTTCCCAGGAGCAGCATTAAAATAAAATTTCCAGAAATACTTTCAACTTAAAAGACTCAACCTATTGGTGGATACCTCTTCTTGTAAATGAGCCTGGTCTTTAACTGCCTTGACGGCTCAGAAATTGTGTTTAACTTGAACTGGCACAATTCACAGGATTTACAAGTCCTTCTCTGGATGACTGCTTTCTCTTTAAGGTCTGACCATGATCTCTGGTCCCAGATGCATCCCCTTTCACTTGGCTGTGTGAGAATACGACTTGTTAGCGCAGGAACTACTGTACCAAGCGACGTGGGTGACTGCGACACTCTCCTTAGAACTCGCGCCTGCTGCAGCGCGTTGCATTTGAGGTGACCTGTTTGCTTCCAAAAGCTTGACACTCGGGCAAGGCCCATTCCTTTCTGGTTTGGCGGAGAGGGTGAAGCTGGGCTCTGTGTGCCCCTGGGAACGTGGAGGGGTGTCTGCAGCCAGCCTGGAGGTTTCGGGGACACCAGGCAACACCCTGTGATGTATCTCAAACCAAAACTCCCTGCAGACTATCTCAGGCTTCTCACATAGCGTGGCTCATTTCTTTGATACAGCCATCACTTTTTCCAAGTCTTTCTTGGATAATAATTTTAATTAATTTAAAGTTGACTGCTCAGATGACTGCTGAGCAAATCAATGCTCCCCTCTCAGCCTCTCCCTACAGATTCCCTTACATCCCTCACCATTTTGGGACCCGGGTGCACAGAAACACAAGCAAGGTGCCTTAAATCAAGCAGCTCAGGTCACCCCTGGGGGGGCAAGTAACTCTGGCCAGGTGGAAAGGGGACGGGGTGGCCACATGTCCGCTCTGTGGGAGACAACGACACCCTCAACGAGAGTGTGCAACTGCCTGAGATGAAGTCAGGCGTTTAATTTTATTAAGATAGGCATGTAAATTAGACTGGCATAATCAGTCTGTGTTTCCCCTTCCTTTCTGTAGAAGAACATTTTGGGTTGAGGCGTCTGTGCTGTGACTGATACAGCGAGTCACTGTTGTCAGAGCCGTGATTCCCGAGTTGATGCTGCAGTGCTGGAGGTGGAAGCGGGTAACCTTGGCTCCCCGCTCCGCCCGGGCAGGCGAGCCCCGTCCTCCTCTGCCCGGCGCCCAGGAGCCGGTGTCACCGGCAGGTGCTGCTGGCAAGTGGCTCTTCCACCACTGCAAGTGGGCTAATACTACTACCGACACCCACTGAGGATTTTATCGGTTAACGTTAGCATGTGGACAGCTGAACCAGCAGACCTGGGCTCCCGTCTTCTCCAGTGACGGCCAGTGACGATGGGAGGGGATGGAGCAGCCCGGCCTCCCTGCGGCTCTGGGCTTGGCCCACGTGTCCCCTGAAATGCTGCTGCTGGACATGAGAGAGTCTGGATTTTTCACTTGGAGTGACTGAGGTGATCTTCTGAATGATGGAGTGATTGAGGTGATCTTCTGAATGATTAAGTGATAACTTCCTTCATGGTAAGAATTTTAATGCCTTGTGACTGTGAAATTTCCTGAATATTTAGCTTCCACATACTGTGGGAATGTCCTGAGAAAACAGTGCCCGACTGTCAGCTCCTCTCCCACCTCCTCTGCCCGCTCAGCCCAGCCTCTCCCGGGAGAGGAGAGGATGGGAACTGGGAAGTGCCCAGCCAATTACAGGATCAAACATCTGCCTTTCCGCAGCGTGACACGTGGGGCAAGGAAATGCCGAGTGGGAAAACCACCCTGCATCATGGGGTGCCTTTCACACCTGCATATTGATACAGGCAGAGGACGCTCTGCAGGGGCTGGCTGGGTATAAATAACAATAAAATGTGGCACAACCCCCCAAATACTCAGAAAAACGAGAGAAGCCAGGTGTTTGCCTGCTGGGTTCATCCGACGACCGTTCCCCGAGCCCACTGCCGTGCTCCAGAGCCGCCGGCAGCACCGCAGCCGCACTGGCGTTCCCCCCGGGCAGTCGCGCCGTACCCGACCTCCGCCCCGTCAAATCAGGAGCGTCCAGCGTAGTAACACAGAAGAGATTTTGAAGAGAGAATTGTGCCCAGATTTTTCCATTGTTTGTAAAAGTGGCATCCCGTCACCCAGCAAGAATGGCTCCACTACCCCTGAGTCCCATCAGAAAACACATTTTAATGCTCCGTTCTGCTCTGGAAGAGCCTCTTACTGCTCCAGTTACTGCTGGGGCCGAACTCCTGCGGGGAGATCAACTGGATACACACAGCAGCCCCCGAAGCAGCGTGGATGTGGCCCGGAGCGCGCGCTGCTCTCGGCAGAACAGAACTGACGGCCGCCTGTCGGTGCCAAGCAAGGTGCCGCTCATTTTTTAAACTCAGGCTACTTTAGTATCTCTTTTGGCAGAAATCAGGAGGGGAGAAAAAAGTAAAAGAAAAAAAAAATTATCGCACTTTGATGGCTTCCTCTCGTACCTCAGTGAAATACGAAGGAAAAATGTAAATTTCTTTGGGTGGCAATCTCACCTATTAAAGTTATCTTTGAAAATATGTTTAGTTACAATCAAACCAACTTCTCCCTGGGACAAATGCTCCCTGTAATCTGTGCTGCAGACCTGACGGAGGATTTTAATATGGCAGCTACGGCAGAAAGCAGATCCTGAAGATGACCTTTCTCATAGGGTTGGTGCACTGCACACAAAAGATTTCCAGAGTGGCTCCTGGTGCTGAAGTCAAGCCAAAACCCTTAATATTTCTCACACAACCAGAGCGTGATCTTATCGCAGAGGCCGCAGTCAGAGCCCGTGCATTGGCACAGCTCTTTGCTATTGTTGAGAAAGTCTTGATTTGAGAAAATTTAGAGTAAGAATGATCCCTCCCGAAGTGTACTGTTACTCTTTATTCTGTATCTGCCCTGGTAGCTCCACCATTAAAAAGGGAGAGGACAACCCAGGAAAAGCCATCACTTCAACTCCCTCAGGACAACGCGCTAAGTGATGAGAAAGCTTCCCCAGCCAAAGATCTATTGGAAAGAAGACTTCAGCCTATTAATTCTCCAGGTTTCCCACAACAGTTTTGAGAGCTTTTGTTTCCCATTGTTACAAGACAAATTTCTAATCCACTCTTCATTAGGAGCTCTGCAGCGATGTGACATCCCGCCCTGCCCCCAGACTCATCCATCGTTGCGGGACGTCTCGTACCTGCTCCGAGGTGCTGCCCGCTCCTGGCCGGGCTGGGCTGGGCTGGGCTCACTGGCACCAGGCAGAAGGAGGAACTGGAGCACCAGTTCATGCACGCAAAAGCATGGGAAAAAACCTGCTGTGATTTACCCACACAGAGTTCAATAAACATTAGATCTGATGGCATTCATCGTTTTTTCATAGCATGCTCGATTACTGCTTCAGTTATTGCTCAAATGACATCATTCCTGGCAAAGGAATTGATTGATTTTTTAATGAATATTCATATGGCATTTCAGCCAGGAGTAGGCATTAATATTCTAAGAAAGAAGAATGAAACGTACATCCTAATTTAATGAATGATTGTAAATATGTATCTGATGGATAATGTGACGATGAGCATTTAAAAAGGCATCCATAGTCACCTCAGGTGCTTTTCTTAGGAACAAAGGGGCAACCAGGATGCAGGCAGGGCGAACGGGGCGAGGGAAGAGGTGGGACTGGGCCACCCCGTCGGGGTGCTTCTGCCCAGCTTGTCACGACACAGCTCTCCTGTGGCTCGGGTCGGGATTCCGCACCCAGCCCAGCCTGTACCTTAAATACCCCGAGATAAATCGTTTAACTATTAGTATTAAACTGATGGTGCTTGCGGACCCCAGGAGACACTGGGGCTGCGATGTGGTAAGCACTGGAAAACACTGATGAGCGCGAGCTGTGAAGCTCTCCACCAAGAGGCAGGAGATGAGCAAGGGAGACAGGAGAGAGCACCCATCCCCTCCGTGCCCGCTGGGTGCTGGGCACCCGTCCGGTCCCCCCGCCAGCAGCTGCCGTCCCAGCCCGGAGATCCCGGGGGCTTGTTGGAGCCGGTCCTGCTGCGGCAGGCAGGTAGAGCGTAGCTCTATCCTCCGTGGAGCTCTGTCATGTTCAATACCCGTCACCATATTACGAATGCAAGGCTCGCGGTCCCCAAATGTACATACATTTGTCAGACACTCTTAAGATGTCTCCCTGTTCTGGGCACTGATCCTTTGCGAAGGCAACAGTTGTAGCGCTTAAACAGCGACAATGGGCTCAGTTCTCCCCCCGCCCCCCGCCAGTCCCAGCTCTGGAAAGTGCTACAGCATGGGCTTAGTGCCTCGCTGCTTACAGCCTCTTAGACAGGCGTTTAATTTGAATGTGTGTTCCGTCCCACGGGGAGAGCACACACCTGAAGCGTCTTCTGGAAGCAGGGCTTAAATCAGGGCATCGCCGTTAAAGTCACCGAGGTGACAGGCATGAAAGGCCATTTATACCCAGCGGCTTTCTATTGTGCAAGGGAGAGAACAGGCCCTTCTGCTGACAAAGCAGAAACGCGCCTCATCCCCACATGAAATGCAAAAAGTGATACCCTAAATTCACTGCAACCTGCGCAGAATTGCAGGCAGGACGGCGCTGAAATCTCCCCTGTACTGAGACGGAGGAGCAGGGACCCCAGCGGGTACAGAACTTGTTTTTCTTTCCCTCTCCAATCAAATCAACCACTTGCTACTCCTCTTAGCAGCTGGCAGGGAAAAAAGATACCTTTGCAGGCCAGCTCCTGAAACTCTGACGTAAGAAAACAGCCACGGAAAACGGTTCCGTTCTCTCCAGCGCACTGGAAGAGCGGCCCTGCAGCCGGGGCTCTTGTTTGCACATCAAGACGCGTGGGACCGGGTTTGCCGATAAAAATATATACAAAGTTATGCTTGGTATGGAACAAGCAGGCAGTAGCTGCTGAAGACTTCCCAACATCCCGCTTTTGGCTTGCCTCCAAAATACCAAAACAAAACAAAATTCAGTTGGCATCTCTGCAGATTGAAGCAAGTTTTCTTTTTGCAGCAATTGCTGAACAAACGTTTCGATACTGTGCCACCGCCTCCACCCCTGCTTTCTCCCCCAAATCATGCGCTGGAAGGATGTAAAAGATATTCAAGGTCACAGGCAGGCGGTGAACAAACCTGGCTGTTGCCTGTCTCCGTCCTCTCCGGCTTTACTGCACCGCGTCAAACGACGCAGAGCACAAGCCGAGGGCGATGGGTGCGTTTGCCCCGCGGGACCCACAGCAGTGGGGTGGTTTCTCCAGAGGGGCTGAGCTGCAGCGGTTGGCCCCGCTCGCTTCTTGTTAGGCTGGCGGCTTTTGGACCTCCCCCGCCGCCCCCCGCCCAGGAGGTGCAGCTTGCACACCTGGGCTGAATTCATCCCCTCGTGCTTGCTGTTCACACAGGAAAAACAAACCCCTCTTCCTCCGGATGGTCCCATCCACGCGCCGCTCTCAAAAGCAGCAGGGTGTTTCTGTGCAAGCCAGGAAGCGCGGCAGCAATGCGGGAGCTACAACGGCAGCAAAGTCGGCCTGGGAAAAAACCCACAGCAGGGGCCTGAAATGAGGCACTTCACAATTTGGCCTCGTATTTCTTGTACTACACACCGACACAAAGCAACGTACATCTTCTGTACGTACGCACATTGCAACTTGACCTTATGAGCATCGCTGTCAGATGGTTTATTTATTTCCCCAAGAACAGGCAGTTTTGTTTGAGAAGAACACAAGGTGAAATCCTGACCTTGCTGAAAGCACTGAGAGTTTGCCATTGACTCCAGCAGAACTAGACGTTTATCCAGAGCTATAACCAGTTTTCTGGTCTTGGTTCTTGCGTCAGTTCTTTGTTGGTGCTCGATGCTCTAAAGGAAGAGACCAAAGATCCTCTAGCCCCTTCGTGCATGCCCACTATTCCCAAAGAACAGAAAACGAGGCATCGGTCCCCTCCTGCCCTCTCTGGTAAGCAGTTACAGCCCTTGAAGAGTGAAATTTGCTTGCCCTTATTGTAGCACATTGCTGTCATCTTGTTATTGATCATAAAAATTATCCTGTGATTTCTCAAAACGAGGCACCGCATTCATCCCCTTCTGAAGGCGTTCACAATGTGTGAATATAGGCATAATTTAAATAAACAATCTCTGTGGAAACCACCCCCCTGCTATCGCAAAGAGCAGTGCGCTCCCCTGGCTTCGGACAGCCAGATTTCAGAAATACGTGTATTTCTGCGATTCTGACCCGGCTAGCACGGCAAAGCCCTAACAGCAGCCCCCTTAAGCACAGCAATAGCTACTTCGCAACCAAGCCTTCCCATCTACCCAGAGGAGCTCTCTTTGTATAGCGTCTTAACCAGTACCTAAAATGATTTCAGTGAAATGCTGCCTTCTTCTGTTTATTTGTCACAACTGATGCTCTGGTGAACAGTAAATAGGAAATTTGTTGGCAAATCAGCACTACCAGCTTGGTTCATTAGGAAACGCGGGAGTACGAGAGAACTGTGTGCAAGTCCCTGCCGTGACTCGCGCTGGACCCTCAGTCCTTGAAGCTCAGCAAGTTGTACAAATCCTGAAGGCACATAAATCTCTCCTAAACCGAACCTGGCAAAACCGAGACAGCGTGTGTTCATGTAATTCTTAGCAATAAGGCCTGGGTTATTAAAAGGATGGGGGCTGATTAACTCAATGCGCGCCCAAGAAGAATTCACGACCAGTTTTGCTAAGAAAACTCCCCATTTAAAATGCCATCCATTTTAGCCGCGCGTGCTGCTCCCCACTCGCCTGCCTCCCCCCCAGCCCCGCTGCATTGCACAACGCCAGGTTTCATGTTTGCCACCAGACAGTTTGCAGTCAGCCTCACATGGTAAAGAAGGAAGTAACAGTGCCTACATTGCACATAACTGCAAGCAAATGTGTTTCCAAGAAACTATTAAGCAGTGTTCATTTGAAGTTTAAATTAAAAAAAAAAAAGAAAACCTTGGAAGCATTTTTCTTGGCTTGGAGCTTTTTATGAAATTCAGATTTTAAGTGAAATCTGTCCAGGCAACATCAGCAATGCAGCGAAGCCAGGCTGCATACAGCGATGCGGCATCTCGGGCTCCGACAGATGAAGCAGGGATCCAAGTCCTCCCCAGCGCCATCCACCCGCTGGTCGTCCCCCCCGCCACCATCGTCCCCTTCCAGCAGGCCTGGCAAGGCCGGAGCAGCGACCCGCAGCCCCCAGGGCCCAGCCTGGCACCTCAACACGCTCCCACCCCGGGCAGCGACCGCGCCGGGGCTGGCGGCCGTGTGGGCCACACGTTCCCTTCTGCTGAGCCTGCAACGAGGCGGCACCGTCCATCCCAGGGACGTGGAGGCAGCTCCTGCCTGGGACCGCTGCCGGGCTCGGCCAACGCCTGCCCCAGCCCAAATGCCTTTGCCCAGCCAAAGGCCGCTCCATCACCCCCGCAAGCCCCCTCCCCTGCCTGGGGTTGGCTTTGGCTCCAAATCACAGGACGGCGTTAGGGTCAGCCCTGCGCCCACCCAGGGGGGCTGGCCGGGGACCGGGGTCCCGGGGCTGCGTGGGTCCCCACGCACAGGGATGCTGGCAGGAGACTCGCCAGGACACGGCGGCTCTGTATGAAACGGCTCCTTTGTACACAAAGCCGGGCGTAGCACACAGCCGCAGTTGTCCCTTCGGAGGTTTGCATGGATGAGGCCACTGTCCCTCGGCAGCTTCAGACACCCTTGATGTCAGAATAAATGAACAGGCATCATTAAAGTAACGCATTACGCTTTTAAAATATACACCGCTGTAATTTATTTTTTTTAAATCATTGCTCATTTTTAGAGGCAGGGAGATAAGACTCCTCTGAAAAAAAAAGCTCTTTGCCCATCTAAATTCTCCCCATTACCGAGCAAATGGTTTGCAGCAACAAATTTATTCCGCAGCATCTCCTGTGCTCTTTTTTGTTTGAAAAAGCCACAAACAGATTGTGATTTTCTCTAACAGATTCACCATCTGGGAAATTTTTCATGCAACTCCTTTCCTCACTGGGAGCAAGTTACTCAGAGGGGAATTCCCAGCAGAGAGCAGACTCTGAAGGGATGGGTGGTTCATTTAATTAGCATGCATAATCTTGACATCCTTACTCAGGCAAAACTCTCACCAGGGCCAATGAGAGGTTTTTTTTTTTAAAAAAGAAGCAGCTAAGGACTTTGCTATTTGTCTCGTGGTGTTACATACAGTATTTTCCTTGCAGGGGAAAGTTGGCTTTTGGATGTATTAGAGACTCTGATTTACTACAGTCTTGTGCGTCCAAGGTCAGGATGCGGCCTTTCCAGCCGCCGTCACAAGGCTGAGCGCTGGCAGGAGGAGAGCTGGTGGCAGAGGAACAGCTCCCTTTCGCACACTTACCCCGTCCGGGGAACATCACGCATTTTTGGAGCATGCTCTCTGCGGCCAGCGGAGTGTGGGGTGGAGGTCAGCGGGGGAAGAGGCCCTCCGAAACCCAGCAGGCATCAGCTCAGAGAAGTGTCGTGTTTATACAGCCCTTGTGCAGGTTACGTGGTCTTTTTTTCCCCGGCAGATTAATTTATCGCTCCAGAAAGATGCGGGAGATGCAGGGATGCTTCTTTCATCTATGGTAACTTAAAGCTGCTCCTATGGTGCATCAGCACACAGAGAAGCCTTGAAGCGCGGCACACACGCGGTCGTGATTTCAAGCCACCCTGGCAGAGAGCTCAGAGCAGCCCCTGACAGCCCAGCTCTGCTCTCACCTAAGCACAGTTTTGATAGCTGCACAAGAAGATCTTACACTAAACAATTTTCACTGGCTCATTACCGGACAAAACTTCGCTTTGAACTGACATTTTCTGGGCACGATGACTGCTTTGAAGCAGGAAGACAAAATTAGTGCAGAGAGTTGGCAGGTGAAGAAATGAGAGGGGTTTTTTTTCTTTTTCCCCAGCAGCAGAGCTGTCCAGAAGCTATGGAAACCTTGTTTGGCTAAATAAAAACGCAGAAAGATAACAAGGCGTCATATTTTCCAGCAACGCCTTCACTGGAACAGCATGCTATCTGTGTGTGCTAGAGGCTCCAGAACAGCCAAAGCCATTCCTGAAAGCAAATGTGCCGTGTCATTTTCCACAACTGGTAGTAAATGCTGTCTCCTACATCCCCAGGAGGGAAAGAAACAAAATCAGTGACTTACGAGAACCCTGGGAAGAATGACAATGAGCTTTCAGCCAGGTAAGGCCCTTTAGGAGAAGGGGCTGGTCTCTTCTCCAGTCTGCTCCCAGTGCTTTTTTGAGACTTACACCTGTAGATGGGGTCAGACCCTGCCCCAGCTTGCTTTTACGGAAAATGGCAGTCCTGATGCTAAAGCTGTACAGACAGAAGCAAAAGGCTCAGCTTTTGGAGCACACTCCGGGAGTAAGCTGAGGGTGCTGGCACGGCACAGTGCCTGCCTTTGAGGAACCCCGAGGCCGTTCCCCAGGGTGGGGCACCGCGTGGTCATTCGGCTTCCCGGCCTGGGCCAGTTACACTGGCACGGTGAGGTGCCCAGGGTAGAAGCTCACTCTCGGAACAGGGCAAACAAGTTCTTCCCTAGAAGATGGCAAAGGTTCAAGAGATGTATTTAAAAATAACATTAATAATAATAGAAAATGCACATTTACAGAGTACATTCCTGAGCCTGTTACTGTCACTGAGTCCGATACTCCACAGCACTCCACCAACTCTGCCATCTGCCATTGTGCTAATAGCACCAGCCACATTTCTGAGCATTGCTTACCGTTTCCTATGTAATACTGAAAATGAGAATATATCCACCCTTGCCCAAATCATCCTCTCTCTTGGAAACGTCCTTCCCCTTTCTTTCAAGTCCTCCACTGTGACTCTTCAGCTGTTGAGCGGGGATAACAGACAGGAGCATCTCATACATGCATGGGGATGTGGGCTGCCTTACCCACAGAAATATTTCTCCAGTTCACCTCCAGTTTTGTCCACAACGGTCCTCTCGGTGCTGGTTCTCTGAAGCCCGTGCCTCCACTGGCTCCAACCTTGCCAGTCACTGGAGGACAAGTCCTGTCCACCACCTATTTTAGTTTTTTTTGCTGCTGCACATCACTGTAGTACTTTCCACATAAGAACAATAGGAATTATGGAGTCCATCATAGTAGGAATATTCCCCTTTATTCCCATAGGAAGCATCACAACCGTGTCCCGAAACAATACAGCTCTGCACCGCAAGCTCAGCTCCACGCAAGGAAAGGAGGAAAGGCAGCACCTTCTAGTAATTAATTGATGTGCACCTCAATGCGAAGTGACAGTTCCTTCCAATCACTCAAACGCCCGTGGTGGGCAACACAGTCTGCTTCCTAGAGCCAAAGCCTAGGAGCTAGGCGGCCGTGCTGTACTCCTGGCTCTCCTCGTAACCCGTGGTTGAATGACCCTTCAAGGAGGTAAAAAGAGGCGTTTTACCCAACTCTCAGTGATGCTTCTGAGGCATAACCACAGAGGGTCTGATTCCCCTCTACCATGCACTTGCTCTGACTATTTGCACCAGTGCGAACAGAGGCAGAGGATCAAGGAGAACCCCTCATCGGAACGATACCAGCATCGTAAGACAAAATTCTTCCTTTTTCTTCCCAAGCAATCAATCCATCAACACGTTAAAAAAATAAGTTTAATGTAGGTGGCATGTTTCATACAGAATTTAACAGGCACCCAAAACACCAGCTGGTGTCATGTTCTGAAGAGTTAACAAGGTGAAACTGCAACACTTCAGTCTCATTCATACATTCGCAGGCTACACGGCAGGCCAAGGCAGCTTTGCCACCACACGTACCGTCATCGTCGGTCTTAGTTCTGCACAACGCAGCCGGAGCCTCCCTGTTGCCCAAACTCCTGGAAAGCTCTGGAGCGAGCAGGACTCACGGGGGAAGTTCTCCGAAGGGGTTGGCACGGGTTCGGGATGGACACGCTTTCCCAAATCAGTATTTCTAGTATTTTTCCTAATTACTCTTGAGGCCATTTTTAACCTAGTAAGTACAATAGCAATATTTAAAGCCCAAACATGGAAACACAAAAAAAAAAAAAAAAAAGAGAGGGAACAAACCAGCTGCTCACGCTGTTCAGGATGAAACTGGCATGAAGGAATGCTGAAATGAAAATTCCAAAAATTTGAGAGTTACAGCCACCTATATAGTAAGAAGGGAAAACTTAACGCATTTTGGAGCCTGATCCATCCCTCCCAGCACCAATGAATTTGGAAAGAGTAAAAAATCCAAAAGAATACGACAGTTTGCAAGTACCTGCTCAACATGAACTATTTCTGGCAAATATCATTATAAGCCACTTGTCTGACTCTTGAAAAGCAGGAAGTTCAGCTTCCTCTGTTTCCTTACTTGTATTCCACGAAGGCTTGTTCCCTCTCCCTTTACTAAAAATGCCAGTTTTTCCAATTAAACTAAATGGGGGAAAAAAACCCCCGGCTTATTCTTTGCACATACTTAATACAACACTTATTCTGCCTCTTTCTCCCTCCCTCAGTTGTGGCTTGGCTCCCCTTGAGCTTGTACGAAACTTTTAGAATCTCAGCTCCCTAAGAAAAAATATTTTGGCAAAGTAATCCTAAAAGCTTTAAAAAAAAAAAATCTCAAATTTAAAGCCACTGAATTTAAATTCTGAACCATTACCAAGATCTTACTTATTCTGCAATCTCCTGGGGATGTTGTGAGGTTTAATTAGCTCTAGTTGGAAAATGCTTTGAAGAGGAAAGTGCCATAAAGGTGCCAAATGCTGCTCCACTCACGTAGATCTAAAATGTTCAAATTATTACATCATAAAACAAATCATTTGAAAATTAATTCCTCTTCCTTGCCAGCAGGACTTCAAAGGGACCTCACTTCCCACACTACGCTGGTAGGATCGCACCACCCGAGCACTGCAAGCCATCCAAGTGCCAGTAACGACCAAGAATGAGAGTATTTCCAACTTCATTGCACCTTTGAGATCTCCTCTCAATTACTTAATCTTGGGGCCCTCTATCTCTGTGTGCAATTGCAGACGTGAGATTCAGGGCTTTCTGACAGCAGGTACTTGGCTACCTTTGTAAAAGACGACTGGGGAATCACTTCCCACTGTCTTCTAAGCGACTTAGCCCCAAGGTCTCTCTCAAGGAACATTTGGGTATTTGGCAAACCTTACTTTTTGGGGATTTGATAAGGACGTGTACTTTTTCCTCGGTATGCACCACTGCGTCTGGATGTGGAGGGCTGAAGGGAAGCCTGTGCAGTAAAGCAACGAACCGCAACGCAGAAGCCCTTGTTTGTTCAATTGCCGCTGCAGGAGTGTCGTGGAGCAGATTTGGACTGCTTAAAGAACCACCGCCAAAGGTAGCAGCAAAAGTGGTTTTATTGAAGTGAGATGTTGTAAAAGTGAGGCTTAACAAAAAGCCTGATGGCAAGGTTCAATCTATTACTTACTGCACAGAGGATATAATAATGATTCAAAGTTACCAATACAAAATTTTAATGCCCTGCGGTACAAGGTTATGCGCAATATCGGTCACTTACCAAAGATCTGCAGTTGGTAAGGGGTGTCTCGGCCTCGAGGAGGAACCTTGAGAGGCGTCCCAACTCAAGGAGAGATCACCGCCATGCAGCCAGCTGCTTAGCAGGGAGAGCTCAAAAAAAGCTCACTCAGGCTGTCATATTTATGGAATAAAGTGGTTGGCTCACAGTCAAATTACATGCGATGGAAAAGGTAAGTATGAGACTCCTTGTACCCACAACCTCCTTTGTTCATTGACCAAATTAGTCTTGGAAGAACCACCTACTATTCATGTGTTAATCGCATGATCGGTGTTCCGGTTTCCAAACTCATATACATCAAAGCTCGCCGTGTCGCCCTGTTCCTGTGTGGGTTTTCAAAGAACAGGTTGGAACTAGAGAAGTTCATGACCCAGTCACAGCCTAGACCTTTACTTCCTTTGCAGCCTGAACCAAACTACCGCTGGCTTGGTCAAGCGGTCGAGTGTATCTGTCACAACGAGCACCCACCAGCTGAAGCGGGCACGGGTGGGGAGCGCAGCAGCGCCCACATGTACCACAAATCACCCTTTTCCTCATCTTTATCAGGAGTACTGAAATACAGCTACTCCACGGCGAAACAAGGTCCTACCATCCAACCTCCAACCAGTCTCCACGCCCAGCCTCCCGCGAAAGGCGACGGAGAGCTGCTCTCGGCTGTGCCTCGCTGGGGTCCCGCCTGGCCTCTCAGCTCGCACCAGGGCTGTTCGCTGGCCATCTGTAACGTTTCCTGCAGAAATTCTTGAGCGCGGCCGTCCCAGGAGTCCCACAGTCTGCACACCAGAGCTGCAATGCCCCAGGCTGACAGCTGTACTGGGGAGGAAAGCACTGGGCTAGGAATTACTGGGGATTCCCTCTGCCTGCAGTGCAAGCTGTAGCTTGGACCTGCAGGACACTGAGGACCCACAGTCCAGACAGTGATCCCAGAACAAGGCTCTGGGGAGCTCTACAGTTAGGAGGAAACTTCCAGACACCAGTTTGTGACATATGCTGATGCTGCATCTTTCCTGCAGAAACAGCCCTTGGCTCTCGCGGGGCTAATCTAAAGTTCACACCACCACGCCTTATTTATTCAGCTCTGCGTGTTCAGTCTGCATTATCTGTAACACTTGATAATGAGATAATTTCTGGGTTTGCTTTAGCTTTGGGCTTCAGACAGAAGCTTCTCTATTTTGCATCCGTAAGCCTACAAATCAAAGTATGTCAGCAAAAGAGTGCAATATACACAAGCTGAAATATGAAGCATCTTTCCTTATGTGCAAACTGGCTTTGTTCTCAACCACAGTCGTATCTCAGACTGAAGAGATCATAAAAAAACCCAGTCACGTATCTCCAGTCTTGCTTATTCTGTTATGATCGACTCCACTGATTTCACGGGGCAGGGGGAGGGTCTCCATCATTTTTACCAACTTGTTTTTAAACAGTTCTTTAAAGAACACAGGGAAAAGAGCAATATTCCATTACAAGGGAAAACAAACAAACAAAAACAGAATAAAAATAAACTTTAGGCCAGCTTCTGGACTCCAGAAATAAAGAGTTACTTGACTGACTGCAGAGGAACAGTCTGACATCTTAGATCAAGACTAGTAAAAGTGAGCTTAATGCTTAACTCCCTTCTTGAGCTGTTAGTGAAGCTCTCCCGTGACCCCACTCTCAGTGCTGCAGAAGTAGAAGAGAGAATGCTTTCTGTAATCACAGAGAACAATTATTGCCATTTCAGATTGTACTCTGCTTTCAGTCTCTCCTAGGTAAGACAGTCTCATCTCACCACACTCCGTAAGACAGAGTACCTCTGTGAGAAAACTGGAACTAAGCAATTCAGGGAAAAGTAGAACCAAATGCCAAGATCTAAACACTACGGACCATTGCAATGGGTTCCCCTTAATCATTGCAAAATGATAACATACTTGCTGTGACTAGAAATTTCAAGAGCACACGATACCAAACTCTGCTCCCGTCACTCTAGTGGATTTGTTCTATTAGGGTAAGACTCAATTACTCAGCATTAATTGCCTGAAAAGCACAAAGCCATTCAAAGCTATGCAACTACGTTAAAGTGAACAGAACAGTAGAGTGGGTCAAAAGCATGTCTTGCAAAAATCTGAAAATAAAACAGGAAAAAAACCAAAACCACACCAAACCCCCTACACCCTGTTGGATTTGGCCCCATATTCTTGGCAGGGAATATGCAAAATGCAAACTACATAGAGAAAGGGTAACGCTGGTCAAGCAGGACACATACTACACGCCTGAGACGTTAAGGAATATTTTTTAGAAAAAGGGTGAAGATGGATTAAGAGCATAGGGTGCAAAGTTAACTGGCTTCTGTCCTCCAGGTAGATCACTGCCTTTTTTGTGCCCACAGGAATACAGGAACAGCAGCAAGGTAGGCTCCTACGGACTAGAAGAAACTTATATTAACTGTGCAAAGAAAAAACACCCAGTCAAGTGTTGCACTTTGATAATCAAAATGGCACCTCAACGCTCCAAAAAATGCAAATTCCAGAGACAAGTACGTTAATTTATCAATAAAAAGTAGCACTGATAAATAAATTAATTTATATAAAAAAGAAAAGAAGATATCGACACATTTTGGGGTAGAAGAAAAGTCACCTTCTCAGCCCACATGCTCTTGTTTTATTTACATATCCACAAATACCATGAAACACCATCCCAGCCCCCCCACTAGCAGCATGGTCACATGAATTCCATAGATGAGCAGTTCATTCATGAGGCTGAAGTCTACCCGCCTTCGCCCCAGTAAGAGGAGGATGATGGAGAGTTTGTACTGGAAACGCAGAAAGATCCGGATGCCAAGGTACTGAAGGCAAAACAAGATAGAGAGTGCCACCCAGAGGATGGAGGTAAACAGGCTGCAGCTGAAGTACAGCAGGAAACGGATGAATCCATACATCCATCGGGATTTGAGATAGATGTCGAAATTGTTGTACTTGGTACGCACCAAGTGAGTGGTCCTTACCGGGCCACAGGCCGAATGCAGGCAGGTCGTGTGGGGGCCGTGGAACGAACGGACCCGGCGGGGAATGGGGATTACAGGCATCAGGCACCCCACCGGTCACAGAGTCCCAGGGCAGGATTTACAGGGCACATATCAAATATTATCCATTAACATGGAAGAGATCCAACAGCCTGGGAACACTAACGCATTGCTGAATTTCCAGGAAGGAAGAGACCTGCAGGAAGGCAGAGAAGGAAAACACATTTAAGTAGCCCCAGCAGGAGGAGGGGCAGCACAGCAGATACACTCCAGCTTGGTGGTTACTCACAACTGCTTTGCAAAACTCAACTTCTTTGCCTATTGTTTACCAGGCAGACATACAGAAATACAGTTCTGTTTCCATCATCACCAAGTCAGATTCCAAACAGCTCCCTAGTAGCACGCCATGTCAGCACTAGTCGCAACCTGCCGTAAGCTTTACGCTGTTAATGCAGGAGAGCTAAGAACTCTGCTCTGGAATTATCCTGGCTAATTCACAGATCCTTCTTAACCAAACAGCCATCCTGCAACAGTCCACCCATGGGAGTAGTAATACTACATGTTATGTGTTTGCACTGGATCATATTTCTTTTAAAGAAAAAAAAGAAAAGTTCTCCCCGTACTTTTGCAAGTGAATTCTACAGCCCAGACCCAGCGGTGATTCTAGATTTCTGCTCATTTCAAAACTTGGCAAAGCTTCACCAACTAAACAAACTGAAAATAATGGAAGGTCTTGCAAGAACAATGAGGCAATCATGTTTTTCACACTCTACAGGATGTACCTCCCCTTGCTCAGCCCAGCCTTGTGGTCTCACTGTCATTGCATCCAATGGCAAGGCAGCCTTTCAAAGACATCTACTAGTTTATTTCTCCCTTCGGGGCCCTGCAGAGATAAGTGAAATATCTTGATCTTCTGGAGTGTTTAGGATTTGTAATCTTAACATCCTTCCACACGCCCATTGTTGTTATGTGAGTGATGAGCAGTAGCCTGTTAGCTGCTCTCTGCTTCACCCCAGGCTTACGATGTGCCAAATTCCGGGAATTATGAAATGACAATGCGCTCATCAGATAACGCTAGAAAACAACAGGGACTTCCCCAGCCTCCTCGCACACCCAGGCGTTCAGACCCAGGCATTCCGATCTGGGCAGATCTGTCCTTTGTTGAACCAGAAATCCTATTACTCTTAAAATTAAAACTAAAGTAATTTAAAAGTTACTTCAAGAATTTTTTACTTTGTTACTAACAAAACTAATCACAGAGTAAATTATCAGGCTGCAGGAAACTGTACTTGGATATCAGAAATCTTCTCTGATACAATGTGCATCACTGGGTAAGTCTCCTCACTGCTTCCTGCCTCAAATTACATGTAAATGGAAATTGCAGTTCTGATCTCTTCTGCTTGGCCCCAGGTTCTAATTCCTTTTTGGCGTTACAGAAATCTGCAGGCAATCTGTTGGCTCTACGTGAATCAGGGACTAATAAAGAGAAGCAAGGGTTAACTTATGATTAAGGAATGTAGGAAATCGAGGTTTGTTCTCAATTATCAAAGCCACCCTCATAATTTTAAGTGCCTCTTTGCCGTAACTTCCTGTCTGTAGAAAGGAAATACTAAGCAGCTTGGAAGTGTGTTACAAGAATGTATTTTGCAAGACATATAAATTGGTCAGATACTAAACCAACACTACTTAAACCCAATACGGTTTTGTGCCTGGAGCCTGCAACCAAACATGCTTCCCACATACTGCTCAGTGTTTGTTTTCAGAGATATTTTTGGAGGACTAAATTAGCAAGATAGGTCAAAATTCACATACTCTGGATTCAGAGCATTTAACTTCTGACGATGCAGCCTCTCCTTACCACCTCTTTCACCAGGACACAAAAGACAGCTTATCATTCTCCAGCAAACTCTTGCGTAGCTACTTAATCTGGGTCCCTGAGCAGCCAAGGGAAATCAGCCACTATCAGAGCAAAACCGTGCCTGAGTGATGGAGCACAAACCCCGCTTGCATAAGCTGTAGTTTGTGGGGGCAAACTCAACACACTGGCTTCATGTCTGAGCCCTGTTTTAGAAAAGGAGTTTTGATTCTGACAAAACCTTCAAGATGAAACCAAGAGAACCACTGAAATGGCTCAGCTGCAGAGACTTACTCTTAGTGAACAGCAGCAGCTTTTTCTTATTTACTGTGCCCACCACATAAACAAACAGCCTTTGGTGGGTTTATGCTCTTCAGATAAACTCAAATATCAACGCTGGAACAGCCATGAGCCGAGAGACATTGTGAGAATAAAATATAAACTTTCTGAAATATTACATTTTTAACGGTGCTGCCATCCACTCAGCAGAAGGTCGGTAATCCGCTGCCGTTTCTGGATGCCACTTAATTCTTGTAACAAAAAAGTGAAGTTTTCCTGTGGCACCTGGCCTTCTAGGAAGAGTGAAAGAAACTGCTAAGATGCTTCATAGACTCACGACACTCTACATATGAGTTGATCTAAAAGATAAAATGAGAAAGTAAGTTTCAGTTTGCTCATTTTGTGCATTAAAAAGTTCAGAATTACAAGGCCCCTCCCCAAGCATGAATTTTTAATCCCATAAAGAATCTAAAAAGAATCACACACTCAATAATACATGTATTACAGCTTCCTGATACATGCTGGAAAGAATCAGCTAGCTTGTATTCAATGCCATACACACAGACAGGAAAATCACAGACAAAGAACTTGTCGGTCTCCTCCTATCACAGAGCCACCTTCATTCACCCAGGGTATACGAAACACGATGCAGAGAGCACACACAGCCAACGTTTTCCAAACAGAATACGGAAGCGCAGGCCCCCAAATCTGTATGTTGGCACATGATGCCTAGAAACAGATTTGGACACTGATTCCTCAAGATCATTTTTTGGGGCCTTTCTGTTTTAAAGCACGCTGCTGTGAGGCTGGAAAGCCGAGTTGGTCTCTTCTGGGCATCATCCTACAGCTCAAAGGATTCCAGCTTTCAGGCCCTGCCAACTCTATGGAAGCCATGCTGCCGTTACCCCAAGCATCACATTAATGGCGCCTCATCACAAAGTTAAAAGTCCGAATAACCACTCATTTTGGTGGGGTTTCATTCCCTCTTCTTTAAGAATAGAGTGTCTGATGAGAAAGCTACCGAAACACAGTGCTAGTTCGCTTCATCTATCACACATTCCAGGCAAGGTCTGCTGTTGCTCAAGGTACTCATAATTCACGGAGGAGGAGGGATGACAGAAAAGACCGCAACCGTCACAGATGACAGGACCATCAGTCAGGACCAGCGGGACCAAAGCGTTCCAGAAGGAGCCCGACAAGGTTAGGGACAATGACAAATAAAGGTTAGTGCTGATAAATGAAAGCAGGGAGCACCGGAAGGAGGGGAAATTCGAACTCCTCCTACATCCTACCAGATCCTAAATTAAACCGCATCGACTTGGGAAAGGAACCGAAGGCAGGAAGCTCAGCCAGGACTTCCCCCTGGCCCGTGAGCTCGAAAGGCCGGCCCAGACCACGGGCAGCCCCGCACGGCCACCGGGGCACGGCTGCGACTCGCCTCAGGGAAAGCAGAGCCCCGGCGGGGGCGCGGAACGGGGCGGGGCGGGGGGGGGACCGACACGGACAGGGCGGCCGGGCGCAGGGGTCCCCGGGCCACGCTGCCACGCCAGGCCCAGACTGGCAGGCGCGGCACCGCCGCCGGTGACCGACCGCTGTGGCACCCCCCGGGCCCACAGCA
>JAVKLA010000052.1:17758897-17789611 GCA_034782735.1 Sagittarius serpentarius | reverse complement strand
GGCCGGGGGGTCCCGCCGCCGGCGTGAGGGGCCGGGCCGGGGTGGCAGACAAGCCGTGCCGCGGCAGGTGGAGCCTGGAAGGTCGTTTCCAACGTAAACCGGACGGGCAGCAAACACCGCTGAGGGGATCGTGGGTCCGGCTCGGTTCATCACCACACGGAGGGGTTTCAGCTGCCCGGACCCCGTGGCCTAGGGCCGGACCTAGTTCTGAGGGTGCTGGGACATCCCCCGTAACAGAATCAGCTGCAGAGCGTACACCATGGCCTGAAACAAGAGCGTGGCAAAGCTTCCTCCCAGTCCCTCGTCGGTTGGACCTTTTCTGACTCTGAGCGCGGTTTCGTGGCCGGGCGGATAGAGCATGTGGGCTCAAGGGTCAGATCCAGGCTTGCTGAGCGGCTGGGGCAGCGCCGGCAGCTAGGCTTTGGGAGTCCGTGTCCCGGGAGAGCCCGCGGCCCTCCTGGCCGTGCTCCCGGGAGGGACCGTGCTTCCCCTGGGCCCTAACCCCGCTGAAGGAGCTCAGGCACTTTTAGAAAAGCAAAGTGGTAAAATTGCAAATGTAGGAGACCCAGACTTCTGGGGAGGCTGGAAAGATCCAAAAAGCTCCTAAAAAACCAAACAGGTGAAGAAAAATTCAAAAGCGATATGTAAAAATAAGGAAAAGAAATTTCCTCCCTGCTGTTTTTCCTTAGATTTAATTAGGAATTACTTTCCGTAATGGAAAGAATACAGAACTTTTTCATTGGCTCTCTGCCCCGCTTGCTGTCTAGGCACTACCACGGTGGAAAAACATTAAATAATAATAACTCAAGCCATCTGCCAATACTAAGACCTGCCACACTGCACAGGCAGCTGAGGCACCAGGCCAAATACCTCCCAGCGTCCCAGCTGTCTCGCTGATGCTCGCGCTCGGTTTTGGTTCCTCCCCGTTCGCCTGCGGTAGCACCTGCCCTGCAGAGCAGTTTTATTCTGCAAATACAATGAGGGGCCTGAGATGCAGGACGTACATCAAGGGGAAATTATAGGCAAGGTAATAAGTGGTGGTGTACTCCTAGTAAATTGCCATTTCTGTGTCTCCCACGTACCTTCTGGTGGGAGGGAGAAGGGGAGGTGCAAAGCCGATACATTCTCCGAACAGCATGAAACTGGGAACATCTGTCTGGTGACTAAGATAAGCAGGAGAGCCACGTTCCATTTATTTCCCTCCGCCATTGCCTGGGACTGGAGCCACAGCCCAGAGATGGGAATTTCAGCCCCAACAACAAAATTATGAAGGTAGTTTGGCTTTCCAGCTTTGCCTTGGAGAATTACGGGGATGCTGCTGAATGCAAATGCTGCAAAGGGTGACTCCTGGCATCCTGCAGGAACCCCTCAGGGTGGGAAAGGAGGTCTGGAGGTCTTTCCTAGCCACGGGAAAAACCCAGGCAGCTCCACTGAGCGACCCCACAACCTAAACACGTGTGTGCAAGGGTGCAACGCAGCAGTAGCAGTGCCGAGACCGACCCTTTTAATTTCTTAGGTCAGGATGACAAAAAAGCAAGACGGCCCCATTCAGTTTTCTGCCTGAAATATTTTGACCCCTTTGCTGCTTAAATGGATGTGTATCTTCATAAAAAATAAACTGTCCGCAGGTCAGGCATGAATCGAAGCTTTGACATTCAAAGAGAGAAGATCCTGAAAGAGCACTTGTAGTTCAGCCTGAAGGGAACCCGCCCACAACACTCCGGCAGCGCTCTGGGTTGTATTTCTTTCCTGTGCTAATTTTACTAAAGACACAACTCATATTCCTGTTGATTGAACAGTTTTGTGTTGACAGCGTTGAAGATTTGTGATGAAACTTATCATCAGCCCAGAGAGCGGGCCATTAGTACTAGTCACAGCGGCCAGCTAGAGCTGATATATTTTATGGCACGCTTTGAAGACAAACATACACATTTATATGTCACTTGTTGCAATATAAATGCTAACTTGTACTTCTTTCAAAACTTTTAATGAATTGTATACATTTCACAAGATTTATAGCATGAACCGAATGGCTCAAAATATTACTTTAAACATATTTGTCACTTTGGCAACAGAACAAAAAAAATCTGGAAGATACTGTGTTTAGAAATAAATCATAAATATATGCATCTTAAAAGAGTTTATTTCAGTCATTAATAGTTGATGGGCCCCCCCAGTGCAGGATTTAAAGTTAAATTATGCAAAATCAAAAACAAACCTTATAATACTTAATCAAACATGCATAAAACTGTCAGGGCCAAATAAATTCTCTCAATTAACTTGCTTCAGATTGTGATTGCATTTACTAATTTAATCAACACTAGAATAATTTGGAGACTGGGTAATGATAAATTACTATGGTGCTGCACATGAAGGGCCGCTAAGGTAGTGTGCTGAGACAAGAATGCAAGGAATGCTTTCTAGGCTGAGGGCAAAAAAGTAACAGCTGAGTTGTCAGAATCATTTTGTAATGGAAACATCTTCTTATTCCCAATTTTGGGGGGGAATTTTTTCCAGTAAAGTCTTTAAACACCCATCAGGGATAGACCTTGTCAGGTTGAATGACTTCAGTGTTAGCCCACAGAGTCAATCTCATTTCAGTCTGAGGGAAGAAGTCAAACCTAGGCAGGCATTCCCTCCACATTTTTTACTCACATTTTGTGAATGTGATCTTTTGCTCCGAACGCAAGGCTAGGTAGGAACTGCAACTTCCCACCCTGCTTTCTGGCACCGATTCATACTTTGGCCTCGGTCAAGTCATTTAGCCTGGAGGTGGCATAACAGCCCTGTAATACTGAGGCGTCCTTTGGCTCAGTCCTTTTGCACTTTGAATGGATCTGCACTTAAAATAAAATGGGTCTGACCCCTGTCGAGAAAAAGCTTTCAAGACCATTACTTGTGGAGAGATAAACATCTCATTTTTGCAAGCGTAAGCAAGGTTTTATGGAGAGGTTCTCATTTACAGGTTCACGTGAAGGAGGCTGTAAGGTATTCAACCCTATAAAATACCTGGACCTCTGAAAATCAGACCCTTATTTGGTCTTTAACCTTTCTACACTTGTTTTACAAAAAATAACAACGTCCATCTAGCTGCTGTAGGAATGAACTCGTCACTGCAAATCTCTGCCTCTCTCTTTTTCTTTTTTCCTTTTCTTCTCTCTCTCTGCAAAATGTGCTTTCCAGAGGCTAACTGACCACTTTTGTCACCTTTTATTTGAAATGGGGATTTATAAATGTATAGCACCTACCACTATTCGGTCACCAGTAGAAATCAGTAAATAAAAATCTGCGAGCTGAAAAGTACATCCAGAAAGATAGCTAATAAGTTTCCTTTGGTGACCAAGAAACAACTACTTCCACAGTAATTCCACAGCCGTATAGATAGCCATAATTCTTAAGGTCTTAAAGACAATAAATGTGTTAACGTGATATTTTTCAAACTAGCATTCACTGCTGCCTTCCAGTCGTATCCAAAACCACCATTCAAAACCAACGGCATCTTGTGCAAACTCCCTTGGGTTTTGCTGAGCCAGCCTGTAAAGCTGAAATATAACAAATTAAGGAATTAATTCTTTCCTTTTCCTTAAAGGAGATTTAGGGTCAAGTCTGGGCCTTAAATTTTAATCGATCCTCCCTGCAAACCTAAAGTGCAAAAGCTTGTGAAATAATTTTTCCTTATTACTTCTTTCCAGATCTCATGTCTTAGCTGAAATGTCAGCTTTAATCAGTTTGAAGAGATTTGCATGTGGTAAATAATAATGCAGTGTATTAGACTAATCAAATAAATATATATGTAGCAGAAGGTGGAACTAATTCCCACTTCTGCAGCACTGCAATACCCGCGTGCAGCCCTCGAGCAGCACTCGGAGCCCCGGGAAGTCAGCGGGACTGCAAAGCTGTGGCGTTATTCGGGGGTTTGGTAGCATTGGAAACCGAGGGAGGGAGTGATGTACGTCCATCACCACACCCCCAGCTGAAATACACACTGCAAACTGGGAAGCGGCTGTGCCGGGTACAAACGGGAACCCCAGGGCAGATGGTAAGGTTGCAGAGCGCAGTGAGGGCAGGCTGCCGTGTCCCTGCAGGAATCCTCGCTCCTGTAATACGTTTATAGACGTATATTTTACAGGTGACTTGCGAAATATAAAACTAGACCAGTCTGCAGTTTCTAAAGAAATAAAAGGTTTGTGTGAGGCATGGTGAGACAGTAATGTTTGATGTATTCAATATACGTGACACATCAGCGTGCTTTCTGGCATAATAATCTGCCCAGTGCTGCCGTCCACCTTCGCCGCACTAAAAAGCAGGCGAGGCCGGGGGATGCTCGGTGGGGCTGGGGGCAGCCGGCCTCCCCCCTGCCCCTGCAAACTGCTCCCTCCTCGCTGCATGAAACGGGACAGAGAGAGAAAGACCAGCGCCAGTGTGGGTGGGATCCCAGTGAACCCACAAAAGGTTGGTATACATAAAAAATGGGTGTCGTCCTATAGTGGGGACATTTCACTGCCCAGATAACACAGCGAAAGAGAGCGCCTCGCTAGCCCGGCTATTCCCCCCACCTCTGGAGGACAGGAAGGTGGTTATTTTAGAGATGCTGGAGTCATGGAAAGATTCCTGCTGACCTCCGGGGGCTGGAGCAGGAGCCAGCTGCACACATATGGTGGGTGAGAAACTGTCTCTAAAACAAATGAAAATAGAATTGGACGCTTTGCCAGGGACAGGACTCCTGCCAAAGCTTGTTGCTGCATCATGTTGGCTAGCCCCTATCTGGCTGATGTCAGAAACTGCCTATTATGCAGAAAACTCTCATGGAGAAGTGTCATTATTGCCTTCTGTTCATTTGTAGGCTAGGTCTAATGTAAGCACGAGGCGTTAAAACAGACCCGATCCGTATCCGCCTTGTGAAGCTGAGGTTTGGCGGGCAGGCTCGGGAAGACTCCCAGCTCCTCTGGCTCTGCCAAGCACTTCTCAGAGGGCGATATTTCAGGGCAAAGTAACACCTTTTCTCTGGGAATCTCAGTTCCCTGTTTTCCCATTCATTAATAATGTATCTCAAATCCTATCATGGTAGTAGCAGGCGGGTCCTCTTAAACTCATTGCGTAGATTCATCAGGTCTGTGCAGAGGCGATCTATCTGCTCTAAGGTCATTTTAGCAACAGCAACCTGCCCCCTCCCTGGTCACCAGCAGAGCTGGGGCATGTCTCGTCTCTAGCATTTCCAGTGTCCCCGTCGCTATTTTCAGAGGTGTTTTAACATGCCAGGAGGATGCTCGGCACCACACCAGCGCTTAGAGCAGAAAGGCTTTGGGGCAGGGAGTTTGCAATAGGAGCACACGATGGCTCTGCACATAAATAGCAGCACCAGCAGCAGCTAAACGCTAATAACCGCCCCGGGAGCCCTGCACCGGGCAGCTCGTGAGGACTCGGACTCAGTGAGGAAACACAGACCCGGTCTCACTCCATCGTTCGCCAACAGTTTCCTGGAGCAAAACAGATGATGAGGAAAACCCACAAATACCACCGCAAATATCTAGGCAGACTTGAACTTTTACCCCAGCCAATTCTCCTTCCATCCCTTTTCCGATGCTTAAGCCTCAGTTATCCAGCAACTGCATTCAGGGAAAGGGCAGGCGCTGGGGGAAGATGAAGAGTGACAGGAGAGAGCGGAGACAAACCTTCGCTCGGCAAAGGTGTATTTCCCCTCGCTCCCCCTCGCCCCTGTCCCTCTGGTGTGAATCAATGAAGCCATCTACTCTGGGCATTGGCGAAATGTCAAATTTAGAGACAGCATTCATTTTTCTGAGATCAATGGAAAGCAGAGTTTGCCTATATTTCTTAAGCGTCATTACTGAACATCAGTCAGCGCCCAGGCCCCCCACTCGCCGGGATTAGCTGTGATGGCACCGTTTTCAGCACTAGGGGCTTCACGGGGCCAGGAGTCATCCGGTGCTTTCCGGATATGTCCATAAGATTTTAAGGTAAATTTCTTTAAGGGTTCAATTTTACTATTCTTTTTTTTTTTTTTTTTTTTTTTTTTGTTGAAACCAGCCGGGAAGAGCCGGCGAGTGACTCCCACACCCAAACCTCAGGTGCAGCACCTCCCACCTCGGGAAGCACGTTGCGAACATCAGCCCCGGGTCCCCAGGACGTGTCACCCGCGGGCGTGGGCAGGGGGCGGGGGGGGCCCCGCCCGGGGCTGTGCCTGCGGCCGCGTCCCGCCTGGCGGTGCTCCTGCCCCAGGGATGCTGCTCCTGCGGCTGCTGCTCCTGCTCCTGCTGCTCCTGCTGCTGCGGCGGCATCTCCGAGGCAGAAGCAGGGAGGGGGGGAAACCACTCCAAAAAATCAAAACAAAAAATTCAAAGCTTTGAATTCAGCGCGTTACGCAGTGCGAAGCCTCTTCTCTAAGGCTTTGCAAAGCCTCCCTGCAGAGGAGAGGTGTTAATCAGGCACGCTCCCCCTCTCCTTGGTCCCAGGGTGGTGGGTGTCCTGCCCCATCCCTCCTGATGTACCGTAGATGCCAGATGGGAAGGGGGCACATGTGGGAAGGACCCTCACTGGGAACCCCCTGCGTTGTCTGTGGCCCTGCAAGCCCCTGAGCCATCTCCGCCTCCGGTTCCTGGGGGATAAACCAACGTCTCCCATTTGTCTTGGGCAAACTGCACCCTTCCCCCCTTTTGCTAAGCTGAATTTTGCCCCTGTGTTCACAGGGGAATCAGCGCTGGCTGCCCAAGATGTCTGAGGAAGAGTTTGGCCTCAATTTAGAAAAATGCTTTGCTGACAGTTTGAGAGAAACTTCTGGTGCTTAATACATTTCAGGAGTCTTTTTGACACTGCTCATGCTCAGACTGTGTAGTGCAAAGGAGAAAATTACTTTCCAGCATCATAACAGCAACAACATCCATATCAATAAAAATGATCAAGAAAAAAGGAACAAAGGATTTATGAGACAAAACTATCTTTAAAGATATCCACAATTAATAGCAGTGCCTTTACAAACACCCTGTGCCCAGCTGGCAGGTGCCCCTGCAGCACCCTGCTCAGGGAGCGCGGCAGGGGGAATCGTGCTCCTTTCTCCCTAACTTTCCTGAAGTCGTTGCCGGCAGATCAGCCCGTAACTTAATGGTGCAACATTTTGCAAGCAAGAACATGGAGGAGACAAAAACCCAAAGCCCTCATCAATCACAGCCTGGCTCCTGGTACAATTAGCAAGTTCTATTATCTTAAGAATGACACTTGTAGCACAGAGCAAAGCGAGGCGCACCTAATATTATAATACTGCATGTAAAAAAGGGAAGGCTTGAATTGCATTAGCATTGCATTAGATTCCCGTGACTTTTTATATCAGCACTTGTGAGTTATTTATGAATTCATTTATTTACAAGGACAGCCCTTTCTGCATTCAGTTGCCATGGTTGCTTTAACTCCTGTATCCTATTAATTCTGGATGTTATGAGATAAATATAGATCAGACAATCATTGTGTGTGGTGTTTTTTTTTTTTATTATTCTTATTTTACAGTTTGATTCCCCATGTCCTGGCCACAAAGGCTTTAACACCAGGCTTCGCTCTGGAGCATCCACTGCCAGATGGCTGGGGAGGTGATGTTAGGGCAATTCACAGAGCTCTTCCCCCTGCCAGTCCTTTCTGCCACAGAAATCCAGCCTGGGCTGGGGCAAAATGTGGCAGCTGATTCCTAGCACTGAGCCACCTGCTTTAGTCTAAGGCAGCAAGTGGAGAGCAGAGCTGGGAGCGAAAAGGGAATTTAGCAAGGCGAAGCCCGTCATCAGGCACCCTCGCCTTCGGGAACTGCCGTAAAATCTTTCCTGATGCGGATTAGGTCTTCCTACCTTCACCCTGCAAATAGTCTGTTTGCAAAAACCCACAGTTATCCGGGAATGCCAAAGCAGGCACAGCCCTAGATAGAACCCGGCGGGTTGCTTACGTCACCTCGGAGAGATCAGAGCGTGTTTGAACGCACGAGCCTCGCATGCAGCTATTGCCCTGGCTCCTTTTTGAAGGAAGAGATCAGTTTGGCTTCCCTGTTAGCTGAGAGACAGGGAGCGACTTCATTTTACAAGGGTGAGAGCTGTGAGGCTGCTGCCTGTTACAGCCAGGAACAGCCATCAGCCCCCCACGGCGGGGGAATGCCCCGTGAGGCTCAGGGATTTGGCTGGCTGAGAAAGAGCTTGTGTTTTGCCCCTTGGAGAAGGCAAAGGTGCTGTTTGGGGAGGGAGACCGTCGTGGAGCCAGGATCCCAAAGCCAACATGCTGGCAGTGTTTTGTAATAGAATTCCAGAAGAAAATTAAATCAATTACTGAGTCTAATAAAGCTCTCAAGGTTTTTAATTAAACTAAGTTTTAATTAAAGCAGCATGAGCCCATGCTCTTTTGATATTCTGCCTCAGACCCCAGAGGATTGCAACTCCTTTTTGTAATTTACATGGGCTGGATCAATCACTGGAGTCACGAAAACGTAAGAACTTTGTCAATTTTAGGGGACGAAATACTGTACGTCAGCCTGGAAACTCCGGCAGCCGCGGGCTGGGAGAGGCGCGTAGCTTGGGGTGACCTTTCCTGCCCTCGGCAGAGAGGAACAAGCACCAGCCCGAGCTGGTACTGTCCTGGGAAAAGTCCTCTCCCAAGCAAAACTCCTGCTATCTAACCCAGGAGGCTGCTGTTAGCGGGAAGTTATAAGAGCTCAATAATTTCCCCGTGCCATGTCAGAGCTGGTACTTTTGCCTCCTACAAAAACATGGCCCGTTCTTCCCCCAGCAGTGCACGTCCCAGGCTGCTGCTGCCGTGGGGCACCCCAGCAGCACCGGTCCAGGAGACAGGCAGGAAAACTGCAGGCAAACCAGACCCACATCCTCCAACCTGGACATCTGGTAAGTGGCCCCAGAATGTTCTGCCTCTATTTTAGTCTTGTTTTGTACACAATATGCCCAAAACATACTTTATTTCTTAAGGAGATAAGGATCTTTATGTAACCCATTTTTCCTTAACGCTAAGTCCTTTGTCAGGATTAAAGAATCCTAAAACATCTGTACGGGCTTGGGTGGCAGATGTATAGAGAAAGCAGCCTAAAATAACATGGAATATTAACCTACTAAATGAGGTATTAAAAAAATAAAATAAAAGGACCCTCTTGCATTCTTAGTTACAGCCAATTCCTGACTCTGGCTACCACGATGCAGGCAGATAACAACAGTGTGCCACCTGCAGAGTTTTCCATCTGAATGGTCCAAGAATTTTTATCTGATGCCAGAATTCAACCTTGCCAGGAGTCTCGGCCATGCCAGAGAAGCAGAGCTGCTCCGGCAAGGTGTGTCGGGTCCTCCCGAGCCACCGCAGGGCTGCATCCATCCGTCAGGAGAATCAGAGCAGCCGGCTCACATCACACTGCGAAACGCCTCTGGACAGCGGCAACTTCATTTAAATTTATTCAATACTACTTAAAAATCAGTCCTTTGTATTAAGCAGATTGATGGACAGACACTTCAGATGGGTGGGAGGTTTGTGCGAACAGGAGGAGGGAGAAACTCTTCTCTTGGCTGCATCATTGTAGAAATGCGGCCCCCCGGCCCCCAGGCCGTCCTTGCCGGAGGAGGAGCTGCGCCGGGCAGCCGGTGAGACCCTCCCTCCTGTCTGACTCCCAAACCATCTCCCCTCTTTTTAGTGAGAATAGCATCACTTTTCCTGCCCAGACCTGTGACACCTCGCTCAGGGAGGTCTCACAGATCCTCTGTTTGCACCCAGGAGAATAAGGAACAAGGGGAAGTTAACCCAAGGCTGCATTTGTCACCTCCAGACCTGCTTGTGCCCAGCCGACACGCTCCCGCGCACCCGCGAGGACAGCCCACGTAAAACGCCTCGGCCAGGCAAAGCGGCTGTTGTGTACCACCCTGAAACACGGCACCGCTGCACACCCGGGCTGCGGCAGAGACATCGGTAAACACCAGCGCCCGCCTGGATTTCCCGAGGTGGCGGCAGCATCCAGAAGAGGCGAGAGCTTTGCTGCTCGCCTCCCTGGCTGGCCCCGGAGGGTGACCCAGCTCCCGGGGCAGCCCATGGTGGATTGCAACTGAAGAATAATACATTTAAAATTTTTCCAATTTTACAACCCATGGACAGCTATAAAATGGAGCGGCTTCAGAGGGATGAGGCTCTTCCGATGGAAGTGTCTCAGCCCCAGTGCTCCCTTCCTCAGCCTGAAGCCTTTTGAATCAGGGCCAAGCAGTGGGTCGCACTGGAGTTTTCTCTCTGTGTGTGCGTGTGAGAGAGAGATGTTTACATGAGTTTTCTAAAATCATCAATGAAGAAAAAACATAGCAAGGACAAGACAAGGACCTCCCATGTTCCCAGTGAAAATACACTGAAGGTCTGAAAATAACCTAGAAAAAAAATCTTTGTAACACCTTGCAGGGAGGGAAGTGCTAAGTGCTGAGCAATATTAATTCAACTTGTTCAGCCTGGAAGTTAACATGACCTGGCTGGGGCTGCTCAGGGCTTGGTCAGTCGGGTTTATGGTCTCCGCTCTGGTGTATTGTGTTTCTTCCCCCTTCATTTTCACAGATTACTGCAAGGAGCAACTCTTTTGACTAAACAATTTGTCCTTCCATTAAGAAAAGAGTACATGAAAAGTGCATTTGCTTAAAGAAGTCAGTGAAGAGGAGAGGCAGGGGCACCTTCACCCACAGTGCGTCTGCAGAGGGGCCAAAGGGAAACCTGCCTCCAGCTTTGCCCTGGCAGGGGCTGCCCCTGCAGTACTGCGGCAGTGGGAACCAGCGTCCTCGTGCTGCTCCCGGCCACCACCGTGCACAGCTGGGCTCGGACCCCGGGGCTGAGGGGGCTGGCACTAAACCCCTCTCCAGCCTCACCCAGCGCTGCCAGTCCTTGAGGCACATCGGCAGCGTCCAAGCAAGGCTGGGCGCCGTGTTCTGCTCTCCAGTGAGTGCACATCAGGAACTGTCCCCAGCTAGCCCCGCTCCTGATGCCGTTGCTGCTAATCAGATGGCTCTATGGGCCCTCGTTAGCTTTAACAGCTCGGTGTGGATGGATGGACGCACGGGTGCGTGGATGGATGGCCGAGAGCACTCAGTGACTGCTTTCCCAACGTCTTTGCCAATACCTGCGATCAAACCTGATGCAGTTGAAAGTCTCCAGAGCAGGTCAGAAATAACCTGCAGTCCCTTGGCCAGTTAGAGCCCACCGTTAGCAGCCTCTCCTGTCCTCATCTCCCAGCCCATTTCCAGCGATCCATACAGGTCCCATCAGTCCTGGCCACAGCCAGCTCCCTCCCAGTCAGCCAGCTAAGGCCATTAGTGTGATTACTGGAGGTCGTGAAGTTCAAACCAAAATGTCAATTTTCATTTGGAAGAATGGTCCTGCTTTAGGAGCAAAGGGATTTTTTTCTCTCTCAAAGAGACCCCGACTGTGAAATCATTGCTCCCCAAAGACTTGCAAATTTCTGGCCAGCAAAAGGTGCCAATAGCTGCTGGAGCCAATAAAAAGATTAACAAGGGTCACTGGTGCTTTCCTCTTTCCCTGCACTCAAAGGCTCTGGGGCCTATTTTGAAGATATTAACCATTGCCTTTACCTTCTGCACGTTCATCACTGGGTTTGGGGGTCTTTATAGATTTATTGACAAGACACTGCCATTAATCTTACCCACAGAATGCCAGCCTGGGAGTCACTTAGGTTACATCAGCCCTTCAGACAGGAGCATTTAGCCAGAGAAGTTTTAAAAGGAAGATTGAAATAAGACAAAGTAGCTGGTGGGTGAAGCGGAGTGCAGCTCTGCAAGGCCCTGGGGCAGGGAAAGTGTCTGCCAAGCAGCCTCTGCGAGTTCGTGAAGGCAAAGACCTGGCCTTGGGGAAGGAGCTGGGTTCTGCTCATTGATTCAGCAGGGTCAGGATGCCACCCCCATGCTCCAGGGTTAAAGATCCACATCTGGGGGTGATTCAGGAGGGCAGAGAGCCAGCGAAAAGACAGGTGCTGACCCCACCGAGAGTGTCTCCGGCAGGGGGGGTACGGTGCGGTTATTGGAAATTTTAGATATCTCCTTTCTGGAGAAACTCAGAATAGCTCCAAAAGACCTTGCTCTCCTGGGGCTGCTGCTGGGAACGTGGCTGGGCTGCCGGCACCGCGGGGTGGCACACGGCAAGGCGGGGTGGGCCTCTGCTCCCCTAGGAGGTGTCACACTTTTAAAGTGGGTTTTTTCTTCTATGTCATTGTATTAAATAATTAAATCAGTTCCATCTTTACCTACTGACAATGTGGCACTTAATTAAGTGGTTTAATTAGAAGCTGGCAGCTTTAATTAAGTTTAGGACTGTAGAGGTGACTGGGAGCCTCCAGCTGAGTTGCAGACCCTTTCCCTGGGGGAGTGGCAGGGGCTGCTGGTGGGGGACGAACCTTTGCTCCCTTGTCCACTGTCCTTAGCCACACCAGGGAGGGAACCACCATCCCGCTGCATCCCCCCGCCATCTCCCTCTGCTGAGGGTGTGGGTGGTTTGGGCACCCTTTGCTCAGACATTTAGGAGAGCAGAGGTCTTCACTGGGACCATGGACTAGGAGGCAGACGTGAGGGGTATGGCCGGGCAGACGGGTGGGCTTAGCAGGAGGTGGGGGTTGGGAGCCACAGGCTCTGCCCAGTACGTGCTCATGTCTCCTCGCCGTAGCTAAACCTGCTGAACACCCGGGATGGGCGGCTGACAGCAGAACAGGTATCACAGGGTAAAGGCTGCGGTGGGCTTAGGAACAGCATCTGCAATTCTAGACCATGCACGGGGCTGTCTAAACGATGTATTGCTTTTTAATAATGTAAATATGTAAATATTACTGAGGTGCCATTAATCCTCATTGCCTCAACATGATACCACTCTTAAGAACAAATGTAATAAGATATTACTAATATGCAAAGTAATAGTACATTAACCTGACTAACACCAATAAATTGCAGAGCTTAGGACAAAGCGAGAAGTTGCTCACGGAGCAGCCTGCACCCCGCTCGCCTTGGGGCCGCCTCCAGCAGCGCCCCGGGCTCTGCAGCACGGAGGGACCCCGGTTTGCCCTGGAGGACCCCTTGCCCCGGGGAAACCAAGCAGCTGGGAAGGAGCAAGGAGGCCCTGGGAGAGGAGGTGGGTAGGAGCAGCTGGGCTAGGCAGACCCTCCTCCCAGCATCCTTATTTTGGAGCAAGAGCCCTAACCACTGAAGTTCCTTTTTCAAAGCCTCACATGTTTTCCTGAGGGATTTCTTGACCCCTCTCATAACAGATTTGTTTTAAATCCTGTTGCAAGTGTGTATTAGGAGGGAGAGCCTTGTTGGTCCCAGAAGCATGCAAGTTAATGCAGGTTTTGTGCCAGCTTTCCTGGCTGGACTTGCTAAGAGGTGGCCCAGCCTTCATTTCATCAGTTGTTGGATTTTTCTCCCAAGAAGCTGTGTGAAGAACTCTACTCACAGACCCAAAGTCCAGCTCTGTTAAAAGCTTCAAGCCCCTCAGCTCTCACTGCCTGCCTTTGGTGGTGTATTTCCTCTTGAAATACAAGCACATACAGGGATTAAAACCCGGGATGAGTGTCCTGATTTACATTTGCTGGGCTGTGAGCGCAGGCTATTGCCACCTCTTCTCGGACTCAGCTTCAAGCTGTGCAAATGGCAAGTAGGAACGGGGGGAAGAACACATGGCAGACCAAAAGGAGCAGGGGAAGCCATAATGTCTGAATTTAGGGCTTGAAAAGGAAATTGTTCTGTGCAAATGGCTGCATCAGTTCAAATCAGCCCTGCCTTGTAAATCCTGCTCATCCTTCTCACGAGGGAAACCCGGTGAAGTAACCAATACTGCACCAACACACAGGCTTGTGGAGACCTTCACGCCTCAGCGTCTTCTGAGCCCCACACTTGGGCGTGGGACTGGAGAGCAGTTCAGGCACAACCATGGCCATGGTTTATGCAAAAATTAACCTGTTGCCCTTACTTGGGTCAAAGTAATTCTGTTTAATGTGGTAGTCTGGGCCCTTTATCATTAATGAGTCCTTGGGGAGTGGGGGTCAGAGCATCTCTTTTTTGGCTGAAGAGAGCAGCAAAAATTATTGTTAATACTTAGGCTGTTCAATAGAGCAGAAAGACCTTTTGCTATTGACAGCACTGCTGGTTTTCACCTCATTGGTGAAAGTAAATTGCCAAATTAATCTCTCATTAGATCTGAAATTAATCCTTAATTTCATGATTAATGAATCTCAGAACCAGATTTACCTGGGTAGAGTGTGTTGAGAAATTTTATATAGTAGATGTCTGCAAATAATCAAGATTGTATTCAAGAAAAGGAGTAAAAAATAATTATTCTCAGTTCCTCTCCATAGAAGAATTAAGCGGCATACAGTAAAATTATCAGGCACTAGGCTGATTTTTTTTTTTCCCCGGAGTGTCAATGAACTGTGGAACTCACTGCTCGAGGACGCTCTGTAAGTTATCATTATGAAGGAGATGATAGAAAAAAACTATGCAAATTTGTGCACTATATGTCCATCTACTGCTTTCAACTCAGGAGGTCTCTAATCGGTGGGTTGCTGAAGGCTGGAGGGGCAGCAGTGAACAGCAGGATTGCCACTTTTTTCAAGCTCTTCCCCTATGCATTTGCTGCTGCCTCGTTAGAGACAGCTCCTGGGCCAGAGGGATCACTGTGGATGCTCACGTGGGTCTCACCCAGCGGGCAGTCTGCAATACCTTGCAGGGATATCAATTAAACCACCCCAAGCTCATGTAGATGATGCTTTAAGCCAACCGAAAGAGCTCCAGTTTATTTGCCTGAGCTGTTTCCGTCTCTGTCCCTCACCAACGCACTCCTTGCATGCTCTGCCAGAGCTCCTCTTTCTCCTCTTGCTCAGCTAATTGGAGCAGCCGGTTGGAGCTCGCTACATACAAACTGCGCTTCCCTTTCCAGAACGTGAACCTTCCCTTTCCTTCCAGAGTTTCTTTTATACATCATCATTTTAGCAGGCCCTATTGTACTGGAAATCTGTTTGCCACATGCTAGCTGGAGCTCATCTGCTAAGATCCTTGGTTAAATATTCATGGAGAGGTAGCTATTAACTAGGGGCGAGAACTCAGGTTACACTGCAGAGATGAGAAAGGTGCACTGGCAAAGGACACTGACTCAATATCAAGTTAAAATCCCTCGTGGAAACGACTTACCCTACGTAAGGCCTGGGCATGGAGAGGTAGGAAAAAATGCTGATCACATGGTGCTGTTGAAGTACATTAATTACCTCAATGGGATCAGTAAATTGGCAAGTTGGGCAGCCTGGAGCCCTAAAGCGTGCCTCTGGCAGCAGGTGAAGTCCTGCAGGAGCTTGTGGCCATTAAAGAAGCAAGAGAATTTCCAAACAGGTTGAGCTTTTAATGGGGGAACAAAAATGACGTGTCCTTGCACGGCATGTGTCTGTGCCTACGTGCACAGGGCAAGGAGATGGGTTGGATACGGAATAGCATCAAACCTGCTATTCGGCTCCAAAAGAGTGACTCAAGTGCTGCTGCAGTGAAGAAGCAATGCTTGAGCAGGGCAGGGCGGGGAGCAGGGCAGTGCCCTGTGCCTTTGGAGGCATCGGCTGGGGACAGACCACCCAGCAGGCTCCTCTCCACCGCCTCCTCCTCCCTGGCTATTAACTCCCACAACCTGGGGGCAGGAACAATAAGGGCAAAAGGACAAGAGAGCAGAAGTCAGTCTGGGGTGTCGGGTAACTGGTTACCTGAGCTCTGCCTAAAGGTGACTTCCACATGAATAGCCCACAAGCGCTCATCTGAACACCAACATGTGAGGCTGGTGAATTATGCAGGGCAGCGGGCCATGCTGAGCAGATGGCATCGCTGCTGTAACATGAGGAGCCACACTACACAAAATGCAAAGCCCAGCAATTAACCTTTTCGAAGGTTTCCTCTTGTCTCGGGGATTAAACGTCCTCCAACCCCCCTGCGCTCCACTCTTACCCAAGAGAAAAGAGTAATCCCCCAAATAAATAAGGGAAATAGACTTCGATACCTCCAGCAGCCCTGTGAGATTGTCACACGGGCTCCCAGGCCTCCACCCAAATACCAGCAGGTCTGAAGAGAGTACAGGAGGAGCAAGAGCTCTGTGCTGCCTGTGGCTCTTGCCCTTCCCTGCTGCGGCAGCCGCTGGTTTGGTACTGGCCCCGGGATTGCTCCCCTGCATCTCAGACACATGCAGCTCCTGCCAAATCAGCGAGTCCTGGGACTGCTGTTGTGCAGCTCGTGTCTGTGTAATTCCGTGTGTCTATCTGCCCAAGCAAACCGATCTCCCTGGGTAAAGCAGGGCTTGCCCTGGCTCACGCACAGCAGCGTCTGCAGGGCAGCTGCTGGCTGCGGTGGCATGGTCTGGGGTGCAGTGGGGTCCACAGCGCTGCTCTCTCACACCAAGAGGCTTTTTCTGTCTTCCTCATACTCGCTGGCTGGGGACAGCAGGGTCGCTCCAGACTAACTGATAGCAGGATCAGCGCGGAGCCACTGCCGATGTAGGCTGCTCGTGCGAGCAATGCGACATCGCGGCTCGGGAGCTTGTCACTGCTCTGAACCCATGCTATCCTGTTATTTTTCTTTGAGGTGAATCTTTGGCTCCAGAGGATGCCTGGAATCTGTCTGGGGTTCAGTTTTTATTTACATCCCCAAGCTTCAGCATTTCATTCTTTCTAGAGCCTTTCCTCCTGGAGCCTGGGCCAGAGTTGATTTATAGAAGAAAATCAGAGGAGAATAAATAATTTTTTAAATGAAGAGAGCGAATTGATCTTTTCCTCTTCGAGTGAAAAAGATCCCACTATACCCAATAAAAAACATCTATGGCCATGATTACTGGGTTAGAAGGAGGGTGGACAAAAGAGAAGGGGCCAGGGAAAGAGCAGCCCTCCACACTACAGTGCCGGTGAGGGGTTTTGTTCATGAACCGGTTCTCCCCTGGGCCCAGACTTACAGTCACCTCACTGGAATGGGCAACGCACTCAGAAGCCTTTGAGCCTTCAGCCGGCTCTCAGAAAACAGGCAGAGTGGATTTCATCCTTTGAGAAGCAACACCAAAGAGGGTTTGGGTGGGCTACAGACAGGGGAAAACTGGAGCATGTTCGCTTTCACTCCGCCCGTGCTCCAGCTTGGCAGCAGCTTGGTGACCACACAGTGTGGGGAGGAACGAAAACATGAACATGGGCAATGAGTTTAGAGGACTATTTAGAGGAAAAAAATATGTATCACACGCCAGGCATTCACCTTGGACAAAGGCTATTATTTTAACTATCATACTTAATCCTCTTCATAATTAAACTGATTAATGCACAACAATGGAGTCTATATTGCCTAATACTTTTAATTAACAAAGTGTTGTACATAAACTGGCAAAGCATTACTGGCATGCTTCCTATGCAATACACTTAATTGTGTAATAAATTAGTGGTATAAATGACTAAGATACATTGCACCCTGGAAGAGACTGTCAAGAGAGAAGGACTTTAGACTCTCGGTCACCGGTTGAACCACCACGGAGCAGAAGAGATGCCAGATCCTTTCCTTCTTTACCGTGCTGCTCTGCAATCAGGACAGCGTCTGTCCTGCTGGGGACATTGGTGCCTTTGCAAATGGCAATTCTGCTCCAGATCTCAGAGGAAGCCAAGACAGTTTCTCCATTGCTTTCCAGGGATCCTGCCTAGAGAAATGCCAGGATGACATTTCTTTATCTCAGTGCAGAAGAGAACTGTCCCTAAAAGGTGAATACTTTGTACCACTTGACCTGGAGGCTTTGCTTGTTTTCCAGCTGGCATCCTAATCTGACTGATTCACGCATGGGGATTTTGCCTGCACCAGTTTTTAACATCTGGACTGTCGCTGCTAAACAGGGTGTTCCTCATTCAGGATCTGCTTCAGAGGAGCAACGCAAGGTACAAAAACAAGCCCATGAAATCACTGCACCGAGGTCAGAGAGGGTTCAAAGTTAGTTTTACAGTTAGCACAAAGTTTAATGCAAAACAATCACTTAGCTCCTTAAGGTGCCCTGGGAAGACTACAGGAAAGTAAACTCTGTGTGCAAGTACAGCAATGCTGACAGCTACAGCACCTCCAGAAAAAGCTGACTACAGAGCCAGTTCTGCTCGTGCTAGTCCCAGTGTACAGTGACTCAAGCTCAGGGGCAACCGTCAATGCAGGGAGACCCCAGGAAGGAAAAGAGTGGGGTTACCAGGGGAAGAAAGCACCCAAAATGGACCCAGCTACCAGTGCAGCAGGACTTGGCCCGTGGGGCATGCTGGACTTCAGGGCAGAGTGATACATTTCTGCCAGCAAAAGTCAGTTTAGAGCCTCTGGAGGAGTTTTCTCTGGATGGGCATGCTGGAGCATCTGTCACGTCCACGCGGCCCTCACACGGCAGAGCAGCCCGTGCCTGCGCACGTGTCTTGCTGCCGAGCTGCGAGGTTAGAGGTGACTGATGTTTTTATGAATGGCCATTAGGTCTAAGAAGGAAACTATGTCTTGTAAAGTAAGGATATGGAGGTTAATGGAAGGGTTCTATGTTTTCCCAGGTTTCTTACAAATTAGTTAAGAGACAAATACCCTGGGGCCACATGCAAAGCAAAATTCATTCCTACAACTTTTATTGGATCACAGTTGAAGAACCTCACGGTCAAAGGTCATCAGTGTTACTTTAAGACACAATCACTGAGGTCAAGCTAATTAGCAACAGGGATCACATCGCAGGCTTTTCCCTTTTCTCTTTGTTTCCAAGTCCTCTCTGACCCCAGATCAGAGCCTCCCAGTCACCACTTGTCTGCAGTTATCTGGCTGACAGAGCCCTGGCTTAGCTCAGACACTCAGGGGAAGAAACCTCCAGGCTTCTTCCTCTTTCAGGTCAATTTGCAGCCAGACAGGAGACAACCTATGGCAAACACAACCGTATCCCTCTCTCCAAACGGTGCGCGCTGTGCCTGCACGCCATTTCTTCGTGGAATACACACTTGTTTCCAAAAATTATCTGTATGGAGTTGACATTAAAGGATTGCTGTGTTGGGCGTTCAGAGATCAAGAAACTAGGACCTCCGTGTTACAGCACATTGCCTTGTGTTTTTTCTGGCTGTGCTCACTCCCTTGTGAGGACACCAGATAGGCCGCTCAGCCCCGCTCTGCCGTCTGACGGGGCTGATGCTGGTCACCTATCCAGGACAGCAGAGCCTCAGGGACCAGCAAGGGGCTTCCACGGGCTTTAGGGAGGAGGCTGGAAGACAATGCAAATATGCTCTCACTTACCTGTTGCATTTGTTCTGGTATTGTTTTACTACGGGCTCTCACATACTGCTTCTGTTTGCTGGAGACATGCCCGTAACTGGTAATGGTGGTAAGGGCCCCACAGCAACCGCAGCTGGAGGGTTTTTAGCAACATCCATATGTATGCAAAGGCTGGATTCTATGCTGTGTTTTCCCTGGGATGGCCCTGCAGAGGCCGTGGCCTTGCTACGCAGCGATGTGGTTTGCACACCGGCCCAGGGCCGAGCATGCCTCCCTCCTGTCCCCAGGCAATGTGGGCCAGCACCACTTCTCCTTTGACTGGCAGATCTGAGCCCGCCGTGCTTGGTCAGCACATCACAATGATGAGTTTCATGCAAAAGCCGAGCATAGCCCCAGTCTCATAAATTTGTTATGCATTACATCCAATTAATGTAAATTATTACAGTGACTAAATAATGGCTCTGCCATCGGATAAGGGAATAACCATAAGTATGCCTGCAACTTCCCAAGGTCCAACTGAATTAACCCTTTCCCCTGACTCCACTGGACCTGGTGCAAGAGCTGCCTGCCAGCCCCACTCCTTTGACTGCAGGAGCTGAGTCTGCCTGAGCCAATGCTCTTATCACCATCCATGAAGGTCTGGGCAACGCCGGAGCCATCACAATAACTGCAGCTGCCTACTGACAAACACAGCACCTGTCCTTCCAGTCACCAGGTAAGAGACACCCTTCTCCCTGCATCTCTTGCTGGGCTCCACTGCCTCAACAGGAGACGCTTTGAGAGGAAGGCAAGATCCCAAACTGCTACAGCTTAACTCAACAGCAAGGTCAGAAGAGTGACCAGATATTCGTTACAGCAGGCAAGGATGTGGATGGAGCAGCGGAAGAAGAGAAATATGCTGTCCTGGAGCACCTGCCCAGAGAGTCCAGCATTTCACCTGACTGAGGAGGACCATGCTCAGGAGCACAGGGATATGTCCTTGATTTCCCACTCTCCAAGGCACAGAACCAGTCCGAGCTGGCCACCCACCTCCCAGGGAAGCACAGCCAGAAGGTATTGACCCTGGCACCACCAATTCAGACATCTATTTCCCTCCAGTGTGCAAAACACGCCCTGCCCCTGTGGACACGGACCTCAGGGTGGGTACAGAGCATCACCTGGCAGGGCAAACATGAAAATGCAGTCCTGTTTCAGAGGCAGATTTAACGTGTGCTTTTGGGGGCCTGTGGTCAGAGTGCCCCAGGCAGGGAGCGTACGCTCATCATAAATGACTCCAAGTGCCTGTGCTGCTGAGACCTGGAGGGACCCTCGTGTGTTTTTCAAGGCAGAAGTGATCATCAATGCTTGCAATAATTCCTGGTCTCAGATTAAATGGAATAGATTAAATGGAATAAAGGCATGAGTTCAGAGCAATAAATAAATAGTCCTCTCCCTGCCTCAACATGCTTCTCATGGATTCATTCACAAGCTTTCCTGCATCTTCCTCCTTGGCTTGCTTGTGCCCAGCTCCTCGTGGTACCCATTTTACCTTGGCAGAGCAGCCCACAAATCATAGTGACACACCAATCAAGAGATCCGGAAATTTTTACACCTCTCTGCTTCTTGAAAGATGAGTCACCTTCTGCACCACGTTCCTGGGCATCCAGATAAATCTGTCACAAACTTCTCCTTCCCTCAGGGTGCAAAATTCTTCCCTTTTTTCAGTAGAGCTGTATTTCCTCTTTTTAAGCTCCTCTTTCTTGCCCCTACACACATTCACACCCCTCAGCCATCTCAGTATATTTCTCCCTTTGTTCCTGTTTCACTGACAACTTCATCCTAATAGTCTCCTCAAAGGAATGATGAATGCATAAGCTGCATATTGATCACTGCAGTGATTGATTACTAGATCTCTTTGACAGATGAGCCTACTAAGGTAGTTGCCAATATGGAGGTATGGATGGCAGGGCTCCCTTGTACAACAGTCTAATGGTATCTGACCTGATAGGGCAGAAAGGCAACTCCCTCATTTCAGCAGGAAGAAAGGCCTCTTTATACTCTTTATAAAATAATTCATAGGAAACTTAAAACACTCAGACACAGAGAGATTGCAAATGGGGAAATATGATGGATTATGGGTTGAAAGGAGCCGACTTCCAGAAGCTAAATTGATCCCCAGGAAAATGTTTTTGTCTGCTGTGAAAAATGGGCAATATCTCAGCAGCTCTGGAGGGCCATAATCTGGAAAATAATTTGCTTTTGATTTCCTTTAGTTTCATGCAGGGTTGTGGTTTTTTTTTTTTTTTTTTTAAGTTGGTTCCTTGCAGGCTTCGTTGCTCGGCTGAGAGAATCAGTGATGAAACAGGCAAAGGATTAGCCATGCCGACAAATATGAGCTGATCCTTACTTATGGTTATACAGCCCTCACCCCACCCATTGTCACTTATTCCACAGGAGATGTTACATCCCCTGCAAGAAGTATTCTGCCAACCAAATAAAAAGTCAAGCACATAACTGAACATGGGAGTATATGTGAGAAGTTAGAGAATCTCCGGCCATGATCCTGCAGAGCCCTGCAATCAACTGATGCATGTAAATGTTACACACACACTCATTTTCTAAATGTTTCCTGACTGCCTGTGTACCTCACTAACAGTTAAGAAGACAGTGCACAAGGACTGCTCAGTCTCTTTACTCAGCCCGTGCTCAGCGAGAAAACCTCTGTACATGATCCTGTAAAATGGGAGTAGCGCTTCTCGGGAGCAGTGGTAGCAACAGCCACGCAGCGAGGGAATCCTGTCAGCAAGGAGTGGTGCTGGGGTCTGCCCTTCTCCTGCAGAGCAGTTCCACTGCAGACCTTTGGCTCCTTCCCAGGATCACAGAAGTGCAGGGCAAAACAAAGAGCAAGCTGACTTTTTCTAACCTCCACCAACTCAATGTACTTAATGACTGTTAAACAGCCATGGTGCGTAGCTCCTCAATGAGGTTTTTTATTTGCTGCTTCTGCACTCTAGTCACAAGGGTGTCCTGCCTCCCTGGCTTTGGGGCTGGTAAGAGAGAGAATGTAGGATCAGTCAGTAAAACACGTTTAGAAGCTTCCCTTCCTGAAACTCCTCTTCAGGAGTTTCTCTTGCTCTCATTTTTTAATCAGCTTCCCTCTTCTACTGCTAATAACGAGAAATGTTGTTCTGGCAACAGCTAGAAGAGTTTTCTCTGACTTCAAGTGCTAAGAATAAAATTTATAGAGAAATAGTTACAGCCTCCCAGTGCCTGGAAATTCCTTGGCAGTAGGCTTTTGCTCCCGAGAAATACTGAATCAATGGTGTGCTAACAGCTCAGGAGCCTATTACAATAACATGCATACCTTGAGCCCAGACAATCAATAACTCAGCCGGACGCAGCTACCAGAAAACAATAAACAACAAATTAGTTACATTTCCATAGACTATACATTTGGTGAGTAATAATCTGTAAGTAGAAATGAACCCAGCCTGGAGAGGCCACCGAGCCAAATGGAGATCTTTTATTCATGGCTTCAACTACTGCATTCACTGAGTAGGATGCTTGTGGAGGGCTTCAGCCCTCTAAATATACATATGCGTGTTTGACTTTACACATATTCCTACAGAGCTCAGTTATTCTATTGTTAACAGACTTCTGTTTGCAGATGTTTTTCAGTATAAGCCAGTATAGAGGTCCAGTAGGGAAAGACTGTCAGGCTTAAATTTAACATATCTTATTATTTGCACATTCCTACTTTAAGGTACAGCCAAGGATGCCCTCTGCCTACCAGTAAATATAGTCCAGAGGTCAAATCTTTCTCAGTTTACATATCACTGCTGCTGACTTATATTCTAAGCAGTCAACCAGAATTGACCTCTGGCTGTATAAAGCACTTCGAGCATAAGAGCTCTCAGAACAGGAGAACCACAAATCACCAGGTGTAAGTACTACAAAGAGTTTTGAGGCTACTTCCATGGTATCTGTACAACCAAACTGCTATTTCATTGGGGAGATCCAAGTTTAGTTTTCTCCCTCTAGAATAAAGAGCATTTTCATTTCTTTTTAATCATAGATACCTATCAAGAGTTGATTAGCTCATTATTGCTAGAGCTTCTGTTAACTAAAGCTAAATGATAGAGAAAAGCTTGCACAAGCACAGGCAACATCCACACACACCAGAAGAATTCATTCCGGCCACAGTCGCGGCAGTCCTGCCCCTCACAGATTTGTGTCTCGACGACAATCTTACTTTTTGCCCAACACCTATATAGAGGAGGAGGGGGCACAAATCATGATCTAAATTGCACTTGGCTAAATTCAAAACAGCTCAACTTATTCACCTAAGTGTGAAATTAGATCAGAAAGTAGCTCTAGAGCATCAGAATTTTAAATGTTTCTTGCACTCATTTGGTAGGCAGTTTCTGAGGAGCCAGATTTCACAAGCTGGTAGCTGATTTTATCTGCTCAGGTATTAAAAGCACCTATTCTTGACAGATTTTAAGGACCCTTTTTCTGAATACAAGGTTTTATTTAGTAGTAATTCTTTCTCTAGAGCAAACTTGATCTCAGTCTACTCAGATCCCTACAGCTCAGAGCTTCTATAGAATATTTCCATAAACTAACATTCCTGCCAGCAGTATCTAGGGTACCCGTTTGTGCTCCTTTAAAATAAATACCATTCCTGAAATCCTTCTAAGATTGTACCTTCTGGTAGAACCAGCCCCTGCAGCTTCACTAAGACAGAGAATATTTGGTTTATTCAGTAGCTGCTCAGAGAGGAAAGAAAGGGCTATACAAGCCTCCGCAGAAGAAGAGGCTACCCTTCCCTGCCGGTCTCAAAGGGCTTTTCCCAGCCCACCAGCCTCCAGTAGAAGGCTGGCTGGGAAGTGGTGCCGGGAGGCACGTACACAGCTGTGGGCTGTGAAGAGAGCCCCGAGTCTCTGCCCAGCAGGCAGCATGGTTCTGCTTGGTAGGAAGAGGTTTAGTAAGCCGGTCTAATGAACCTCTTTGTACAGAGTTAATTGGGACTTTCGCTAGCTAGCTAGGAAATGACTTTGCATCTGAATGTTGTTGTGCCTGCTCTGATTTGTATTGCCAGCTGAAACACAAATACCAAATATGATGTGTTATAGAGATATATTAGCTTATTGCTTTTAGTAAAGTCTAAATGCCTACCGCAAGCTCTCTGGAGAAAGGACGTCTGCATTAGAAGTAGCCTTCTTCAACAGGAGAGATCATTCATAGCTTATGATATTAGTCATACAAGCTTTTAATTACAGAGTCCTCATTCTGACTGGGTCCAGTGAGCAGCTACATCCGCAGATGACACCAACCAGCGTACTGAAAAAGTGTATACTTGCCTGTGTGTTTATTTTGATTTCACATTCATTACATCATTATTTTTCGTTTATAAGAAAACACAAAAGTTTCCAAAAGAAATAAGAATCCCTATATTAACCCAAAACTTCTGGAGATTTCACACCCATCCCTGTACCACACTGATCCAAGCTGAGAACAAGCAGGAAAGAAGGGTTATCTTAAAGGAAAATACTAAAGATAAGGCTGTGCCTATCAGAAGAACATACATTAAGTTGCTCCAAGAACATATGTACCTATGGGGTGTTGGGAAGGGTCCAAAGTTGTGAATTCCATTTCAAAGAGATATTTTCATATGTATGTGGGGAAGCATTCAGCAGTGTCAGGAAGTGATCTATGTCTATTGCCATCAGCAGCGTCGGCACAGTCCAGGCACAAGCACTGCAGTGAACTTACACACTTGTGCACGTGGAACTATTTTTCATGGAACTGATGAATTCTGCACTGACGTTCATAGCAGTAGGACACATTATTGCTGCAATATATGACTATCAGTAACACCTACAAGCCTTTAATATTCTGCAGCTGAACTGTGGAAACAGAAGAAAGTTGCTTGTAAATGCTTAATTCACAGTTTAACTGGGTTGTCTGTCAAAATAACTCCCAGATGTGAAACTTCAAGTAGGAAGCCTAAAAATCAGAAAAATGCAAGGAACTTCTTGATGAGCATTAAAAGCATCTTAGAGAAGGAGAAAACTAACAGAATACTTTTCTGCTTTCATCCTCATCACTGAGAGTTTTAATTAGCTCTGTCCGTACAGCTATGTAATCACAGGCTTTCCTGCAGTCTTAGCAACTCCATTATCTGAACAGTAAATATAATAGTTTCAAGCAACAGGGCTTCATGGGCAGAATACAGCAAAATGGATTCTGCCCTTCATTTTCTCACTACAGGAAATGTTTCTTGCTTATTTCCACTTCACAGTTCCTTTGTTTTGATGGGAGTGCTGGTTAACTGCACTGTGCTTCAGGATTCGCAGCTGCACACCCTGTTTCTATCCTTATCTCTACAGATAAGGTTCCTCTCCATCAGAGCGCCCAGTCACTCACTGGTACAGAGGCAGGCCCCCAAATCTACCCCTCTGAGCAAGCACACAAGTTAGTTGGTGGCAGGAGAATCATGGCCTTTGAGCAGGAATGGACAGAACGGAAGGGTTGCAACGCAAAAAAACATACTAAAAAATGAGCCTTTTGTGTCATATGAAGGGACTGTCCATCCCTGCCTTGCTCCAACTGCAAGCCTGTTGCAGGATCAAGGTGATTCGTAGCCTGCGAGTTCATCAGACTTTGCCTGTCTCTTCCTATATGTTTGTACCGCACCTAGCACCATGCTGTCATCGTGCAAACAATGAGTAACAGCTGCACAAGCAGCACAAAGCAAGCGGTCAACAGCTTAAGGGAGCTCCCCTCTCCGGAGATGCAGCAATCCAGCAAGACACATCTTAGTTTGCATTCCCATCATTTGAATCGCCTGATAGTTCATTGCATGAAACATTGTCCAAGGGTTTGGCAGGAAGTTGTGCTTAACGGCAGACTCTCATAGGAGGCACTTGATTATATTAGACAGATAATTATTGATCCAGCTATAGTTTATCCTTGCTGCCTAATTTCAATAAACAGCAGCTTGGGGGAATTAGCAAGGGATTCTGTTCCCCCTCCCCCTGCTTCTTCAGGATTTGTCAGAAACAAGATGATTTATGTGTATTCCAGTAAGATTCTTGTTTGTTGGCAGGCTGCAGGGATTGTTTGGGGTTGGAAGTACTAAGCTTTTATATTTAAATGCTTCCATGCGAGTATTCATGGGTCTCACTGCCTTGCATTGTAATATCTGAATAATAACTGTGACTTATGCAAACCAGTTTTCAGCTGTTCACTGTGATCAATTTTTCATTTTAAGCAACTCCCTGCCATCCCAGGGAAAAAAAAAAAATCTGATAGGCAAGAAGAGTGAGATTCAAGGAAGGCAGTAATACTCTTCCCTTTTTAAATAATGCACAACTCATTTCTGGAGCACTTTCAAATGTGTTGCTTTCTATTAAGCACAGATAATATTCTGAAGATGTTCCCCCCTCCTTTCAGGTGAGGCTTTTGGAATAATAAAGCATAAGGCGTCAGGTCTGCCTGGTGCAGCACGGACCAAGGCCTGGCTGGGCAAACGTCCACAAAGCACAGGCAGGACCGCAAAAGCTCTGTGTTTGGCATAAAGGCAACCAGAAGAATTATTTCCCAGTGCTGTGTGCTGGTATAGCAGCCACTCCACCCCAATCAAGAGGCACCTGTGTTTTTACCAGTGACCAGCATTTCTAGAACTAGCAATGCATGAAAAGCACTGCACAAACACAACATATCACAGCAGGCACTTCTAAAAACAGCTGAGGGAAGGGACCATCTCTCTTCCAGGAAGCTGGTTTGACCTAAAGGTCAATGGTTGCTGTTAAACTGGGAAAGGTTTAGGAAAATACTTGCTCCCTGACAGTATTCAAGTAGACCAAGTCTATTAGTGAGGAAAGGCTCTCCTGGTAGCAGGAAAAGTGATGCTTAACTAGATAACTTCCCTTGATAAATGTGATTATCCCAGACAATTTCACCTGAACACGAGCCTGTGGTCATTCTCCCAGGTTGATTTCACTAGTGTGCAATGATGTCTCTAAATTTCACTCACAGGATGATAAATAACTTCATTCAGGGAACACTTCAGTGTCTTTTCTCTTTTTTTAATGAAAACATCCCACTTGGGAAGTGAAAGAAAATTCTTACTACTAATAGTTAGATCTCTCTACCAATGCTGGTAAACAAGTTCAAAATACCATCTTGGTTTTATTTCTACTTCCTGCCTCATGTGGGAGCCCAAGTTGCTGGAAAACTGCTAGTTCTCTCTTACTAGTACAATTTGGAAGCTTGCTGTATAACAAACACTTCATTAAGGATCAGACTGATGCATTATGACAGAATTTACAGATGAGGACTGGGAAATACTCTGCTCTCTTCCAGGCCTGGGCTTCCCAACGGGAACCAGATTACTGGTTTTCTCAAGGCCAGTTAGATTGATGCCCAAGAGTCACAGTAGCCAAAAATCTTTCCTTAGCTACCAGGTACAAAGGTCACATAGAAAATGACTTTCACGTGCATCCATGAAAAATCCCTGACTCAGCAATATCCACATATTCCCAGTCTGAGATGTTTCATGTAGCTCTCTGCAGTTAGGAGGAGCCCGGACTTCTTGCAGGCATCAGCAAGGAGTCCTTTTGTCCAGCAAAATACAAGATAGACAGATTCTACACACGGCATACAATATTTCATGCTGTCACTTGATTAGTTACTTCACTTTCTTGAAAGGTTTCAGGACACCCCTTTTATTGCATTAACCTTTAAAACCTTAAAACTAAAAAAAAAAAAAAAAAAAAAAAAGCCCCAAACAACCAAACCCACACAACACACCCCCAACCCTCTTCCCATCTTAATTTCAAGGGCTCCTCGCTCCTGCATGGGTCATAGCCCTCATTATAAATTGTAAATTTTGCCTAAAAAAGGGTGAGAGGATGATCTGTTGTAGCTGGGAATCCAAAATAAGCTGTAAAGCTGGGCTGGCTCAGCCTGCCCATTTCCTCTGACCTCCTACAAAAGGAGGAGAGCCCTTTTCCAGAAGCTCTTGCAGCAGCTGAGCAAGAGAACTACCTTCTGACAGGCACCTGGCCTTGTTTTAAAGACTTCAGTGGCAAACATTGCCACAGCCCATGGGAAGTGAGTCCCGCAGCGTATCACTAGCACAGCGCTGCCTGAGAAAACATAACAGGTTCAGTTAAGAATTATTGGAGTGAGATGGTTTTCACAAAATATTGAGGGTCCTTTAGAAAAGATCCTGTGTTATTTTTCACTCCCTTGCAGTACAAGGGTCTAGGATCTCCTTTGCTGAATATTTAGTGAACAGCATCTGCAGCATCTTAATTACAGTAGCTGTTCTCATCTTAATCTCTTGCTTCAGAATAAGGTTAAGTGTAATCTGTCCTAGATTCTTATACAGATGGTTCATTTTTTAAATACTTGAGAAGAGTTTAGTTGATCTTTAATTCCTTAATCTGGGAACCAAGACCAACCAACCTGATTCCGAGTGGTATTTTACCAGATTTTACAAGAAAAAAGTAATACACACCCCAACAGGGGTTGATTTCTTTTCAATTTTTTTTTTTCATTCCAATGAAAGTTGGTGGAGGTGAGAAGATCCACACATGACTCTCCCTTCCTCCCATTAACCTCAAGAAGTACACAGCATTATGGATAAAGAGCATCTGAGCAGCAGGAGAAGCTAGCAAGCACTTGCTCTTTAGTTGAAATATAGCAGTTTCTAAACAGTTCAATAAGATATTCAGCAGCTGGTTTTTTTTATCTATAGCCAGATTGCTGGCATCGCCAGAAAATACAAATCCCGATTGAACATAGTTTTCCTTTCTGCAAGAAAACTGTGCCTAACTAATTATGATTCTGGCAAGGAACAAATTAAGACACCGTTTTCAATTAGGTTCATATTGAAACACAGTGTGATTACAGATGTGAAAAGTGCTGATGTAAAATTTTAAAACAAAATTTTGTTTTGTAATTGTTTCTCTGAGTCTTGAACCAAACTTCTTGACCTTCATGCAGCTATAAAGAAAAAAGGGTAGATTTTTCACTCAGACTAAGGGAATAAAAGCCACAAGGGTTTTGACTACACTTTTTCTTGTCTGGTTCAATTTCCCTTTATGAGCCGAGTTTCTCTCTTTTATTCTGTGTTGTACCAAGGGAACCCCAGCTGATATGAGAGCACAGTTACGCTAGCTGCTCTACGCTCCTAGTGAGAAGTGATGCGAGCCCCCAAAAGCAGCCAGAGGAAGTTGTTTCTACCTCAGTTGTCAAATGAGAAATCACAGCCCCAAAGCCCTATGGCAGAGTCGGCCCAGGGCCCTGCATCTCCACAAGTCACAGCCCATTGTCCAGCACACAGCCACTCTTTTCAGAGGAAATAACTGTGTGTTCACTTCTTTAAGCTAATAATCACTTCACCATTTTAATTCCCCAGCTCTTGGCTTGTGCTTATGATTTCAAGCTTTGCATTCAGTAAGACCCTAAAGGAAGCTCAAGAAATGAGCTCCCCGATACAGTCACTTCTCTTTGTGAACTCTTCCAGAAGAGGCTCTGCCTATGCTGACCTTTGGCAAGCCTCCAGGGAGGGCATTTTGACACCCTTTCTAGCAACCCTGGTAGCTCCACATAAGAATAATTGAGATGTTTCATTTCCCCTCATAAAAACTGTGTTTGTTTTGTGGCCGTTTTAAAAAATAACCATGATGATGCTCCTAACACTATTCTGTGTTAAAAGCAGCTGGCTCTGGAGAGCCCTTGAGATGTTCCTGTTGAATGCAATAGTCACGAGTTTCCGCAGTACACCAAAGGGGCACATGGCAAAGGCATGCTGGCTGCTGCAGGCACGGACAGGTACCCCATCCGTCAGCGGGAGGTTATTGCACAGGCTTTTCAGGTAAAACTTGTGACAGAGATGACAACAAGCTGGTCTGACTGGACAGAAGTAATTCCGTGATGAAAAGAGCCTAGAAGGGGGCCAGATGAACCCCTTGTAGGTCAGCAGCAGTCCAGACCCTGATCCAGGTGATGCTGTTCAGTGCACACAGAGTGAGGGCAGTTGCCGCTACAGTTACCCGCCTCCTCCAGCCCTTCTTTTGCGGGTGTTTCTCTCTTTTGTGCAACAGTCCGCAGCAGGCTGGGAAAGCTTCCCCGCACTCTGCATCTCTACATGTGGGAGAGCAGGTGGCCAAAGCCATACTAGAGCTGCATTCACCCCTTCCTGTGCTTTGGAGCACCATTCATAAAACACGTGGGCTGCTGAATGACCCTGACCACCATTAGAATCATAGAATTGCCTAGATTGGAAGAGACCTGTAAGATCATCTAGTCCAATCATTAACCTAACACTGACAAGTTCCCCAATAAACCATGTCCCTAAGCGCTACATCTACACAACTTCTAAAAACATCCAGGGATGGGGACTCCACCACTGCCCTGGGCAACCCGTTCCAATGCCTAATGACCCTTTCAG
>JAVKLA010000052.1:17742846-17758797 GCA_034782735.1 Sagittarius serpentarius | reverse complement strand
CTGCTTGAATTCGGGGGGTGGGGGGGGGGTGGGGTGGGGAGAGGTCTGTGTGGTAAATCTGGGTATTTTCTTAATCACCAAAATAAAATAATTTCAAGGTCAAGTCATGTTTCAACACTAAGGAATAGAGTCTTTGCTCCTCCCACCCCCCATTCCAGCTGGATAGAAATGCTCATTCAGAGCATACTTGCAAGTTAAAGCTGTTAAAACATACACAGTTTCTCCCCCACTAGACACCGACAGACACGTATTTACTAGTGAGTAGCTTCACTGACCAGCATAGCGGGGGTATTTCACCCAAGTCACCATGTCACTCTTATTTCAGGACAGATTTTCCATCCAGCACTGCCAGACAGCCCCACAGAGCCTGCGGGGTGGAAGGGTAAGTGAGTAGGGAAGAGCAAGAAGGTCCCTTTCACACTTCTGCAAGACCTTGCTGACTCGAAAATGCCGCATTTTCAGCAAAGCAGCAGCACATCTAATAAATCACATCTGTACACTGCTTTATTCAAAGGCACTGACAGTTTAGGATTGACGACACCCAGGGCAACCTAGTGTCAAGCACTCCTAATGAAAACTATCCCATTTTGCTCCAGTAGTAGCAGCTGCCAACAGACATAATCTACTGGCATATGGAGAAGGCCATGCTAATCCCTGCAAGGTCATTAACAAGAGGGTGAAAATTACATGCAAAGCACCAGCTGTGGCATCCCCTGCTCCCTCACACTTGATGTAGCAGGGGCAACAGAGGTGAAAAATGCAAGTACATCTCAGCAGGCCAAGCATTTCTATTAAGAGCACAGCTATTTCTTTTTTCCCCCTTCCCCAAACCAAGGTTCAGTACCATTGAAATCCTTCCTGTGCAGAAGAACAGAAAGCCTTTCACAAGTGTCGCCTGTTTTCACAGTCAGAAATGACTCAAGGGAAGATTAGCTTCAAGCCAGCAGTGCTGCAGGACAGCTGGAACAGACAAGCAGACAAGAAGGTCTTGGCCCACCTTGTTAGGAGGGCTGTGCGCTGCCACGGCAGGAGGCAGGTAGCCGCGTCCCATCTTCCCCGACAGCCTGTCATCACTGGCACTGTTCCCCTTTGTGGAACAGATGTGGGGCTTTCCCTTATCAGATGCAAAGACCATCTTTACACCCTTCTTTCCAAGCATTTTTTTTTTTAAACCATGCTGACAAGCCTGAACCTGAATTTTTAACAGGCAGCCCTTATTTCCCAGGTCCCTGCTGGCCCACCCTCCTCAGATCAGCGACCTCATCTTCTGCGTCCGTGCAGTGTTTTGCACTTGTATTGACGCTTGGCAGGTAATAGGTACCATAAACCCACAACAGCCCATTCGTGCCCTAGCTGACAGGGACACCAGCCAGCCAGCCGAACCCCAGCTTTGCATTGCTCCTTTGGACTGGGTCTTTGCTGAGTGCATTAGCAGGTACAGACTTTCTGCTGCACCGCCAGGTTTGCAGAGCACAGAGGTCCAAACGCCCTCACAGCAGTGAGGAGCAGCACTATACAGGGCTAAGGGGAAAAACTAACTCTCCAACCTATCTTCCCTCCAACCCTTAATCTGCAAGTAAGGACCCTCTCCCTTCAGGCTCGCCTCAGATTTATATACTTCAGCATTCACATGCACATACAAGCTCTGCTTCCGTAATCCCAAACTCACTCCCAAAGAATATTCTACCCTCCTGTTTGCATGGGAACTCAGGAACTCTTTTTGTCTTTTCATTAAATCATGCAAACATTTTTATAGGCAATAAATCAAAAAGTCTGTGAGAAACCCCCAGCAACAACTACCTAAAACAAATCTTTTCCAATTTAAATCCCAGCCTGCATAACGATCAATCCCATAAAGCCCATGATTGTTAACATTACTTTGGGTAATGTTTAAAAACATTAATTTCAAAAAATGTAATAGGAAAAAAGCTCTTTAAATCGGCAAAAAGATAAATGGTCTCCAGCAGCATGACCTTTTTCCATACCACAGTGACATTGAATCATTTTAAAGTTATTTACATTTTCATTCTTCCTTGGAAAAATGTTGACAAGGCTTTCACAGGCCATAATGGATACTCAGCAACATCTAGGGAAAGTGTAACTGCAGCAAGAGCCCTTCCTCAATTCCTCTTCACTGCTTCACACCAAACAGCTTTAATTAATGGAGGAGAGGTGACTTCAGAGTGAGCCTTCTCATTAGCGCAACCGGCTGGTCTGTGGGAAGTGCCCCAGCTCCCCAAAACACAGCTAATGCAACCTGCAGTTTTGTGGTTGTGTTTTTTTCGCGGGGTGTGGGGTTTTTTTTTTTTTAGTGTCTTTCTGCCTCGAGCATATGTGCCTTCAACTCCACTTTTCAAAGATGAATTTGACCTCCGGGCTCATAATTGCCATCAGGCTGCAGGTTGCTCTGTGACAGCTGAAAAATACCCGAGATAAGTCTTGGCTTTATTTTCCAATCTGTAACTGGAGCATCCACCCACTGCCAGCTCACTGGTGAGAGGCAGTGTCATAGCATACACGCGTAACCCGTGGAGCCCAACATACATAGTGTACATGTTATGTTTAATGCACTTGTAGGCACTTACGGGGCTATACCTGTAGAGCTGATAGAGCCATCAGTAGAGAAATCTTTCAAAAACACTTGCACACAAGTGTGGTGGGGCACACAACACCCAGCACACACACAGAGTCTGGAGCAGTACCCGGTAGCTGTGGCTCTGCCCTAAGAGGTGCTGGTGCAGAGAGACCTGCTGTTTTACAAAGTCATTCCCTGGGGTAGGCTAAAGTTTGACACCTTCCTTACACTAACTCACAGCAGGAACAGAGACGGCCTTAAAAAAAGAAAGACAGAGGACTCCTCTGGTTTTGCCTTCCTCCATCCTCTGCTGGAGCATTTGAATCTTTCCGCCAAGACTAGCAGAAAGTAAAACATCTGCCATGCTGGAAGCAGGAGGTGCCTCCCAAGTGACTCCTGTCCCCACAGGCGCAGCAAGCTGGGGCTGATGGGGCCAGACTCAGTCCTGGCTCGTGAGCCTTCAGCAGGCTTCCATGATATTCCTGCTGCCAGTTCCACCCCAGGTATCCCAGTCCCACCCCAGGTATCCCAGCCCTCTCACCCCAGCCTGTTGGGCACAGCAGGGAAAGCACAACTGTATCAAGGCTCCACGCACTGCAACTTGATCTCTGCTTGGCTTGATATAATATTAACGACAAGTAATGTGTCAACCCACAGAGGCACAAAAGCGATCGTATTCCAGCTGTGCTACGTCTGAAGGAGAAATACAGGCTCACTGTGACTCCAGGGCCATGCTAGGGCCCAAAAACCCTGCGAATGCGCGAGCACGCAGAGGCACCTTGCACCCGCAGCTGTCCTGCCCCTGCCTCCCTGCAGCACCGAGCACGCTGGTGCTGTAACGAAAGGTACAGACAGCTTGGGTGGAGTAGGGGAACTTCACCCAGCCCTGCACCTCTCCCCCAAGCACAGAGGGGCTTCCTACCCCCAGGGCAGGCATCGGGGCACAAGGATATGTCTTAACAGCTACACACCACAACCTGATACCAGGCAGCAGCCTGCAAAAAATCTGAGTTGAGCGCTCAGTTATTTTGGCAACGGCTCCTGCGAACACTGCTTATCGTGGGGTTGCTCAGGAGCATCGTACTGTGCTTGGTCTGAACAGTTAAACTCGCACATAGGACATAACCCACTGCCCTTTATATTGAAGTGGGAAAGAAATATCCCACCTGATCAAAGCGTGTCCAATTAGTGTTCTTCTAAGTTAATGAGATGCTTCAACTAACACAAGGGAATTTATTTCTGAAAATGATGATTTTCCTGTTGGCAAATCTAGTGATACAAAACTGCACAAATCTGTATTTCAATGGATCTGGGCTGCAGCTATGTGTCCAGACTGACTCGGTGTGGTTCCACTGCCCCTGTTGCTGCAGCATGGCTAATATCAGCATCCCACAATTAGCATGCAGCATATTAATCTGTGCGAATAAATGAGCCTGGTCCTCTAGTCCAGAAAAACACTTGGGGGACCAATTCTTTATTTCTGAGTGTATGATTAGTACAAATTAAAACCAGAATAAGTTTTAATTTTGCTACATTAGGCAGGTTCATCAAAACACCCTTATCCCCCAGAGCCAAGTCCCAATAAGAGCATAACAAGGGGATGTTTCAACTAGAATGATTAGGATAGTACAGGAAAATTAATTTTGAAGTTCATGGCAGCCTCCTGTCAGCCACAGGCCACAGTGAGGAGGCTACGTTCAGAAAATGAAAATGAAAAGGCTGTGCTAAGTACTGCTGGTGGCAAGGAACAGAAGCAGGATCTGGCTCTGCTCTTCCTTAATCACTCTCATAAAGAAACCATTTAATATGAAGCCAATTCAACACGATAAACTTAACAACTGGAGCCCAGTTCCCAAACATGGAGGTCTGCTGTCCAAATCCTCCCTCATTTAGCTAAAGGCTCCCCAAGGCTCTGGGTTAGGGCTGGTCAGAGCCACCGGAGCATTTGCTGCTAGAGGTGGGCCTGAGGGGCTGCGCGCCGACCGACACGAGCAGGGTACCAAGGACGACACCGGGTATTTCAGCTTAGCTTTCCAAAGAGCATAGTTACAACAAATACCTTTTTAACACTGCTACCACCCCCCCCACCACCACCACCTTCTGCCAGCCTGGGTCTGCTCAGCACACACTGTCTTGCTTTGCTCCACCATCCTCAGACGAGCCCATGGGCACTGCCTGGCCTGCGGGACCTGCACCCGAGAAAGCAATGGGTCTGGTGCACTGATACAAGATGTTTAGCCCTTCCTTAGCAAGAAGGTAATCAGCATCCCTCCTCTTCTGCACACAGACACTGCTTGGTTTGTCCCTCTCGTTTGCCAGGACCCTCCCATCCCCAGCACACAGAGACCTTCCCCCCCGCCAGAGACCAGGCAGCAGCAGACCCAGGGCAGGACAGCCTCCAGGAGCAGGCGAGTAGGAATTTCGGCATCCAGTCTCCAAAAATTTTTCTGCCTTTCAAATTATAATTTACATTTGAGAAAACAAAACATATCCCAATAAACCGTTGTCCAACTTGCAACATACAGACGAAAAGCAGCCACAGCACAGCATTGTGTGGCCTCACAAAAAGGAACCAGCAAACAACTCCAACCCCTCAAACCCAAGCTGTGTTAAAGTAAAGGCTTGCTGCACATCAAGCTGAGACCATCTGAGGTTTGTTTGGGGTTTTTTTTCAGTTGGGAAAAGAATCATGTGTTGGGAACCAACCTCCTGTGGATATAAAGAAACACATACTGCTTAGTCTATGGCCCAGACAAATGCCAGGACAGATCCTGGGGAAACGCCAAGCACCACGTTCTGGAGGCAAGATCAGCCCCACATCCCATGAATTTGCAACAACCTCTCCCAAGCCCAGCCCCACAGCCCACACAACTGACCTTCAACACAGAGGGAAGGCTCAATCCCAGGTCCCAAATGGTCAGTACAGAGCGACCCCATAATGCTTGAGGGAAGCCAGGAACCAGCAAGGACACAACCCTAGAAAAGGGGCAGCCAGGAACCATGAAATAATTCCCCTCTGGCCTCACCCGCAGAGCCCAGGTGGGACTTGTTGAGGCTGATCCCTCTTTACAGGCAGGTTTGAGTAAACCAGCTGCTTCAAGTGGAAATAAACCTTCCACCCCAACTCCTGCCCAGCCCTGCACAGGGTGTCTGGGTGGGAGTGAGCCCCTCTCTGTGCGGGGACACAGCCCTAGGGCCCCTGTTTCACTCTGCTGCTTTGCACTTCTGTTAAATGCCCCCTGATTTACACCACTATAAGAGAGGGGAGCCTGGCGTCGCACCCCCCATGCCTGCCATTAATAAGTATTCTGATGTGCTATTTCCATAGATTGAGAACAACATCCTCCCTCAGAAAAACAGAAGTGATTCCTGAATTAATTTAGATTTCCCGCTGCCTTGTTAGACCAGCTGGATATGGCACGCTTCATCTTCTCTGCAAACAGTGCCACGGTCCCTCTGGGACACTCAGCACTTTATAAACCTGTCAAGCCCTTAAAGCCGGTGACCATGAGGCTTCACAACAAAACGCGTTGAGGTTTATGGCCACACACACACCAGCCAGCCCCGGAGAGGAGAACTAGCATGGATGGTTTTGGAAGTGAGGGGATGTTGTTTTGTGCTACGGTTTCATTCAAAAGCAAGAAAAAAAAAAATGCACTGCATGATTTATTCTAAAGCATCCAAGCTGCTGTGAACTGCAATGCTTTGAGAGCATATGTATATACATGGGAAACAGGAGATTGTCTCCAACATCATTTGCATTTGTCCCTTCCCTCCCTCCCTCCCTCCCTCGTGCAGTGAGTGTTTTTAAAAGGCCTTATCCTGGAGATGGCTGGAATACCTGCAACTTCTGTGGAAATTAGAGACTTCTGGGTGCAGAGCACCTGACCAAGCTGGTTTTCATTTACAAAACATATTGTTCTTCCAGTTCCCCCCTCGCCCAACACCTCCAACACTGATTTATTTTCTCTACTCTTCCAAAAAGCTTCAGAAGATTTTTTTTTACACAAACAATATTGATTCAGCATCTCTGTGACCTGTCTCAGGACGAGGGCTACCCGCAAACCCTCGGCACGCAGCTCCTGGCAGAGCTGCACGGGCAATGCGCGACCAACGTGCCCTTGCACCCCTTGGGCTGCTCCTTCTGTTTAGACCGATGCCCATCCCCGGAGCACAAGCCCACACGGTTTTGGGCTCAGAGCCGCAGGTTGGTCCCTATGAGCCGCGCTCAGCTGGCCGACGCTGGCTGCCTCCCAGCTGGAGGGGGCTACCAGCCTCCCGGCCGCTCCGCTTTCCTCCCACATGGCAGTTTGCTCAGCCTAACAAGTCAGCATCTGATGAAGTCTCTGCCGTTTGGGTCCCTCAGGGATTATAATATGACTGCAGCAGGTCCCAGCTATTCTCTGCAGCCCAGCATGTTGTTGCTTCATTAAACGCCAAATTGTTACATTAATTCTAACTGCCCTGTAGAGATGTAGCTGTCAGGAATGATTTACTCGCCTCCAGCTGACTCGGAGACTTTTTACAAGCTCCTGCGTAGGGGCTGGAAGAGGCCAGTGCCCGAGCGGGAGCGGGACGCAGGGTGCGTGTCCAGCCAGATACTGGCAGCAAGTGGCTCTGCCCTCCCTGGAGAGACAGAGATGCTCTTCAAGACCACAGTGGAAAGATAACTGGGGAGCTAAAAAAAAAATAAAAGATGTGTGGCGTTTGTTTTTGTCTGAGCTGGGGGCTGCTGGTGACCTAAGTTGCCTGTGAAAATGCAGCATCTTTGCTGGAATATGTACCGACTCCAAATCTCTGGGATCTCTCCTTCACCCTACAAGGCAGCTCTGCCTGCACTGCGGGAGGAGGGTCCAGGTCATATAGAAGTGTCAAAAAACCTCTCTGTTGAGTCAGGACTGAGCCAGTTGTTAGCTTTTCTCTGTGTTTTCCCTGGGTTCAGAGCAAGGATCTCAGTGCTTCACACACAGCAAATCAGTCAGAAGAAGGGGAAGGGACCCAGGTCCCCTCCCTTCGGATACTCCTCCCTCGGGAGCAGTGCTGTTCCCAGAGCCCCAAAGCAGCAACGAGGGTGCGAGGGTGCGTTGGCCGGTGCCGGTCCCGGCAGCGTCCCTGCCGGCTGCCTGGCCCCAGAGCCCCTGGGGCTACGCCAGGTCCCCTTTATTCGTTTGCTGGAAATTACCGGAGTCTTCATTCAAAGTGGAAAGAAGACAAAATGTCCTGATAGCCAATATGAGGTTTCTGCTTATGAACCAGAAAAGACCATTTGAATAACATCTTCTGTCAGAGGACCACGGTCTGTGGTTTTTGTGGGCAGTACACATACCTTCCTGACGCTCCACTCACACGCACACACATATATACACGTGGGTGTATCCTGCAAGAGAAGTAATGTGCAGAGACTGGCTGTGTTCTAACATGGACAAATTTGTTTAAACCCAGCAGACTTGCATACTTGGCTATTAAATTATTTTTCATCCCCAGATTGCAAAATGCTGAGCACAAAAGCTGTGCTTTTGCATCCTAAATCAACGTTTTCCCTGGGCTCTGTTCCCTATCTTCTGCACCCGTGTGCCAACGAACACACCTGCGCGTGTGGTTTAGTGCAAAATGCACTCCCACCTAGACACGTAATAAAGATGTCAGAAAGAAGAAAAAAAGTCTAATTTAAACACCTTTGCATTTTTCCCAGCATATTTTTGCTAGCTTGGTTTTCTTGTCAGGTTTTAACAAAGTCATTTGCTGCTTTTAAATGTTATTTCAGTGTATAAATTGTGCCGGTCTCTGCTTTCCTGCCCTGTTCCCACGGACCTTGGTGCGGGCCGGGAGAGGCGAGGCGGGATGTGCAGGGCGGTGAGAACACCTTTGCTCGGGTGCTCTGACATGTCTGGGAGAAGCCACCGGAGGGGACCCCAAGGGTGACCTGGCCCCAGCCACCTTCCCTGCTCCCTGCAGGCGAGGGCTTTCACCTGGCCCACCTCTGCAAAGAGACACTAAGGTCCCCAAAGGAGCACTAATGTCCCCGAGCCCTGTGTCCCGGGGAAGCGGGCCGTCCCCTGGCCAGCCCTAGGACCCCAGCCGGGGACACCCCGCTTTCGCTCCGGCCCTGTTTGGCTCAGTTCGCACCGGCTGCTCAGGCTGTAGTTCCCGTAGAAGCTGTGCGAGCGGAGCCGGGTGGATTAGCCGCCCCCCCGGCACATGGCTCCCGCTGGCCTCGCTGCTCCCAGCCGGGTTCACAGGCGTTGGGTTACTGCCCGCTGCGAGCACCCGCAGCCTCGGCCACTGCGATGAAGAGGTTCCATTGCGGAGCTGACACCCCCGCAGAAATCGCAGGAAATTTTTAACAGTGAGGTGGTGTCTCTCCCTCCCAGCTTGAGGGGTTTGCTCTCATTGGCCTCACGCAGGAAAACAGAACAAGAAAAAAATGTTACTTCTACTGTTTGACACAAAACCTAATAATTTCCTGCGTCTGTAGGGAATGCAATTTTAGGCACAACTGCTTCTAAAAGATGAATAGGCTGTTTGGAAAAAAAGATACATACTTTAGATTTTCCTCACTGAGAGCACAAAAAATTTCCTGCCTCCCATGTCATGCACTCACGCAAATCAGCGGAGGCTGTAAAGCTCACCTGCAAATTGAGCAGTGCAAAACCCCTCTTCCTAATTCTGTTTGGGTTTTACAAGCTGTCAGTCAGTTGGATAGTGTTAGTTTTATTTGCTTCTTTCAAATTGGTTTTCTTTTTAACGGGAAGAAAGCATTTATATTAATGGAATCCCTGAACCTCAGCCCTGAAAGGAGAGGCTGAAATGCAACCCCTGAATTTTATATCAGGACGTTCGGGGAGCTCTTCTCCATGTTCAGACGAACACAGCACTGGCAACTTTCAGCCCATTCTGCCTTTCAAAGCAAAGCACAAAGGCAGAGGGGGAAATTTGCATTTCTTCCTCTCTTAAATTCAGCTATCTGCTGGGAATTCCCAGAGTGAGAGGAACAACAGCACCAGTTATTTACTGGGAGGGAAATGATATAAAAAAGCTCTGTAAAATATGTGTTCAATTACTACGGCTTCTAGACAGTAGTTTTATAACAGCAGCATTATCCTAAAATCAGCTACATTTCTTTCTGTTCTTATTTCTTCTTTTTTTAGGAAATAAGAGTCTTTTAGAGTCTTTTTTACTCTTTTTTAGGAAAATATTATTTATACTTGAACTGCCAAAATATTTTGATGCAAAACGCTTACCCAGATTTGGTGGGGGTGGTTCCAGATCATAGGGCAAGAGAACAGAAACCATGAAAACACAAACTCTTGGTTTTTTGCACACTACAAAATGTGCAAAAGCAAAGTTTTGTAACCTGCTTTTTTAAAATCCCGTCATTTTCCAATTACTCCATAAGTTTTGTTGTCCTTGCGATGTACCTATGGGCTAGCAGCAACAGTTGTCTCTTTATTGCTCAGTTCTGGAGAAGGCAGAAAATGCAGCTCCAGACTTTTGCTGCTGAGCCCAGCTCTGGGCTCAGATTCGAGACCCAAATGAGGCAAATTTCTGCCTTGGCTGCAGGAGACACAGCTTCACCCGTCTGTAAAAATCCCCCAGGACCAGAGACACGAGCAAATTTGCACCTGTCACCCCTGGCTCCAAACTGGCTCGGTGTTTTTTACATCAAAAGCCCCACGGTGTCACGCCATGGGGCTTCTCCCTTCCCTGCCATAGTTTTTGGGCTGGATCTCCTGAAAAAACGAGTGAGTTTCTCTGTCGAGTGAGTATGGCAGTGCTAGGGCAGTATGCAGGTGCCCATTTTGCTTTGGGCAGGCTTCTGATAGCTCACTGAGAGCAGAAACGGGACGCGTTTCTTCTCCTCAGGTGCAGTGCCTGTGTAACAGGAGGGGGAAAAGCTGTAAAGATGCTTACACAGCGCTGGTGGTTACCAAGGATTTTGCAAATCTAAATCTTTCTGCAAATATCGTCAATACCTGCTCACTTCTGGAGAGGTCAGGGTCCCACCCTCGCCGAGAAAAGGCCCAGGGAGCAGGGAGCGATGGCCGCGTGTTGTGGCAAGCACACACACCCCCGCCGCAGCTGCAAAACAACGAGGGCGATTATAGCAAGAGACCAGCGCCACGGTCACCCTGTTCCAGCAGTGGCGATGTGTCCTCTAGAAAAGGTAAGAAATAAAAGCCTGGACTTTCCAGGTGGCTCCGCCTGACATCTGGCGAGTCCCCGGGGCGACGCGCGCCGTGCCGGGGTGCTGGCAGCCTCCCAGGGCCAGCGCAGCTCTTGCCGTGGGGTGCGTGTGCCAGAGCACTGCCCGTGGGGCCAGGTCCAGAGGTGGCTGCACCCCCGACCCCGGCGCTGCCTCCCCACCAAAGTGTGCGGCTGGTCCCAAATTCACACACTCTCAAAGATGCTTGATACACGGAAGACCCCGGTACAAATATTCCCCGACTTGCCAGGGGAGCGAGAGGCTCGAAGCCCATGTGCTTTAAAAAGCGTCTCCCATCTGAGTCTTAAGCCAGAGACTTCAGCAAAGTGCTTCACTCTGCTCTGAGGAGCGTGACCACGGACGTTTATATATGAAGATACGCGTGTGCACGCGCCTCTCGTGTGTGTGTACACACACACGGGCTGCATATGTTCGGTCAGGCTTAATTCCCTAGGGTTTTTTTTTCTTTTCTTTCTGATTTCTCTTTGAAATATTCCAATATCTAGCTTTTAGTGTTTCATGTGCACAACTCTGTCCACAGACAGACTATGTCAGACTCTACTATTTTCTATTGCTTTATCAGCACAGATTTCTGCTTACACCTTTGCAATAAATGCTGAAAAATAACCGTGACCCATCAAAAATAGCTTGTGCGTGCATAGAGCAATACTGTTTGGGTCTCCCAAGGACTGCCAGCCTTCAAAACTGTCGTTGTTTTGTTTCTGCTTGTCAAAGCGTTTTTACATCGGTGGGTTTGCTCCTGTATTTAAAGAGAAGAGCGTATTTCAACACTTTGTAGAGTCATGGCATCGAGTTTTGAGGGCTTTTCCTTTTAGTTTCAGGTATTGTATTTACCTATATTGATGCTTATGGTGTGAATTTAGCAAAAGACTATTTGAAGTTTAGCTGACAAATTTATTTGTAATCTTGAAGTATTTGATCATCAGAGAGAAAGCAAGAATATAAATAAAAGACACTGGACATTCACATAATCTACAGTTAATTCAGTAATTTTTACAGAGAACAATATACATACTGTCTTGCCTTTCCTCACAATCAGCTCGCACTGTATCTGCGGAAATACACAAATGCCTGGAACAGAGAGATGTCACCAGGAAAGCGTGTGCTCACTCCGACACGCTCCCAGCGGTGCCTGGAGAATGGCTTGAACTGAACCAGCTGAAAGCCGCTGCTGAGAGACCCCCCCCGAGAAGGTATTTGGCAACAAGACATCAGGGTGATTTTTGAGACTTTTTGCAGTAAAACTGTTGCAAAGGAATTTGAAAGAAAAGGGTAAGATTCACAACCCAAAGCCACTAGTGTTCCTGGGTCGAGAAAAATCACCTCTTGACCTCGTGATAAAAGTGTAGTTATTTGGTAACAAATACATCTATTCACGGTTTAATGCTTATATGGAAGAATAAAACTAGCACTCTACAAATTAAAAAGATGAGAAGCAGAATTAACATATGATTTTCATTTTACAAAGGAAAAGGGTTGTTGATAAATGATTGGCATATTAAAGAGCATTCATTTTAGAAAAGTTAATGTAAAATCAAAATAAAACAAAACATACCGCATCGGTGCACTTTTTAAAAAAATCTGCTGGAAGAACAGAGAAGTTTTCTACCATGGATTTCTGAAGTGATTCACTATCAACATTTCTCCTATAGAAATATAGACATTGTCACACCTTTTACCGTGGATGAGGACTTTATTTTCTCTTAAAAAGGTTTCGGTGTGGGTGGGTGATGAAGCAAGTCCTTGCTTTGGAGAATGCACTGACAACAGAAAGCAAAATACCTTATATCAAATCTGTAAAGCACAAGTCTTGGTGTTTAGTAAAGACACAATAATCAGTTTTGTTTGGACGCTCCGTATGCTAATCACTGCGGTGTGACCGCCTTTGCCCACCGTCCTCTGCTAACCCACCGCTGGGTCGCCCTCCGAAAGCACGTCTGCTCTCTCCGTGTCGTCACGCTCTCCTGCCCCACTCGGCAGTCACAGTTTGTCCCTCTTTCATTTCCAAGTACAGATGACGTTTAACAGCACCAAGTCCTTTCCCTTCCCACTGCACGGTGGTGGACCCTGTATCAAAACTGAGCGTGGTCGACTTCATCCAGCCAAGAGGCCGGGCTGGCAGGGAAATCCGGGTATCCCCCGCTGCTGCCGGTGGAGAGGTCGGAGCTGGGTCCGTTCCCGGCCAGGACCCTCATGGACTGGGGCACACCTTGTCCGCTTTGTCCCATGATGCCCAAGCTGTTGTCTGGGTAAACCAAACTGGAGATTAAAGGCTGGTGGCCTGGCAATGCTTGCAAGGAAGCTGGTGACTGGGGTATCCCGTAGGGGCTGTTGGATCGCAGGTCGTGGTACTGGTCCTGAGCTGGGATGCTGCTGTGATCCAGAGCAAAGCTCCCGTTGGTCCCAGCCTGTCTCCCCAGAGCAGGGGACGCTTCACTGAGATTGCTGTAAATCCCATTGGAATGGCTCATGTCAGACATAGAGGGCTCATCTGAAAGGGAAAAGGACTGGTTTTACTGGGAGAGCAATGGTCATGGCTGGCAGGGGTTGTACGGCTGGCAGCGGTCACACGGGAACCCCTGCAAGCTTTGGTATAAATAGATTAGATGGATGGGACCTGAGCAGCCACACACTTGCCGCTTGTAATTCCTTATTATTCCTGTCCTTGTTGATGGCTCTTCATAGAAAGCCATGGGATTTATTTCTTTTCCTGAGTACAAACTTCTAATACATTTTGGATTTTAAAAATATGCATGAAAAGTACATATTAAAATATAAGACTGTGATTTAAAAATAATCCTTCAAAGAGGAATGTGAGTTCAATGTCTTTCCACCTTTTGTTCTGCATTTTTATTTGGCTTTGATGTTTATCTTGAATTTTGATATAATTTTTAGGAGCTACCTGAACACTCACTGATGCAAGAAAAACTCCATTGCTCAGAAAAAAAGGTATCAAATCTCAGCACTATTTGTCCGCTCAGGAGCAGACTAATGAAATGTATTTGTATGATACAAAAACACTTCTGAAAAATGAGCAATATTTTTTAAGTTACCAGCAAATATTGTTTGTATTTGCTAGGGGCTTTATGGACAGTGAGAGCTGCTCTGTTGCCTAGGATACAAACCTGTTTGTGGCATCAAGCTATCAATAATTGTTCAACATTTTTTTAGTTATTATTTATAGTATATTCATATTTAATGATGCTGATGCACAGTGTGTATAAACAGACTTGAAAATCAAATAGTTTTTAGGAACACGGGAGAGAAGCCGAGATGCAAAGCTCTGTGTGTATAAACATACATGCGTTATAGACGTATGTCTGTGCAAATATGTGCACAGAGTTTTGCATTTCATCTTCTCTCCTGTATTCCTAAAACCGGTACGCACACACGCGCGCACATTTGGGCATAGACCAGGCAACATCGGCGGAGACCGCTTGGCCCTGGGGCAGCTCGGGGCTGGAGCTGGGACGTGCAGAGTGTGCCCCCATGCAGTGCTGCGGGCACAATTCCCCCGCACCCGGCACAGGGCCGTATCCTGCTCCTGCAGCAGGTGCCCTGGGTTTGGAGAGTGCGGGATGGGGCTACGCAGGGCAAGAGCTAGTGTAGCTATGTCCCTGGGTTTATCAACAGAAACCTCTGTTCCCAAACCGGGACCCTCCGATGCAGAAACCTCCTAACACGCCGCAATCTCCCCTTTACAGCACAGTGGAGAGGCAACTACTCCCACAGAACTGGGAATGGAGCCCTAACTAGTAACTACGCAAATAAAACCACCCCTAAATGGGGGTGTGTGTGTGGAAATTCTGTGTAGTTTTCCCATAGAAACGTTCACTGATTCCGGACTCTCTGAGGGGTTTTTTTACATTTCCAAGAGTCCCTCGAAAAGGCTGCATGTGAGCAGCGGCTCTAACACCCGCAGCGCCTGCCCGGGGAGCTCTCCCTGCTCCTTTTTTGGGCTGACACAGCCCCCCCGGAGGAAAAGCGGAGTTTTCCCCGCAGTTTCTCAGCCACGGCTGCCCCTCGCTGCGCGGCTCCGGCCCCCCCCGCCGCCGCAGCCGCAGCCCTGCCAGGACCGAGCAGCCGGGGCCGCACCGCGGTAAATCCCGCAGCTCTGCACCTCTCCCTCCTCGGGCACTTATTTTCACTCAGTATATTGTGGCTGAAAATGATTAACATAGCATCGGGGGGGGGGAAGGCAGCCTAGACGCAGACAGCAGCATTGCAGGGAGGGTGCGGACCACACTCGGCAAAGCCCCGGCTGGGAACGGGGTTGGGCGGGGGGGGAACAGACCTGTGAAGGAGACCTCGGCATCGCTGTCGGGCCCCTCCTCCTGGATGCTGTCCTTGTCGGACTTGGAGGTCCCCCGGGATCGTTTCATGTTCCTGAAGTACTGACCCCACCGCTGCCTCCCCGCGTCCTTCTTCAGCCGTTTCTCCTTGGCCCTGCGGTTCTGGAACCAGACCTGCAAGCAGGGCACGCCGGGGAGCTCCCTCTCTGCGGGGCCGGCTCCTGCCCCGCCGCCTCCCGCCCCCCGGCCCGGGCAGACCCGGCGGGGGGGGTGGGGGGGGGGCGGCGAGGGCCGCCCCGTCTCACCTGCACGACCCGCATGTCCAGCCCCGTCTCCGATGAAAGCTGCTCCCGGACGTGCCGCGCCGGTTTGGGCGAGTTGTTGTAAGCGTTTTTGAGGGTCTCCAGCTGCTTGGCCGTGATGGTGGTGCGGGGCCTCTTGGCCGTGGACTCAGCCTCTGCCGACACGGTGCGAGTTAGAGGCGAAGTTACCACGGAGCGGCCCCGGGGACGTGGGACCCCCGTCCTCCCTCCAGCCTCCCCCTGAGGACGGATGCTCCCGGCACCCTTCCCGCCCGCTGCCTGAGCGTGTCCCGGAGGGCAGGAGGGCCCCGGGCCGCCTCCCTCCTGCCCTCGGCGGGGTGGGAGGGACGGGGCAAGGGGTACCTCTCTGCTTGGCCGTCTCGTAGTCTGCCTTGCAGACCAGCCTGCTGTCCTCCATGAGGTAGAACTCGTCGCCGGTGGCCAGCTGCCGTTTGCAGACGATGCAGGCGAAGCAGTGCAGGTGGTAAACGAAGTCCTGGGCCCGGCGCACCACCTGGGTCGGGGGGATGCCCTGCTGGCAGGCGGCACACTTCGTCA
>JAVKLA010000052.1:17678733-17739157 GCA_034782735.1 Sagittarius serpentarius | reverse complement strand
CCGCCCCCCCCCCCCCCACGCGGGGGCTCCGGCTGCAGCCACCGCCCCCGGGCGCAAAGCGGCTCCGGGGACCCCGCAAAACCCCCGACGGCGGCACGCCGCGGGGGCGAGGGAGTCTCCGTCGGGGGGGACTCTCCCTCCGGGACCGGCCGCCCCCGGATTTCGTTTGCCCCCGCGGCGCGGGTGTCCTCCTCCGCCGCTGCCGCCGCCCGTGGGGAGCGGGGTGGCTCTTCCCCCTCCGCTAATTAGTTAATGAGTGGGGAGAGGTAACGGGTGAGGACTCGTGTCTGACCCGTGGCAATCAGCGCCCTGCGGCTGGAGGATGGTAATCGCATTAACTGTGGACGGGGCGGACACGGACGTGTGGGTGTGGGTGTGTGTATTTGCACGTGCGTGCAGTGCATGCAGGTGTGTGTGCAGGGGCACGCGTGTGCACGCATGTGTGGCTGTGGGTGCATGCACTGGGGTGCGCTTGTTTGTATGCAGTCTGTGTGTGTGCGCGTGTGCTTGTGCGTGCAAGGAGCGTGTGTGCCAGCCAGCGTACCTGCGCGGGTGTGCATGTAGGGGTGTGCAGGTTTCTGCGTGTGCGCGCGCACAGGTGTGTGTGCCTGCGTCTGTGCCTGTGTGCTTGTGCTCTGTTCCGCCAGTGCTCGTGTGTCTGCGTGTGCGGAGGTGTTGGTGTATGCGCACAGGTGTGCGTGGGTACACGTCTGTGTGCTTGTGTGTGTCTGTGCGCCGGGGCGGACAGCCCCGTGCGTGTGTGCACCGCTTGCCCCAGGCAGCCGGAGCTGATAATTGTGGTTGTTACTGTGAGCCCGTTAATCCCCCGAATCCCTTTACCTCCTGCTCGCAGGGGATTACAAATTAATAAAAGCAGCTTAGGGGCGGGAGCCTCCAAACACACATATGTTCCTGCCGGACAGCAGTATGGGGACTTTCGCCTGCCTGTGGGGGCAGCCAGGGAGCGGGCCCAGCGCCGAGCCCCTGAGGACCCCGACCTGGCAACACCCGCATTGGCCCCGCACCGCTGCTGGGCACCCCTGGGCACCAGGCTGCTGCTCCCCTGCCTGCTCCCCTCCTCCAGGTCCTGCACAGCGTGGGGATTCAGGAGCCAACGGCTGGGCCAGGACTGTCCCCTCTGACGGTTCATCTGGCCAGGGGACAGGTCCCAGCCTGGGGGACGGCTCAGACCCATACAATTGGAAAATAATGCAGGGAGACATTTTGGGGACCAGGATCTGGGGTCCCCAAATAAAGTCGCTAGAAACGCCAGGCTGGAGTGCAGCTGGGGTACAGGCAGAGCACTGGTAGAGCATCACCAGTACCATGCTGCAGTAATGCCAGGTACCGCGGTGAGTCCTGCTGGGTACCGTCAGCACCGGCTGCTCTGGGGCACCTCGACCCTCCCCAGGGCCATGAACAGCATCTGGGGATGGAGCGGGGGGCGGCAGGTGATGACCCACATGGTCTCTTTTAAGCTCAGTTTTCTAAGTGGATTTTTAGTCTGATCCTCTAAGGAAGCAGTTTAAGAAAGTGTGTGTGTGTGGTGGTGGCTGTTCCCCAGTGCACGTGGCACGGGGCAGGGTTGTGGTGGCTGCGGCTGTGCCGGAGAGAGGGCAGTGGCCAGGGTCCCGCTCAGGACTGTCGATGGCACGTGCCAGCCCTGCACAGCTTCACTTTTTCAGCCCCACGGGTCACTCGCGCGGTGGCACCGTTTTCACAAAAGCCCCTTTGGCTGACCTCTGCACGCTCGTGCGCCCTCCTGCTCAGGCTGTAGCAGGCATCAGCCCCTGCACCTGTTTAAGAGCAGGCAGCAGGTGTATTAACTTCGGGTGGTAGGGACAGGGCACATCTACCCCTGCCCCAGCAGGGACGACATCTGCGTTTGCCCTCAAAATGTTTAGGCGATGAGCCCCTGCGTCAGGTTCCCCAGGGGAACATCGGTTTTCCAGGCAAGGTCACAGGCCAGCAAGGAAATGCACGTTTCTCGGGGGAAGTGAGTTGCAGTGCTAAACTTCAAAGAACCTTATCTACAGGTTTCAAAATCTTACTGATTTCTAAAAATATCTTGGAGTACTTCTGCAGGTAGATAATCAATATTTTTAACAAGTCACCCATCCCACCTCCTCAGTGGCACTGCGGGTGCCAGCAGAAGCTGCAGAAAGATTCAGAAGCACCCGGTGGAGGTTAGCACCATCCTGGCCAAAGGAGACGTTCCACTTTAAGGGAAAGGGAGATTTGTGTATGTGCGCACATAGAGAGATAACCTGCAAATAATTGGTCAGAAACCGACAATCTTTCCATCACTCCCACAAACATTGACTGACATTTTATAAAGTTATGGGATAACAGTGAAAGAAATGGAATAAAAGTTTACCTCTTCCCGGTACTTTTAAAAATTAAGTACCTACATAATATGACCAATGTGGTTTGAAATGGAATGGACATGTATGCAAGCTATCCTTGCAATACAGTTTAGCTAAAAAGAACTTGGAAATAGAGGTAAAAAGCCAAAATGCACCACTTTGCCCAAACGCTTGCAATTTATTTTAAACAAGCACATTAGTTTACAATTTAGTACAAAACAGTCACTTTTCCTTCCTAGAGAGGTATGAGACTGAGTAAAAAACCAAACCAACCAAAACAGAACAGACTTGAAAATGTCAAGTTACTGAATTAAAATAAATAAAACATTTAAATTACTGAAATGGTATATTCACTATTTTTAACACCTCATATGCAATGCACAGACCTAGACAATACATCTTGGACCTCTCGCTAAGATGGTAGCTCCCACCCAGTTCTGAGCAGGAATAGCAGGATGGATACACGGCCGGAAATTAAAAATTAACAGTTCTCAGGAACAACTTCATTAGGTTTCTTTAGCACTTGCAGCTTTTCTTTCTCTCCTGGCACATTCCACAGTACTCGTTTTATTTTCTGTGCAGGTTTAATATTTCCTCTTTAAAAACATCCAAAGAGCAAAGAAGGCTCCATGAATTACAAAGGGCAAAACAAATCCTTCTCGGAAATGACTGCCACCAGTCCACAAATGAAAGTGGCGCTGCAGAGACTTCTGTGGTACAACATGATACACAAATAAAACCTCCAGGACTGAGGAGATGGTGGTTTGAGGCAGTTTTTAAAAAGGAAACACTTTCTTGTAACTCACCCACCGATAATACACCACGGCAAAGCAGCATCACACATTCCCCAGCAGACTTAATGTATCTTTACAGTTAGAGTACATTAAAGGATGCAATTTGTCATTATAAAGATAGAAAATAAGAACAAGTAAACCAAGATTTACACAACAGAATTCAAAGTCAAGAAAACTTTTCCAGGTGAGGTCACTACTAGCAATTGAAGTGAAAGCCTTGGCCAGTTAACTGGCAACGGAGTCAGAGCACCAACACAGATAATCAACATCCTCATTTCATGCTTTTACACTTAGGAAAAAAAGAACACTGAAGGTTTCAGTATTGGTTCATTTTGTCATGTTTCCAGCAGGGTCACAGCAACATAAAAGTTGATGGTGTATAGCAAAACCCCCCACCTTATTCCAAAACCACATTTGCTGCTGTTTTAACGGCAAAATCATTCCTACACACCTTCCAAGCCTTTTGTTTTCATAGGCAGATGAAAATAAGCAGAATTAGTCAAAGCTAACAACCTCAGGTCTGTATATCTGGTAGGGTTCTAAACAGCAATGACTGGTTTGCAACCTCAAAATGTGCGACAATCCTGACAGCAGGAAATTCAATAGCCCCACAGAAACTGGCCAGATTTTTCAGATCCAGCGCTTGCTATGCTGCGGTTTTGGTTTTTTGGTGTTTGGGTGGGGTTTTTTGAGAAGTTAAATGTCCTTGCTTCTTGGCTGATATCAGCATCTCCCCAGATTAGGTCACTTATAAGGTGTCCGATTTTCAAAACTACATTTGGAAACTGTGGGCTTTCCTCTTAACGAGCCTCCTCCTGGGACCTCTCACGGGATTCCGGCACAAAGCAAGTGGCACCAACAAGCCAGCCTGGACCACTTTCCACCCCTGGTTCACTAACTTTCTAGTTACTTACAAGTTGTTTTAATATTCAAGCCCAGGTGCTATAAACATAATTTATAAAGTCCTAAATAAAATAGAGACCTACGATGGCTCCTTGCGCCAGAACTCTTGAACAGCGAGGGTCCTTCAAAAGCACAGACTGTCTTAACGTCACAGACTTAACGTCAAAATTAGAGAGAAGTTTTCATGTCAGACCATCAGCAGCAGCAGTTGCCCGCAGGTGCTCCCAGCAGCTCTCGGCTCGGCGGAAGCGGTGCGTGGCAGAAGGCAGGAGCTGGCCCCCAGCTTCACCGAGAGAGCGTGGAGTCAAGTTTCTGACATTGGAGCAAGCGCCATCGGGTGCATACAACAAACAGCGAAGATGGCTTAGGAAAACCACAGATAATGCACCTCTTTACGTACGTCAGACTAACAGCGTCATGTGAAGGGAGATTTTTTTTTCCTCTGACACGTGTTTACAATAACCACAGAAGGTTATTACTTTACGTGTATATTATTCTGATAAACTTAAGGAACAAGGAACAGTAAACCTTTGAAGCTCAGTTTTGTTATTCCAATTGGAAGCTGCAGAAACGCGTGTCAGAAATAGTCAGTTTTGTGAACAAACAAGATTTGATTATGAAAAAAATCTCTCTGTTGAGTTTTTGTGCTTTTAGAGCATTCTTGTTGCTAGGTTTTAAATTTTTTATCCTAATGGATTTCATGATGGAAATAAGAGGAGGACACACTAACAGTATAAATACAATGAATTGGCCAGGGACTATTTATTCCTTCTTGTGTATCAGAAGAGCTAGCAAACATGCAATTAAATTAAAAGTTGCAAATGTAAAATTGAAAGGAAAAGCCTTTTTATATAACATAATTAATCTGTAGAACTCCCTGCCACAAGAAAACATTGAGGCCAAAACCTATTAGGATTAACTAAAGATTAGGTAATGGATAACTAGAACATGCTCAATTACACTGGATAGGATTATAAACTTCACTATCCAGGACGTGAATTATCCCCCACAGCTAGGATCAGAAAGGAACTCCTCTTCCAAATGGTAATTTTATAACTGTTTTCATGGTTTCTTCTAATTGCTGCCAGCCAGGACCCCGGCCAGACCTGTAAAGGCAATTGCCATATTGCCAATTGCTGCAACATCCCAGAACGGAGCAGCTCTCAGACTTAACTATTAGTTAAACCCTTCTTGACCCAAACAGAGGAGCACTCCAGCAGAAGGGCAAGAGAAATGGGCCGTTCTAAGTACTGTGCAGACAACTTTACAGCTAGCAGGTGATATTCTCTGTGACCTCAGAACTGGAAATACCAACACTGTAAGAAACTTAGTATTTCCAGATCTGTAAATTTGTTCCGGCATGCTGATGCAAATCTCACTGTCCTTCACTAAAAACACCGCTTCCCTTTACTAGAGTTCATCAGAATTGGCTTCCATCCGGATAACACAATAATTACTCAGCTACACTTTTCCGGTTCATAAATGAGTGAGGCAAGTTACCTAATGCTCCATTAACACATCCAGGAGAGGAGCAAGTAAAGCACTGGGTCCAAGTCTGTCCTTGCTTACATCTAAACTCCATTAAAATGGATGGCAGCATTAGCAATCAGAGTCGGGCTGCTTACTGAGATACAGACTGCCCCAAAACTCTCATCCTAGTAGAGACATATATATCCTTGGCTGGAACACACAAGAGAATGGAAGACTTATTTGAACGTGTAATGCTTTCTACTTTAAATATGCAGTGTAAGTAATATCTCAAAGTCACACAGGTTTAGAATTGATTTAATCAGAATAGAACTCTTGTTTCCTGAAAAAAAAAAAAAAAAAAATCAGAATTCTTGCTTCTCCAAATGAAGCAGCCACAGTAACAGCATAACCGTTCAGTTCTCTGGTAGGTGAAATCAGCTCTGGACAAATTAAAAAAAAAAAAAAAAAAAAACAACTGACTTGAAGCACACAAAACAATATCCAATTTCCTTCTAAAACGAGGCACAGTTGATTGCATAATGCAGTGTTTACTCTGAAAATGAGTAAAGGATGTAGGTGGTAAGCCATGGAAAAATCTTAACTAAAAAATGCAATGCTTCCTTCAGTGGACATTTTATAATAGCACTGTGTGCCTCAGTTAAAGATTAGGGTTCTTACAGCGAGCTCCATATATTAAGCTAGAACACTTGTGAAATGAGTTGGGGAGAAAGGGTTTTGAAACAAGGAATACTGTATATAAAATCCCTGATCATAAATATTAAAGCTGTATCTGGTACTGAACAGCCACTTACAATGAAAACTCTGTTTCCGATTTAAACTTCTATACAGATGAACGATAATACTTCACTCTCCACCGTTTAGATCTCATTCGGAAGAAAAAGTACATTATCATTAAAAACAAGGATGATGCCACATACAGTATGACACACAGACTCATGTCTATGTTTGAAAATCCAATCCCTAAGAAAGACACGGCCTGCTTCATCTCCTTAAGGTTAGCTGATCCAACTGCGCTTTTACCGCTATCTTTGACGGGTCCATGATTTGCTGTTAGCTTATCTAACACCTTAGATTCTGAATCTAGTATGTTTTCTTTATCCCGGATCTTATTTTCTCTATTTCCACTTGTTTTCTTCAGTAGGCTTTTGTCTTTCACCTCCCTTGTATCTCCCTGTTCGGTTTCACTGGAGTCAGTCTGGCTTTCAGTGTATTTATATAGAATATTTTCAGTGTTATAGTGATACTTCATGAACTGTAGAACTTGAGCTTCATTCCAGCTGTGTAATCCTTTAATTTCTTCATGACATGCAGGACAAATGTCTGGAGTTGGCCACTGAACTTTGGGAAATTTTGGATCTTCAGTTAAATCACCTAATTGGGAGGAGAAAAAAATTAAAACATCAGAAGTGAATGAACTAGGAAAGCTGAACCATCAGACATTTCACTGGAAACCAAAGAGAGTATTTTCCACTTATAAATAGTGAGGTTGGCAAAAAAAGCCCACAGCACAATAATGTTTGAATTAAGCCGAAGACAATCATGAATAAATTTGGAAATTCACAGGTTTCCTTATGGATGCATCAATTATGTTCCGAAGTATTGCTTCCTCTTTCAAAATACAAACACTAAATCATAAGTATGTTCCTTTTCTCTCAGTAAAAGCCGTTGTATTAGAATTTGAATGCTACAAGATACTACAATTGCTATGTTTTTAGAAGGCATAAAAACACCACCATCTGGGCCTTTCAGGGTTAACTTGAATTATGGTTCAAAACAAACTGCTCTTTTGCACTCAATACTCTTTAATCCTGAAGCTTGGTTTGCAGCAAGCAGTTTCAAGGCCAAAGACTTGCAGATATTTTCATGTTTCTATACTGTGAACCATTCCCTCCTAAGCTTGCTTTTTCATAGCTTGCATTATTACTATAGCAAACTATTTTCAGTACTTTAAAAACCATTATCATATTTCAGATGTATTTTTCAGCTTGCTTTTTAGCATTTAAACATACAACGCTGTCTTGAACGAGATCCAATTTTAACATTTCAGTTGCTCATAGCTCTGGTCACCTTTCTGTCTTGATGGCAATGAGCTGAACACTGTACCTAGTATTGCACTTTGCTCTAAAAAAAAAAAAATTTTTGAAATGTGGATAGAGATCATTTTTAGAACAAAAATCTCTACCTGGTAAAAAAAGCGAATTTATTTATCTGATTGTTATTAGTACACTAACGCTTAAAATATTTCAGAAATAAATCTAGATTCTTATTTTATTGTTATTTTTATCCTTTTTAAAGGCAGGAAACTTCCCCGTGATTCAAAGAATGCTTAAAAATATTTGTCTTCTTGATATTTGCAAGTAAGACAGCAAGTTTGCTTTTCAGATATCTTTAAATAAGGATCACTTAGTAATCAATTTGTTTCAGTAGAGAAAGTAGAAACAAAACATCTTATGGTAAGATTACAAACAGAAAAGTTGCTGTACATCACATTTTCCTGCCCAAAAGAAGAATGCTATAAATTCTGTACATTATAAAGCAATAGGAAAGAATTAAATAGGGCAGAGCCACATACAACAGTCTCATGACCCGCACTTGAAGGCTGTGCCAAGGTGTTTCCTTTGACCAGTCAAACATCATTTCTCACTGAAAGCTATATATATTACCAGAACTACAGATGCAGCTTTCAGGAATTAAAATAAGTCACTGTCCCAAAGAGACATTTTAGTAAACTTAAAAAGCATAATTTAATATTATTACTTATTCCAGTATGTTTATACTTCTTACTAAAAGGGTATTTCAGCCGGCTGTTGCATCATCTAAATCAATATCCATGCAAGTTTTCCAATAACTTAATGTTCTAAATCAGTATATTGCTCCACTACTTAGCAACTTCAAGTTAACAAGACGACTTTTTTTCTGTGTTCAACCTGGCAATAGTGACAAACATTAGGGGATATTTTTATTTAATACCTTATCATTTACTTTTTCTCCTTGGAAAAAGGAGACAAACTGTTTATGCTCACAACAGTATTTAATACTTTACAAATCTTGGGAATTCAACATAACCATAATATAAACACAATATAGCATATTTAAATTGTAACTAATGCTACATTACACAGATCCATAACAGCAGACAGGGATTAAGTGCAAAGAGAAACCAATTTTCTTTAGTGCTTTAGTTACTTGATATTCCCATAACAGAATGGATTAAATACAACCAGTATTTTAATGGTACTTTTAGTCTAACTGAAAACATAGCAATCTAGCAAGAGAACAGATTTTCTTCATACAGTAATTTTATTTTATTTGGTTGCTGATCTGCTAATAGTTTAGGCTCTTTTATCCTGACAAAGTCTCCTGTTCAATTATCACCATCGTCTATACAGCATCTCTCCAGAACAAAATGAAGACAAGTTTAAACTGTTATAGAAAGAAATTTAATTCTTTTTTTATCCACTGATAAGTAGCTGAACAGTATTGCTCCTTTTTGAAAAGGCTTGATTTGTACTCCAGAAAGATCCTCTCATCAAGCAACTGGTAAAATCTCAGAAGAAACAGTATCTTTGAGAATCATGACGTTTTTTCATTACGTATCCTAAGAGACAACTATGTTACTGGAGGACAGTGTACCTCAAGTGTCTTATTTCTCACTCACGCAAAGGTTAGCGGGTTGGTCTTCAGAGCTATAGCTGATTGGGATGCTCTAGGTTTTGCTCTATACACAAGTACCCTTTCTGGTACACCGATGCAAATGTGGAGTTAGTCTTCTGAAGTCAGTATTTAATAAAGGAAAGTCAAGCTGGAACAACTGTTACTGTTGTTTCTAAACTCATGTTACAGAGCCTAATTTGCATATCTCTTTGTTCCAATACAAACCGCGTTGTATAAAATGCCACAGCCTGGTCTTTCAGACACAGCTACCTTTGGTGGGTTTTCCTAAGCAAGATCCTCCATACCTGCGAGCCTGTTATTCACTACGTTGTGTTTCTCCCAGAGCCAGAGAACAGCCTTGTCCAAGGTTTTAACGGAATCCATGGACTCTTTAGCCATTTCTTCAAAATGCTGAGCACAAGCCTTGCATCCAAAAAAGTGGTGAATGTATCTCCGTATGATCTGAAGTACTATTTGGGGACTGTCTTCAAGACCTGGGAAGATAGATGATTGATGCATTTAGCACCATCTGGACAAACATAGCTTCAACATCGGCACTTTCATGTACATAAAAGTGAACCGTGGGAAAAGGAAAGAAAACGTTGCTACCTTCTTGTTCCATGCAAATTTACACCTCCACTTTAGAGATAAGAAACTAGCCACTTTTATAATTTAAAGATATCCACAGCACATGTGCCATCGTACAGAATCTACACCTCAGTAAGTCACAAAGATATTAGGGGGATTAAAAGTTTCACACAGTTCTTAGAAGAAATACCCCTCCCCAACAAAAATACATACAAAATATTGACACTATGTAGTTGAGGCGAGACATTTAGAAACCAAATTATTTGGCAATAAATAATGCAAAGCTTAAACTGATCTCAAACTGCATGTTTCAAGACACACTGTTTTGAAAGGTTGCCTGGGATATTGGACAAAACTACAGGGGAATTCTTTCAAACACACTAAGGTTCAAAAAATGCTAGGTGAGCGCTAGTGTTGTTAAAAATGCAAAGTAGCTATTTATACCAATACAAATTAACATATTTAGTCTACACAATTGTGTTTAAAGTTACCCTGAACAACACATTAAAATAAGAGTTAAAGGTCAAGTGTTCTTTGCAGTGAAATTTCTCCTTTCAAAGAATATCTTACAAGTTGAGAGGTGAAATAAACTCAGCTAAATGAAAATCAGACATTCAAATTTTTTTCAGAAGCCCATTATCAGAGTACATTTTGAAATTGTTAAAACCTGTGAAGTCCACACTGTCTATACTTCACACAATTCTTCTGGAAGTAGAGACTTTCTCTAATATCTTGCCCAATAACTAAACGAATGTGTGTGCTATGCATTCACCATTACATTTACGCTCAGACACTAAAGTTATGGTGACCTTGCTACCAAAACACCAAGAGTCAAAAACCCTCTGATAAGTATTTCATAAGGTGCCTGTGATATCTGTTACTCTGTAACTCCGAGGCATTACAGAACACCAGAATCTCATTACAGTTATTAATTCCATGGCTTTTTTGGCAGGGACTGAATGCCTACACATAACAGCTACTTAGCAACATTTGAACTTTCCGGAGTAACTCAGGAATTCCTCCTAAAATAAATACAAACACATTATTGTTTCTATAACATTCACACTTTTACACTAAAGATAATGCAAAAGAATTATTATTTTATTCAGAAGTAAGCTAAAGTCTTTACAGATTGAGAACTTTGACCTGGGCCTTTACTGTGACAGCAGGTAGTCCCTACATCTATAAGTGGCTTGAAAACCTGACATAATTTGTTGAAATCCTAATGGTTTCATCTCCGTCTCACAGATTTTCTGATTCATGCTTAATTGACCTAGTAAATTATGCCAAAATGCATTTAAAAGTGTACTATACGTTACCGTGAACACACACTTGTCAAACGAAACACATTTTATGATGCAGATTGATCAAATTACCAACGCCTGCAGTTGAACACCTCTATCGCGTAATTTACAACACAGGTTTTGTAGGTTCTGTAGTAAAGGGTTACGGTGCTTTGCTCACTGTTCTATTCCAGTAGTGAGTAACAAACAGTTTGGTAGCGCGTATGCCCTCTGTACATGTGTTGTTTTGGGAAAAAAAAAAATGCTCAACACAACCTACTCAAAACTATCAGAGTACTTACCTGTTACGTATACACAAAATGCATTTAGACTGTCATAAACACCTCTACTTAGAACAACAACATTATATTCTTAAGCACGGCAGCAAAAAAGTCTTTAAAGCCAAAAAGAAATCATAAAACAAACAATCTCTACTCAGACATTCAATATCTGTGATTGAATAGGCATGTATAAATAAAAGCTATGAGATTAAAGCAGATTAAATTACAGTATTAAAAGAGAGGCTGAAAAATAATTTTGGAAAGTTGAAATGAATTTCAGGCAAAACAGTTTTACCATGGGTACTAAAATATATATTTAGGAAAAAAACAACAACAAACACAACAAAAGTAACTACTAGCAAATAACCTCTCTATGGAGGAACAGAGATTCATACACAAATTTCATTATATCTGTTCTCCTGTGTAATGTTACGCTCTTGAAAATTCATTTTGTGGGAAGGTCTTTCAAATTCAGCAACAGATTAAAAAGAATCCAGATAATTTTTTTATAAAATCCACAAGCCTATCTTACTCACGCCAATAGATCCTATTACCTAAAAACACATTTCATATAATTAAGCGTGCTCAGGACTAGATTTCTACATTGATTTTATACGTCCTCGGATGTGAGCAGTTCTGTTCAGAGTTTCTTTGGATTCCCTTATGCTGATCCCACTGCAGGTTCAAATGACATCGTTCAACAATAAAACGTGTCAAATATAAACCAATAAAAACATTATATCAAGAAAGCCATAGCAAGTTCACACTGACTGCCAGACTCTGCAAGTAGAGGAAACTATCAAGAAAAATACAGCTGCTTTAAAAAGAAAACAAACAATTGCAAAATGGCTCATTTTGTTTGTTTTTCTTTTCTCAGCCCAGAGATGAATCTTCTATTAACATCTGCCATGTATCATCGTGTAATCCTCCTTTTCTCTTTCCTCCCAAACTACTGCAATTCAGGGTAACCCTAATCTTTAAAGTGGACAAGAACCATAAAACCCTACCTGTGGTGGGAAGGATTAGGGAGTACATCATGCTTTTTAGTAGATGGGATTTAAACAAGCAATAAGGAGAGGAAAACCTCCCAAGACATAATCCGACAGTCTCAGACTGACCCAATTCTTTCGCCGTAAGAAGTGATCATCACATATCTGTCCCGATTTAAATCGATGGTTAAGTGTGCCAAAGACTTTTCAGGTTCTACAATGTATTTTTAACTTCGGACTGACTAGAGCTCACGCTTGAAACATAGGAGCAATTTAAGACGCAATTTTGTGTAGTTAAATATTAAGAACATCTTTACATTTAATTAGAACATTTCTGGCACTTGGGACAAAAGGGGAAATTTCAACTTATGCATGATCCTGTTGAACAGTTAATATATCATCCAGTACAAAAAACCCCAAACTCACCAGGCAGAGCACAGTACTAAATTAAAGGGATTCAACGTACCGTCCCATGAATAACAATCGAAACAAGATAAAACAAAGAGAGAAACAAAAATCAACAACAGGGTGATTAGCTATCAAAAAAAAAAATCCCTATTCTGCAGGAGATCCAACATTAAGAATGGAGAGATTTTTCACTGTGATTGCAAGTAATGCTGGACAAAGGTATGTATCCGTAATTTGAAATAATCAAATAACGCAGCGTTTTTTAATATACAGTCAGCAACTGACAAATTGCAAATTTCTGAGTTTTATGATCTAGTAACAGTCCATCTAGCATTCTTGGAAAAGCATACTTGGAAAAGACATTAAAAAGGCTTTAAATGAAAACTAAATAGAACTATAACCAAACAAAGCACTGTCCTGGAAAGAATAAAAACATATGAAGGCCAGTATTTTAGCAACAGTAATTCTATTTCCATTGTGTGAGGACAATAGATTATATATCCTGCATGTTTCTTAAACAGGAATCATCACCAGAATATTAACACTCTGCTTCACAAGATGCTGCAAGTCTGAAAATCAGCAATTTTACAGAGTGCTCACAAAGTAGTATAACACTGCACAGATTAATGGACACTAGGTACATTCAGCTGAAAAAAACCCCAAACAGTCATAACGTTCAGTATTTAAGAGATAACATTACAGAAGGATTGGCTAATGCTTGTACATATTTTATAGCTACTAAACTGTATGGTTAAATCTCATTCTTCTCAAATTAAATTAGCAGTGCAGCCTCAGGTAACCTGAACAATCTTCAGTCCTTTTCAGGTAGTTCAAAATTACTTTGTTTGAAATTCTCTCCTTTTTTCTGCTTTATTGCTCACATCTTTAGGGCCACATACTTTATTTACCGCATTTCGAAGCAAGGACAAACTGCCCCAAAGCCTTCCTGCTGCAGTAAAGCTATGCTCTGACCTCTGCTGGTACAAACCTGAAAGCTAAGCCTCGAAGGCCGCTGTCCGCCACAAATACATTAGTTGAGTATTTACATGAAAAAAAAATTTGCTCTAATCCATTACTTATTCTATTGCACAGCAGAACTGCTGCACATACTTGTCTCATCCTTCAAATGTCTCACACAACTGCTGCTTACCTGTATTTATCAAAGCTTTTGGTCGCAGCGCAGCTTGAACAGTTAGGGTATGAAACAGCTTCCAAAGGGAACAGGTATAACCTCTTAGCTCTGGTCTGCTGCCCTGACATCCGACCCACTGAACTTTCTTAGTGAGAAATATCCCAGAAATCTGAGGAAAAGAAAGTATTTAAGATACACAGCTCTGGGACCTAAATTCACTACTGAACATAACAGCAGTCACAGTTGATCCTACCTTGAAATTGAGGTGATCCAAGGATAAAGAATAGTAAATGACTCTCTTTGTACTTCTTGCTAATGAATTCACGCTTAAGGCAAACAAATTTTAAACTTATAACAATCCTTAAGTCTGAGATACTCTGATGCACCATTATGAGACTCATTCCTCTTGCAAACATATTACATGATACACAACGTACTGTCACTGATGTCAAACCTACTAAAATGCACATCACAAATGTCTAATTAGTCTGACAGAATACATTAAGTAGCTTAACTGGTAAACTTTTTTTTAAGCACAGTATGAACACAACACACACACACACACACACACACAAATACTACTGTAAACTCTGACAGAGCTACAGTTTCCCTGGGCACATTAAAAATTCCATATTACTCAGCAAGATTTACATAACTTACAGTGGTAAAGTCCTACCAGGCTAAGATGCAGAATTCATTATTATTTCTTAAAACAACTACTTATTCATTATACCTAAAATCCAGTGCAAGATTTTAATTCCTCAGACTTCTCTCTCTGCTTTCTAAAACACACAGGAGGTTTCCAAATTTCAGATAGCGATCACATTTCACAGAAAGAAAGACTCGCATTAACTTCTGTACAAAGACGGCCCTATCACAGGGCTTTGCACTAGCAAAGCGAGATGGGATTCCTAGCAAGGCCGTTACTGTGCCAGGAAACTAAAGAGTGTTTGGGGAAACTCTTCCGGAATAATACCCGTTTCAGTGGTTAAGTTTCCCATCACTTAAACTCTGACCCTTAGGAGAATCCTGCTGATAGCAGGCATAGCAAGCAAAGGCAACTCAAAAAAATCCGCTGAGAATCTTGCACCTTTTGAAGCTGACGTTAGGGAACACATGTATGTCAGCGATTGCTTGGTCATTATAAAATGGAGACAGGATTGTGTATTTCAATTCTCTCATTTCAATTCCTTCATGTGGATTTTTTTCTGGTAATGGTTTCACTTTATTTTCATTTTAACCTTCTTACAACTCCATTACGACTGAGGGACCATCAGTAAGTGATGTCTTAAATTTATATAGAATCTTATCCTTTACTAATGCTGTATTTTGTCCTGGAAACTAGTAACAGCTTACCCGCATTTTGTTGTTGACCAGATCTAGGATAGCATCATAAGGGATTTTGTCTAATGGAAGGCTCACCAGCCACTCTTGCAAGGTCTCTAACAACTTTACCACAGGCTGACGGCCAGGAAAAAGCTGAGGGGGAAGAAAAAAAAAACAACCCATATTTTACCATATTTCAAATCATAAATCTTATTAGCAGCAAGACACTTATCTTTATCTAAATGTGTTTTTCCTCTCTTTAAAATGCTTCAGATTTTATTTTGTTATGAGCAAATTAATTACTTATTCTGCTTTCAATAAAAAGCCATCTCACGCTAACTTTTGCTTACAAAATTTAACAAGTCACATGCACAAAATGTTAACTAGTAGAATGAAGTTACTCAACAGCAGGCAGAAATGCTACAGAATAACTTTTGACAGATTACGTAGAACTTCGCATTAAGGTAATTCAGCTCAGTGTATAGCTCAGAAAGGAGCATAAGACCTAAGTTAGAGAGGCTGAAATCCTTCTCACTTTTAGAAGATTAATCAGAAAAATGAGTTCTTATATAATATTTGTTCAGATTTCTGTAAATGTAAATGATGTTGGTCATCTAGAAGTGCGTTTTCTTTTTCATATGTGTACTAGTGATTTCCAAAGTGATTTGGAAATAGTGACTTCCTCAACTTGCAACTTAAAAGAAGTCAGAGTCTGGCAGACGAGTGTGAGGAACTGTAAATCAGAGGTAATGCCATTATTTTACACTCGAAATGATACCTTGCTTTAGTGATGGTTGTAATTACTATAGAATTAAGTAGAGTATGCATAACATCCTCTAAGTACCCTTCCGGAGGGAGCAGTATTTCAACAGATGGGGAAATAAAGTCCCTGTATCTGCTACATTAAGTACATAAAGCAGTTTATGACAGAACATGCTATACACATGCCAGTCATTCTGCAGCCGTTGTTCAACTATTGATAATATCTCTAATTCATAGACCACTGATTTGATACCCTGCAAATCTAATGGGCAGGTACTCCCTTTTGCTAATTGTCTGTATTGTACCTAACACAAGGGGCTGTGTGCGTTGTTCGGGTTCAAAGACAACTCTTAACCAGTCTGTGAAAAACCAGCACACCTCTGAACTACTGACTGCATACCATAATTATATTTACTCCTGTAGGAGCCCCAGAATATCATGCAGTGCTATCTAAAAGACAATACTATCTCAGGTAGGTAACAGTCTCACCAAGGATCCAAAAAAACAACAGACTTCTGCACTGATTGCCAAAAAAAAAAAAAAAAAATCTAACTCTACAACAATGAAAATTCCCCAAGTAGGGAGCCAGAGACCTCTTTGACTTAGGATTTATCATCGCCATAAATGTTGTTACACAGGAGGAAACTATAAAAAGATTTCCTAACAGAAACACGAATCATGAATGAGAACTACGAGGAAAGTGTTCCACGACAAAAGAATGCAAATAAAGGACAGCAGTCTCCACTTGTACAACAGCAGTCTGGAGATGAGCATGCAACTAAAAGAGAGCATTCCCCTTTTATGCGCTAATAGCCAGGGAAGCAAATGACATCAGCTGGCCAGGAGCCATCAGGAAGAAGAGAGGATGTTTTAGGGATAATATGATGGCAAGATTACCACTACACTTTCTTAAAGAAATGAGGCCAGCTAGAGATTTCTGACCTCTGATGGCTGCGGGGGTGGGGGTGGGGGGGCAGGCAAGAAACTGTCTGTCTGATCTTCAGATAAATCCAGATATTTGGAAATAGTTCATATAGGCCTTATTATTCCCTTAAACAGATATTGATTCACTTTCTTTAAAATAAAATAAAGTGTTAACTGCTCAATAAGTAAATATAAAAAGACATCAGTCATTTCAGTAGGCTGACACTATAAAGTTTATTTCAATTTTTTATGACATCATATTACATATATTATCCCTTCACTGAAATGTGATATGTAAGCATCTTTATTTTTTAAATACTCATTTATTTTGAAATACTCAATTAAATTCAATACCTCATTCATATTCAAAATTTAGACAGAAGTTACTAGTATCTCTAAATAGAACACCATTTGTCAAGTATGCACTAACGAAATCCAAAGTCAAGAATGAAAAACAAAGTTTTTTTTAATCCCACTCATTTACAATAGCTACTTATCCTGAAAATCTGATAAATGGACTACACTGACAGTGTTTGTTCAATATGCTGCAAACTACTTAAGCTTTATTTAATTTTGAGCCCTCTAAGATTAAATTAAAAGGCATTTCAACCCTGTAAGTATGTCAGAATGGCATACAGTAACTCAAAAATAACATTTAAAGAAACCCACAAAACTATTTTTTAAGCTTGTGAGGAAGCACATATTTAAACATTCTGAAAGACATTTTGAGAGACTTATGTCACATAATAAATTTCACGTAAGACTCACTTTATTCTTACAAATAATCAAAGACTAGAAGCGTATACCTTGGCAGAGACGGTAACAAAATCTTTGAAGGTCTTTAGCTCAGCTCCCTCAAGTGTCTTGTGCGTAGCAAGCTCTACCCTGAGCAGGTAATGCAATCCCGATTCAAGGTCAGCCATGTACAGCTTAGATCTGAAACACACATATATAATGTTATAAAGCGGCAGGTTTCTTTCGCTCATTTTCTCACCAGTCATGAAGGTAAAATTGATATATAGTAGGTGTCATTAAAACCTCAACATTTGCCACTCCACAGTGATTGCAGTATAACCTACACCAGCATGGGAAGACACAGCAGTTACTTCAGGTGCTTGGTATGGTGAATGTCAAGTTCAGTGAGTTTCACTGTATTCTCTTAAAAGAGTAATTTTACATCATTTTCTTCAGAGTTTAGACAAATGAAGCATAACCACACACAAGAATTTCTTTTACATTTGACTAAACATTAACCCTGACATTGCCAGCAAGGAAATAGCTAGGGTAAAGAAATTACAGCTTCTCTTCAGGATTGACCACAAATAGAAAAATGACATGCTATGAAAAAAGGGAGACTTCTGTTGAACAAAAGTAGATCATACACAGAGCAGGAGTGCAAACAAAACTGGAAAAGTTCCATGCTGGAAAGGTCTGAATCTAGAAATCCTCTCCCAAATGCAGTAGTTTTACTGTAGGTTCTTTACATATAAGTTTAACAGTCAATTTTAATCACACCAGCTCTTAAGACAGAATTAGATACCTTATGACAAGTAAAACACATAAAGCAAATCGAAGAGTTGAAGAGTTCCTTCTCACAACCAAGTATCTTCCTAACAAGAAAAAACACTTTACAAAGTACAAATACATCAAGTAAAACATCCTATCTTTCAATGCTTTCAGAGTACAAACTCTAGACAGTATGATACAGAACAATGTAACCAAACAAACAGAAGTTCACATAGTTAATCGAGTTAAACACTTTTTGTAAGAGTTCAGCAACACTATTATTTCTAAAAACAAACGCAATTAAAAGAACAATCATTCAAGAAACTGGCTGGCCCCACCTCTTAAATATCATGCAGGACAAAACATTAAAATACCGAATAATCTATATTCTTAACAACTCAAACTACAGACTTACTCTGAATTTACCTCCTTAATTAATAACATACTTGCTTAAATTTAAAAGAACAGCAAAATTCTGCTTCAAGTTTCTTAAATAGACATCCAAGCAAATGCATGAGGTTCCGCAAAGAATCCTATTTAGAAAATACTTGGACTTGAGATTCACATCAACAAGATTTTGTCTTGCTGGAAAGCAGCTCTATTTAACTAAGTTGTTTCGACAACAGAATGTTTCATACAAAATATTTTATAATAGTCATTAAAAGAAGATGACACTAATAGTATCCATGAAAGGAAAATAAGTACAAAATGAAAGCACTCAGTCCTACATCTTTTCCATCTAAAGATGCTGAGGGATTATCTCTCTGCAAAGCCTTTGCATCCTTCTCTCACACAGACAAAGAGGGAAAGAGGGTGAAGATAAACCTTACTGGATTTGGTATGATGAACATCTTTTACAGTGCCTATAGTATTCTCTATTATACTTGCATTTGACAAGCACTTTTTACTGGGCACTGCTTCACTATTATACACACAAAGAATTCTTGTTTTCTACAGAAATGATATAGCTTATTATTTTACTATTTATTTTTTCAGGGACACTGATTATTTGCTCAAGTTTTCCAGCAATTCACATCAGTGATCCATATACTTCAGGTAACGGGTGATAAGTCCTTGGTATCTTTAAGTCAATTAAGTATTTAACAATACTTTTGGAGAAAAACGTTAGCAGTGCAGATGTTTGCTACTAAAAACCAAGTACTGAAAGCCCCCAATAATTTCATCTCTGAATTGTTTGAAACACTGCTCAGAATCGTAAAGGAGTTGTGAATTAGTTCCATTCTAGCATCAAGGTTACAAGTGTTACTTGAATATACTGAGAAACAGATGAAGTTGAAGCAACAGCTGAAAGCTCTGCTCTCAGCTTTGATGCCATAATTTCTCCAGTATTGAGCATGAATGCCTTTAATTTTACCCAGCAGAAGAATGCAGATCATTCAGTAGTGACCAACCTATTCAACTCAAGGTGCATCACCTGGGATGGAATGGAGTAAAATTTTGAACTGCCCTAGGATTTTATAATAAATTACAGCACAGCTTCCCACATGGCAAGCAAATTTTAATAATCAAGCATCGATCTGAAAATTGAGGGTATCACTTACTTATCGAACTCTTTCCACACCTTGATTTCTGTACTCTCCTCTTTGTTTTCTTGAACAGGTAGCTGAAGTGGCAAAAGAAGTTTTTTCCTTACACCTGGCAGTGACTTTAAATATGAAGAAAAGAAAGACCGTAGAGGCTTCAAACTGCATGTAAATGGACAAAGTAAAGATTACGTTTAATCTCAGACTAGGCGAATATCCAAAGCAAGTTAGTATATTTATAAAATATTAATCTTGTTTTATGTTTTTCAGTCCTAGTGCAACATGTTATGTTCGATACAAAGTGAAACGAAATAATGTTCCCTTTAGGAATAGTAATAACAATAATTTGGATTACTGGTTTGAAATTCCATTCAAAATAAGAACACATCATTTTCATCAAAATGCCAGTTTGCCTTACATGGACAATGCTCACATGGAACAAGTATTTTGACTTCGAAGCAAGTTGTTGTTTACGTTGGTTTTTTTTTTTTTTTTTTTTAAGAACTTTGATGTTTCATTAATTTTTTTTTCACTTTTATTCCTAAGTGTTTTCTTTTCAGAAGTATCACAGTAATAGGTTAAAGCTATAAATAGGCAACAGTAGTAAGCAAAAGTAATATTAGGTCTCTTATTAACAATACAGGTAACAATATTAAATGGTTCGTTAACAGCCAGCTCATCACTCTCAGCATATCAAACTCCAAACAACAAACATTGGCCTAGAGGTTTTATTTCCTGTTGGAAACACTACTTCAAATCATCTACTTCACAAGTGAGTTTTGTCAGCAGTATAAACTTGTTACTGTAGCCAAACAACACAAGGGTTGTCATTAGCCACCACACCATTTTGGCTAGTCTTCCCTACTAAATGATGAAGTCTAACTTCTGCTGGCGTAACCCACATCTGTGTATTACAAGCATTCACGAAGAGTAAACTGTGTAACAAGACCGCTAGATTAGTTAATAATTGCGAGACAGCATTCAAGACAGGCAATTTTGAAACACAAAGAAATGGCATACACAACTTCAGTCAGTACACTGTATTGATTACATGCCAGGACACAATGTCATTATATACATGCAAAAGGTTATAGAATAACTTACTTTGTATGAAAGGAAGCTATGGAAACTGTTTTTATAGCTTAAGTGAACCTCCCCATATTCCTCAGATAGATAACTACTTACATGTTAATTAATCCATGGGACCCATTTGGATGGATCAGATAGCATGAAGGGACTGAGGTAATACCAAGTTTCTCAAGAAAAAGCTTATCAAAATTCAATGCTCTCTTTACAATGATATTTTCATACTGGATCAAGTCTAAGATAACCTGGGTAATGAAAAGATGACATGAATTATACATTGTTCAAGGAATATCCAATCTTGTAGGACAAGACATATAAATAGGTGAAGAGCATCATACTTTAAGGGTACCATTAAGCTGTTCACCAAGGAAGTAAATCTATGAGTATTCTGTGGACACTAACAATTTCAGTTAAAGAAGATTTACTCTTCTCTGGAAATTATTAGTCCTACCTTCCATTTTTTTTTCTTTGATCTATCCTGATCTGTTCCCTTTGAAGTCTAACATCTGAAGAAAACATGAGAATGAATGATAAAATGTCCTCATAAACCTCAAAATAGCCCAGAGAATATTCCACAGGCACCAACAGGTTTATGTTTCATGTTATATATGTAAGAGTCTAAAGGCAAATTTTCAGGTAGTGAAGAAACACTGGTCCCACCACTTTACAGCATTCTGATGTCAAAGTCCATGACTTAGAAAACAATTAAGGGCTCCACAGGAGTGAAGGCTTTGCCTGGCAAGCCCTGCCAAGTCAAGCTGTGCAGTCTGTGGTAACACAGCACCCAGCTGTCTGTTCAGCTCTCAAGATCAAGAGTTCCAGTTCACAGTCCAGCATCTTAGCTCAAATCAATCTTCATCAGCTGTTTAAACCTAATGCTGGGCTTTTGCACTAGAGCAGCTGGGAGGGGGACACAAATTTCTTTGCAAAGCATAAATTTCAGTGAAGGGTAGAGGAGGCAGAAGACGGTGGTAACATCAGGATGCCTCAAAGATTTGCTAGGACTTAACTAGCAAAATTCTTTGCCAGCTACAGCCAAAGCTGCACCTACAAATATGACGACATGGTTCTAAATAATGAAAATTTGCCTTTTTAAAAAAAAAAAAAAAGCTTAAATTCTCATTTCTTCCCTTCTTAAATCCTTCAAGATCACACTGCTAAAGGCATCCTCTTTTGCCATTCTAGTGACCACACTCCTCACATACTTCCATTAGCCTATGCTCTTATACTACTATTTGAAATGTTCCATTCTTACCTACAAAACCTTCCACGCTTCTGACTCCTCTTACATTTCTGCTTGTCATTCTTTTACTTCTACTCCTCCGTGCCTCTTCTATATCTTCTTCCTGCTGTTAGTTTCCCAGTTTCCACTATACTTTTCCCTTTCATACAAATATTATCTTTGCTACCTTTTCCCTCACTTTCAAATTTGTAATTTGAGACCCTTCTTTCCATCAGTGATAAACATATGGCTCCCTTTCTTCAGCTGTTGTGACTTCTATTAGGTTTGTCCATATTGTCTTATACTGTAAACTTGAAACCAATGTTATTTTCTATTTCACTGAATTATTCTATAAAGCTAAAATGCTACATAACATCAGCAAATATTTTTTCTTCTGAAAGCAGACTCCACTTTCTGTTAATCAAATGACACTCAGTCTTTCCGTATAATAACGGGTAATAAAATTAAAGCGAGTGTGATAAAAAGCTGAAGAACGTTATCATCACATTTCTTCTCTTCAGTAATGCCCACTTCTATCAATACAGCAGCTTCCAGAAAACAAGTGTCTGGAAGCAGCCTGCTTCTCAAAGTGATTCTCGCTCGCTTTTGGCAGCACACTCTCCTCCACTTATGCAACCGGGCCATCTCAGCATCAAATCTAATTAGAAACATTTCACAGACAATGGATGTTTCTACACAGATTATGCCTAGATAATTATGCAATTTATTTTCTTTACTTATCCTAGATCTTCACAGGAAAAGAAAAGTAACAGTTGTCTAAGCTAACAGCAGGTGCATCTCATTAGGTGGTGAAATGATGCCAAATCAAATATTTTATTGGGGGGATGAGGGAAGCAAAAAACCAGACTTCCACTTCCTCAGTGCCTCAGAGCTGTGAAAATAATTTTATGCTATCATCTTAATTTAGAATGTAATTTCCTAAAACCTACCTGTGAAGAAAGAGAGCCAGAGAATTTAGATTATAATAAAGAGTTGAGATCACAAAAGCAGCCCAGAATAATGAATATTATGAATGGTTCTCTAGCAGTAACAAAACAATCACATAATCTGACAATATTTTTGTTGTGATGTTCCAAATCTTGAAAGAAAAAAAAAATTGTGGTAACAATGAAATTGATAAATTAACCTTCCACTAAATGGAAGAAGTTAACATGACATCACATTCATTTTTAAGCAAGTTCCTTTGTGTCACTAAATACAACAGCCCTATATAATCCCTTGACTTTGTGATATCTCCAATATGCATGACCTGCCCTTTATGACCCTTTATTTCAGTCCTATAATCTGAAATTTTGTTGCTTGGCTAAATAACATAAAATTCAGCTGTGTTATGAAAACATTCATTCGTATTCATTATGTCATTCGTAAGTCATACATTACCTCACGTCCAACATAGGAGTTATTACTTTCAAACACAATGGCAGTATAATGATGGCTGTCCTTGTCAAAAAGAGAAGTAATATCACTAGACCTGTTAAGAAAAGGAAAGCTATTTAGCGTAGGTAGAATACAATACACCCACTGTTATGGATGGAATTTCCTTTTAAAATCTTGTAGCAGAACTGATAATAAGAAAAAAAGCTTACTTCATCTTTAATAGGATCTTCTACATTTTATTTAATTAACATAGTAATCATAAACCAGCTGTATTTTAAACAAAGAACTTACAAAACTGGATCCAATGGTGGGCAAGCAGGCGGTCTCAACTCTTGGGAATGGTTCTGTAAGAAGTCAATCATCATCTGACGAACTGTTTGCAGCTCTCGATCTGCTCCTGCTGTGGAGTTACAAAAAACCCACACCACTTCAGAAAACTGGGAAAAAATTACTCCCATGCAGGTTTCCATACATTCTCATACTTTTCTGTGTCAGGTCTTGTTTTAAATTTGGACTTAAAAACCAGAATATTATTTGGCTGAAGAACAGGGACTAAGGATTAGTTGTAGGATTTCATTTTAATGTTGAGATGAGATAATTTTTAAAAGTTGTCATCCTACCCCCAAATTAATAAAACCTCAAGACTTTTCCAAATCTAGCCATCTGCCTTCCTTGCTGATTTTCTCTTCAAACAATGATTCATTCTAAATCTGTGCTCATTTTCACAATAGTTGGTGTGGGCAACTTCAGTAGCTTTTTTGCAATAAAGATATTCACCATACATTAAAAACTGCAAAGGTGTACCATTCTTACCAAATGGGCCAGGTGAGGTTACAAAGCCATGTAACATTACGAGGAAATAACTGAAGTGTGAGAGTATTTTATTTGGTTTAAAAGAAATAAATTAAAAAGCAGAAACTCTCACAAATGCCAAAAAGTAACAGGTACCACTATGGTCTACTTCTACATGAAGGGTTAATGGTGCAGGTGGTCTCTCTTCTGACCTCTAGCCTTTTAAATGTTAATCCATTGAAAAAGACAACATTACTTTTGTTCCCAGACAAACCACCTCAAGCTGTGATCCCTTCAGACACACAGGATAAGCCTGTTTTCAGTTAGTTGACATCTGAATAGGGGTTCTCCCAGTGAGATTCAGGATGCCTGGAAAGTGGCTGACAGATCAAAAAGCACCAGAATCAGGACTGAGCAAATTGGATCTCATGCTGATGAGGTGTGTGGTGAAAAAAAGGAATTAAAAAAAAAAAAAATTATCTAGCCATTTGTGAAAACTACATTTCAAAAAAATGAGGAATGTGAGCCTTAAGTTCTTGAACAAATGTTTTGCCTGTCTAAAATTCTGCCTGACATTCCATTTTCATACAGTACTTGTAATATCATATCTTAAAGAGCTATTTAGTGTCCATCCCATCTCTAGCTGTCTAAACTAATTGACAGGCAAAGGGATTTTGCTTACTGTGTGACACATTCCTGGCTGATAGGATAACTGCTTTGGGGATTTCTTACATAGGATATTCTTACCTTTGTAATTTTCTCCAGTAGTAAACTGCTTTGTAAATGCTTTGAAGTACTGTGTGGGAGAAAAAAAAAAGTATTAGTGCTCTGAAAATAACTCAATGTATAAGACGAAAGGTCAGTTTAGAAACAAAAATGGCTTTGAAGAGTTTTTACTTTTTACAGCTCTAATTACAAAACATTTTTGTCTATCTGTTCAGAAGACAGTTCTCCCTCTTAGCCTATGAGTTCCAAAGGCCTGCTTCTCAACTATACGAGGGCAGCTCATAGGTACCAGTCGAAACTCTGATATACAATAAAGCCAACTTTCAGAGGAAAAATACCACAATGCCTAATTCAGTACTGTATATTGATCCACTACTGCAAACATTAACCTAAACACAACTAATTACCAAATCAGTACTACCAACTACGTGTATACTTAGAACTCTATTCACATTTTCTCAACTCCCTCCAGTGGTTAAACAGGATATATAATGGAGCTTGACTGCCTTCTGCTATAAAAAATAAAATAGAAAAGGTTCAGTGTCTAATAAAGAGTGCATACCAATTTACACCCAAAACTTTAAAGATTACAAAAAAAAAAAATTGTTCTTTCTGTCAGGGTAGAACATCACAAATTCTACAGTGAAACATCTCCTGTTCCCTCTCCTGTTATAACAAACACAGTTTATTCAATCCTCTCTATCCATCACATTCTGCTTACACTTACAGTTAATAATGTGATTATACAGATTGGAAAAGGCAGAGGACAAGTTAAAAATTACACTTAGACCTGAAGATGAACAATGGTAGATAATTTTGGCAAACACAGGATCCCTTTTAAAAGCCAGTTTAAGCAAATTATGAAATCAATTAGAAAAATCGTGAAGGCTCAATCAAGGGTAAATTTTTAATTGGAGCCCTGGTCATGAAATCAGATGATTTCATGATGCAATTTCAATGTATTACCTTTATTTTCACATACCAAAACTAAAAACACTACTAAAACACAGGCATTTGAATTTGAAAAATATTTATACAAATTGTTACTATCTAACAAATATATCACAAGTAGGTGTTCCATAAATGTAACAACATAGTACTTTCTAGAATGGTATCTTCCTTCAATAAGAATTTTTCAGATTCAGAACTGAGGACTGAATTACTACTATAAATAACTGCATCAGCTATTGCACTCAGCAAGAAGAACTCAAATTAATCTTTTATCAACCCTGCAGCTTTCTCACCAAAAGCAAAAAAAAAAAAAAAAGTCCACCTAAAGAAACACCTAGTTACATGTAACACTCTGCGCAAGCAAGCTTGTTATGATTTTAGTTACTATAAAGCATACATCATTTACCTAAGGCAATATACAATGCCACTTACCCTAAAAGTTGGGTAATAGTGAATACCATATTCTTTGCACGTCTCGTAGTTCTCTTCTTCCCCACAATCCAGCACACCAACTCTAATTGCAGATTCCCAGTCTGAAAACAAAGGTATCTTTCAATTTTCAGGAGAAGCGATCACGGATCCCAGCTGATGGATTACCCTGCTTCCCACTGAAATCAACAACACAACTCAAATAGATTCCCGTGGCGTAAAAATCAAGCCCTTGGTCGATTCTCATTTGCTATTCATTTCTGTCCTCAAGTGTAATACAATCTACTGATTTTTAAAATAACTAAAATTCTGTTTTTCTCAGCTGCATCACTATTTTCAGTACACCTAAATAAGAAGAATCCCAACACACAATGCAGCACTTCCAGGGCTGAAGACATTGAATCCAGAAAGATGAAACAGGGGCCAACCCAACACTTGCAAGATACTGAATTGTATTCCCTAGCTGTTTCCATTAGCTAAGCTCATAAAATAAAGCATGCAGAATATATATAACTGAGTAAAATTAATCCAACAGTTACTCATCCACATGGCTGGCAATTACAAAACCGTAAATTTGATGCATCTTGTATTATAGTTGTTTTAAGAACTCACTATTTACTGAACTTATGATTTTCTCAGAGGCCTCCAGAATTGCACACAAGCCAAGGCTCACATATTGTCTACTGAAAGCTGTCTTTATCTTTTAGTACTGTGCAAGAATACATTAGATACACCTCAAAAAATATCTGAGTTTTAACCAGCATGCTAAAGAGTTGAGTTTGAACATCACTAAGTTTCCTTTATAAATGTTTCACAGCAATAACCACAAGAGGTCAAGTATTTCTACAAATATGCTTATATAACTTCAATAAAAGCTTTCAACTCATTTATAGCTTTTTCCTTCTCTTTTTGCTAGGAACTTGTATTTTTGAGCCATGCTGTGCTGCAGCAACCACTTTAAGGAAGAACTGCTCCAAGAGACTCCTTAGACAGTTACTTTTTAAAGCTAGGCTAAATCAAAACAGCTGTGGGCAGAATGTGAAGGTACACCACAATTCCCAAGTATCAATAAAATTTAAAAAGCACTAAAATTAAACTTGTTTTTATAGCAAAGAGCATGAAAGCTTCATCAAGTTCAAGATCTGATTGACAGCTGCATGCCTAGCTGCTTTTGAAATTTAGCTTGACCTTTATTTGTCTTTGGAGGAGGATGGGGCAGCTGATGGAGAATTTCAGTTGTGCTGAACATGCCAACAGCTGAACAGGCACCAGGAGTAACTACAAGCATGCTAGAGCAGATGGGCATGTATTCACAGGAGCACAAAAGATACAACAGTCTATTTCATCAAATAAAACGCAAAAAAAAAAAGTTTGGCTTCTGGGTATCTATCTCATTCAACTTTCACCACTCCTCCTCCTTTTTCCACCTGTTTTGATCCTCCTTAGTACAATGAATAGAAGCACTATGAACCTAATGCAAATAGCCTACTCACCACAATGCAAACTCATCTCTAGCTAAACACTTGGGTTAAAGAGCACCAGCTGGGATGTCTGCTGCTTAGCATTTGCTTCTGCTTAAAAAGGAGCTTTTCCTTTCTAAAGGGTGCAAAAGTTGCTGGAGTGCACAGCCTAGACTGTGTAAGTTTACAGTGGCACCGTAGCCTGGATTGTTCTTTTAAATGCTGATGAATTTCAAATTAGCATTAATATTTCTGAAATACTAACTCACAAACTATACGAAAGGGGTGGATGAGCGATATCGTATTAACCAACACTCTTTCTGTCTATGCTAAACAAGTTCCAGTGAATGACACGAACGTATTGAACAAACTGGAAATCCAGCAGGTTGGTCAAACCTCGCACTTAAATACTACAGAATACCAACACACCAGTCATACTGTATTACGAGGAAGGTACTTTCTGTGCATAAACCTTGTGTATTGCCTGTAGCAGCTAGAGGCAATGCCATATATTATTTTCCATCATGAAGTTTCAGTCAGGGAGATAAGAGATGCATCACAAGGAACCTCTTCCTGCGTGTTATGTGAGTGTTACATATTTTAACACAGGCTGCTTCCTGAATAATGACGAGGTTTCTGCAGTTCCCCACCAAATGAGTTCAAAGAACAATTTCTAGAAGGAAATCATTATTGCTAGATTTGGAACAATTGCTGGATTTGGAACAGTTGTTCCAAACCCAGAGGAGTGGACTGCTTCTGCGTATAATTCAAGGGTTGTCGTATATGAGATTTCCAAGGGTTTTACTTCTACACAGAAAACTACTGCACATAATTCCAGCCCACAGGCATTTTGGTGGATAGATTCAATCATCTTTTAAGACAGAAAAAGTACAATTAACTATAATGGCCACTTTGGACACTACTGTAATAAAAGTAAACGCGTGATTAGGAATGCAGCAGCAAGGACTCTAAGCTTAAAGCCTGTTCCGAGAGGAAAGAAGGTATCAAACTCAAAATGTAAATTACACAAAAGCAAGCACCGCTCCTATTTTTCAGGAGGATTATGTTCTGCTATGACATTTGCAATGACAGTATTGCCAAGATTTAACAAATGAGAAATGAAATAAAATTTAAGCATATCAGCACAGGCCTTTTATGGACAAAGTAGTTGCACCAATTTAACTGGACTATACCAAATTAGCAAATACAACCACAGTGATTTAGGAGTTCTCTAATGTAGATGAGTCTGCATTCTCAAAGATAGCTGTAATATCCTAGCAGATGAGTAAATATTTTTGAAAAATAAATGTTGAAACAGCCTAAGTGGGCAAAACATTTTGGGGTGGGGTTTTTTTTTTTTGGATGAAGTAACCAATGAAAAGTGTGACTGTTCTCAGTCTCCTACTAAAATCTATTCAGTCCAACTTTAAAACAGAAACATTTTGCTGACAAATAACACAAGAAGCCAATTGCATTTGCTGCTAGTGCCAATGTCCACAAACACAAAAATCCACTTTTTAAATGAAAGTCTTCATAAAAACTCAATGGATTAAAGAGTAGATAGGCCTTTAACTGGTTATAGTAATACTAGTGCATAACATCATTTGCAGTTATCATGACTGCAGATGAGAAAGAAAACATGTATTTGAAGAAGTCATTAAAAGTTACAAAAAATATTGCCTACAAAGGTATCATGCTGCTGTAGTAATATATAAACATGTCCCTGTCTTATTCTGACAAAAGCTCTGGTCAGCTCAGGCTCATCATGATCTTCACTGCAGTGTTCAAACACCTCCTTGCTCTTACTGTTCTTCAAAAAAGAAGAAAATTAATACTATTTTGGCCACAAGCAAATCAAATCAAAAGGTGAAAATGTTACACAAACTTATGCAAAGAAAACAGAAAAAAGCTACTGCTTTTATAAACAAAACCCCCATGCAAGTAAGAAGCATTTGAAATATTCTGAAACCATTACTGCTCTGTGTTTCTCCGTTTCTGAGTTTCTGCTCATCAGTCAGCAATCCTCTGCGTGTGACAAGTTCATCAGGACCTATTTTTGGGTAGGCCTCCATTTCTGTATATCTAAACCCACGTGTACCTAATACTGCACCTACATTTCATGTTAATCGTTAACACTTTTCACATACAAGGCTGCCAGAGAAAAGCCAGAGCTCTTCACTCCCTCTCAAACTGAAACCACATGAATACATTAGAACTGCTGTCTCCATCCTGAAAACGTCTCTTGGGTCAAATGCTAAATTAAGAGTAGCTTAAAAGCCTTTAACACCACTACGTTAAGCATAACATCTCCTACAAATTTGACCTCAGATCTTCTCACCAGAGGTACTGAATTTAACCGATACCCGAGGGGCCTGTTTGTTTCCTTACCTTAGGGCTACAAACAGAGTAAAACACTTCAGCACCTGCCAGAACAATTGAGCAGACTAAGACACAGCAAGGCAGGTCTCCTGCAGTATAAACTGTGGAGGCCACCGCTTCTTTTTAAGTCACTGTTTCATAAATTTGAAAAACTGACTCTCACTTAGCTTGATTTTTGTATTATTTCCTGGCGGTCCTTTTCCCCCTTCTAGTCCATTCACGCTATATTGAATTTGCAAGATAGAAATCAAACACATGCATGGCCTCTCCAGTACCACAATATTTATTTTTTGTTTAGCCTCTAAAATAGGCTAGTCTCTTTACAAAACATTCAGAAGATAAAGATCTTGCCTCAGAGAGTTTAGTCTAAACATACCTCCTGTGCCTCAGCGCATCCACTTGCACGCTGCAACGCACAGAGACGCTCGCGTGTAAATCTGCAGCTGTAAATCCACTCTGTGTGTGTGAAAGATGGTGATGTTTTATCCCCGGATTCCTACGAAACCTTTAATTTGGAGACCTGCCACCAACCTCTACGCCCCACTTTGTTCCTGCGTGCCATTCTGGCAGCAGAGGAGCGAGAAGAGGGGTGACCCACAAGCGCCAAGGCACCTCGGCGCACGCCATGCACGGCCAGGCGTGGCGAGGCACCGCTGAAGCCCACCGGTGACACAGCGGGCCGAGGCCCTGCTGCAACCGAGCGCCCCACGGGTGACCACGTGCGACGAGGCGCGACGAGGCACCGCTGCGGCCCACACGGGTGCCCCGGTCCCAGCAACGACACCGGGGACTGACGGCCGCGGCCCGGGGACCCGCGGGGGGCGGATGGGGCTGCCGGCCAGCGGGTCAGGCCCGCGGCAGCCTGGCCTCACGCCGGGCGGAGCTGTGGCGAGCCGGGAGGCGGCGGTGTCCGCTCGCCGGCTGCGGGGGCCCGGTCAGAGCCCGCCGCGCTGCCCCGGCAGCTGCGGCGGCGGAGGCAGCGCTGCGGCGGCAGCGGGTTCCGCGCCCGGCCCGGCCCGGCCTCGCAGGGCGCGGGGAGTTACCGTCCGTGCGAGGGAAGCGGCGTCGCGCCCTTAGCGAGGAGCAGAAGCTGGCTAGCCGGGCTTCCCCGCCCAGGGTGGCCAGCGGTTGCGCGCCGGCCGGTCGGTCGGCCGGCCGCCCGGTGGGGGCTGCGCCCAAGTCGCGGGAGCTTTTTCCCTTGGAAGTTTTGCCTTGGATTTCCTAGCACAAGTGCCGCAGCGGATTTTTGGTTTTTTTTTTTTTTTGTTGTGTTTTTTTTTTTTCCCTTGTCACATGTTTTAACGTCAGTGCAGAAATGCTAACCTTTCTGGAACTGTATAAAGTCGTTGCTTTAGCGCCAAAATTAAAAGCAAAGCTTTAAAATGCTGCGTTAGATGTCTGTACGGATCAGCGTGCATCTCCATCTCATGCTTTCGTAAACGGTTCACCTTGTAATCTGTAGTTTGTCATTTTGTAACGTTCAGATAGATTCTGTTAAGGCGTTGGGGGAATTTTATTACAAGATCTCTGTTTATGATTTTCTAGTGCTACTGTTGCTTTTTTGTATTGTTTTGTGTATTAAACATTTGCTGTTGCTTAAACTGCTACTGCATTTATTTTTTGCTATTTAAATACTAATGACATTCTTGGAGTCTTTTAAATAACCAGATATTCTCTATCACGGTTGGAATACCCACGGTACATATGGACTGTAGAGACATTGTTTGACAGCTGAAGGCTTGAACGCTTCTCAACCTGCAGGAAAAAGCACTATCTGTCACCTCAATAATCAATAAAGTACTTGGCTTAAAAAAATGTCGCTTGCATCACACTGTTAATGTTGCCAAGAACAGGTTCTAAGGGGGGTGGCAAGAAAGTTGAAGTTGTTCTCTCATGTTCCAATAAATCAGTCTCGGGGAACAATTAAAAAATTCCTTAGTTATTGTGGATTTTTAAAAATTGCTATGACAGAAATTTTTACGTTACAACTATGGACATGAATACACATTGGCAACCTAATTTGGTTCTCGGGTGCCTTTTTGGAAAACAGATAAAGGAGGGTGAGAATGGCCTTGACATTAGAACTGAGAAGCAGGGAATGTAAGAGCAGGAAAGAAGGGGAAGTGTCAGGAACATTGAAAGTTATCTCTGTAGGCGTTGTGCATGTCTTACAAGGATCAGAAAGACCTTGCAGCCAGAGTAGTTGAGATCATTAAACTGGAAGTGAGCAAGGTATAAAGTCTGGACCATCTTGTCTAATCTCTGTGGTGCTGGTCCCTGGTACCTCCTGAAAGCTGTAAGCCTAGTAGCAGCAATAACAGATCAAGTTGTAGTTTTGAATAGGCACAGCCATTCTAGAAAATCTGAGGAATTGTTTAAATGGAGAGTTTACTCATAAGCCATATGGTTGTTTGCACTAGTTATTATGGTGAAAAAAACAGCCTTAATTTTTGTGTTTGTAATAAATGAAACAGTATGTACAGACTGAAGGACTGCTAGCCTTCCGGCCAGCACACCGTTGTGTTTCTTCATTTTGTAAAATGAGAAGAAATCCTGAAAATAACGGAATGGTATCTAAAGTGACTTTTGTTCAAGTTAATACCGAGAATGAGAACCATAGTTCACAGTGGCAAGAAAAGCATGTGTAAACTTTGCCAGAACCATTGGGTAACTTGAGAAGTTGTTGTAGGAATGTGATGGGTGTTTATTCTCCATGTTTGTTGAATTTTTTTTTAATTCGTTTGTTGGCATCTAACGGTAGGGTCAAAGGCAGCTTTAGTGGGTTTTATTGTGAAACAGATGTCAATAAGCTGGATTTCTCTAATAAATGTTATCAAGAGGACAGGAGCTAGCAACATTCTGACTTGGAAACAAACTTGAACTTTTGGACTCCGTAATTGCTTGTGGTGCTAGTAGGTGGCACGAGGAGTTAAATTCCCCTCTAGATCACCCACCAAAATAAACCAGCCTCTGTAAACTTTAATGTTGAAATGGTTTGGAAGCTATTGGAAGTTTCTGATTTTCTTTGGTTAGAGTTTTGACTTACATAATATTTTAAAATGCACTCCTTGGCTTGGTCTGCTTTTTGCAGATCTCAATGTTTTTTTTTTCCTTCTAGTTCTCTGAATTTCACATGTCACTCAATATATTGGTATTCAGTCTGTAAATTCCAGGCTGTTTCTTTCTAGCTTGCAGTTGTTATTTTATGTACGTATTTTTAAAAATAAAAAAAATGTTAAGGTATCGTCTAAAGCTCATTAGAAGCTTGCCCATTAAATTCTATTCATTCCAGCTGTCTGCTTGGTTTGCACTTCTTTTGCCATGTAGAGCCACAGTTATAGGGAGGTATTATCTTGTGTAAGGGATCAAGTTGAAAATTCTTTGAAGAAAATATCTCTTCAAAATTGAATTGAATTCTTTCTGATGTTGAAGTGCTTGAACCTTATTTAGTAATATTTGTGTGCATTAAATCTATCTGAATGATTATTGGTCAGAAAAGGTATTTGTCATCGAAGTAAAGCTTCGATTACTATTGGGATTTGACTATTACCAACACAGAACAATAAAACCTTCTCAGTAGATTATGCATTTCTAGTGCATATGAACCCCAATCCATCTATTCACATAATCTTTACCATTGTTCTAATTTGCATAGTACTGTAATAATATTTTAAAATTAGTATGTAAGAGCAACGGTAAAGAAAAATGCAGTACCTTGACATTTTTCAAATTCACTTGGGGGTGTGCGAAATTGTTCCCTCTAATATTTAAGCAACTAAGTAACAGTGCAGTCAGGTAAAACAGTGGTTCCCTGTGTCACTGTGTAAGATATGTGGAATTCTTTTACAGAATTTTGTAGACTTCTTATCTTCTGATAACTTATTATTCCTGACCATTAGACTTGTTTAATTATATAATACAAATTATAATTATATATATAATTATTTTATATATAATTTAAGAGGTTGTAAAACACATCAGTGCATTTATTTTTAATGCTGCTTTTTTTCTTTTGTTATAATTAATCTTCCTTCTACCCCTCCCATCCCCAGGGTCAATTAAGTGAGAGCATGGACCATGGAGGAGTTGGCCAATATGACCTGTAAGTTGCTGCTAGAAAATGTTCTGTATCATTCATGACAACTACGTATAACTTCTAATTTTTTTACATTGTTAACTTAAATAGAAAATTTTGTCATTCTTGTTCAATTTTGAGTTGTTTCTAGTCATTTCACTATTTCTTCACTTTAAAATTTGTGAATTGTATCTTGAAATATAATAATAATAAAAAAAATTCTGGCAAAACTTGCTGTTTGTCTTTTAATCCTTGTTTCTCCTAACATATCTCTTGTACTTGAATAATATTTGTAATATGAATACAATGCACTGTCTGCAGAACATTGTATGTTCTATTCATTTTATAAAGGCTCCAGCTGCAGATTTGTGTGGCAGTCTGAAACAGATGAAAATTCAGAAGTCCTAATTCTACATTCAGGAGACAGCTACCTTTAGCATTACTTCATTTATAGACTTCCAGATTGTTTCAGCATACCATGTTGTCAGAAGAAAGCAGTGATAGTTAAAACAGTTCAGTTACATTTACTTTAGTAGGATCCATCTGTTAGTCTTTTGCAGAACTGCAGCCTTATCCAGAAGCATCATTAAATTATGGATCAGTCTTTTGTGGCATGTTCAGAGTTGTGAGACTTTTTTTGTTACAGCTTTTTCTGCAAGGTATTTTTGTTACAGAATTCTTACCATGACTGTTGGGGCTGCTGAATGTGTTCTGAAACTTAAACACACCTTGTAGCCTTGCCTTTACTTGAGGTCCTGTAGGAATATCTAAGTCAGTTTGAGGCTTTGGTCTTTTAAACTTATTGTGGTGTAATACAGAGGCTGATTTATTATGCATTAAAATGAAGGAAGCTGAAGGAAACCTCGATACTATAAATCCCCCAAATTTGCAGGTCATCTTTTCTGTGCAAGGTGCAACTTACTGCTTTGCACATTGTCGCAGTCTCCAAAGCAGTCACTCAGTTATGTCAGATATACTGTATGCTTTTCAGAAAGTAATTTGCTTGCTTACTTTCATTTGATCGTTTTTGAGTATCAGGTAGTCTTATATTCTTGTTTCGGTTTTATCCAGTGGCATGGAACATTGTGAAAAATTTGAGATTTCAGAGACTAGTGTAAACAGAGGTCCAGAAAAGATCCGACCAGAGTGCTTTGAATTACTACGCGTACTTGGCAAAGGTGGCTATGGAAAGGTAAGGAACTCTTTTCTACAGAAGTAAATCCATTACACTGAAGGCGCTTAAAGTGCTCGCTTGCTGCCTTTGGCAAGGTCTAATCTTCCCATCCCATTTTCTGAAAAGTTCATTCATACCAGAAGGTAACCTCAGGGCTGCCAAGGTTGGTGTCATGGGACCAAGGTCACTGGCAGAGCCTCAACAGCTGGTGGCAGTAGAAAATGTCCCAAACTGGTTCTGGTTCAAATTGCTAGCTCTTCTCCTTCAGGCACCGTTGCAGTTTGTAGGTGATCTCGTCTCTCTTTTGCAGAACTTTGTTTTTCAATTTATGACAACTAATGCGGTCGTAATATGTGGTTGCTTTTGTATTGGTGTTGTATAGGTATTTCAAGTACGAAAAGTAACTGGAGCAAACACTGGGAAAATATTTGCCATGAAAGTTCTTAAAAAGGTAACCTGAATGTTCACATTTCACTGCTGTCTGAATCTAAAAAAAAAATCTATCCCTCCCTTTAGCTGTTACAATTACCTAATTACGTACCTAAATTAAACTTTATCTGTGATATATACAGTTGTTATCCCGGTACAGCTGGAATTATAATTAGTCTTTAACTAAATTATTCTGTCTGTGTAGTTCTTAGCAGCTAATTTAAATAGCTCAGGACGTTCCTTCCAACCCAGATTATTGTATGAGTCTATGAAATAAAGAATTAAATTTCTGCAATAAACCTGTCGTACATATTGTGGTGAAATTTTCTTTTTTTTATGTTGCTGAGTCATACGTAGTGTTGTGATTTAGTAAACTCAGAACGGAACTAAGTATAAAAGTCTGTCTTGTTTAGCATGTTCTTGTGCTCACATACCTCTGCTTTTTGTAGGCAATGATTGTAAGGAATGCAAAGGATACAGCCCATACAAAAGCAGAGCGGAATATTCTGGAGGAAGTGAAACATCCCTTCATTGTAGACTTAATTTATGCCTTTCAGACTGGTGGAAAACTCTACCTCATCCTTGAGTATCTCAGTGGTCAGTATATGAAATTCTGTTACCTGCTTCTTGGTATCTGGCGTAACTGAGAATTTGGATGTCTTACTCTGCTTATAAAAAGCCAGCTAACTATTGGCATGGTGTCTTAAAAATGTAAAGTAGGATAGCATCAAGAATACATAGAATAACATAAATAAACCTTCCAATTCAATAAAGTAAAGATGAATGAAACATACAATAGTTATTTTTTCATGACAGTACAGGAGACGAGGACTTTTAATACCTTTTCTTCCATCAGGCTTGTAATTCCTGTATGTTACACATAGATCCTGTGCAGTCATACAGAGTACCTGAGGTTTTAGTCCTTGCAGGTTCTTTGTGAAACAAGAAAGTGTAATCTTTATTTCACAGACAGGGAAATAGACACAGATTAGAAGGAATTTGCTCAAGTTAAAACAATAGGAAAAAAGAGGGACAGAAACGCTGTTATTTTTTTCAGCATGCTGTTTTGATTTCTTTTGGCACTTCTTTAGTTGATAGAATCCTGAGAATTAACAGAATAGTAAATTCTCAGTTGTTTTTTTGTGAAACAGCTTTCCGTGGAGTAAGACAGAATACCTGTTGCTTATAGTTTTTCTAGAAAATAGACTTTTGACTGACTAAAAATGATAGAATGCACTTCAATAGAGTATAATCTCATTTTTCTGATGACAGGAGGAGAACTATTTATGCAGTTAGAGAGAGAAGGGATATTTATGGAAGACACAGCTTGGTAAGTGAAAGTATTGTAGTAAATTAATAGGTTTGGGGTTTTTTTTCCCTGAGTGCTTAAATAGTATATTCTGACTTGAAAAATTGTAACTACTCATTCATTCTGTAGTCTATTGAAAAGAGCAGTTAACTGGGTTTTGGGAAGACATACGTGTTCTGTACTTACCAGTTTGTGCCAGTCTTACTACACAAGAGGGTCCATTGCTGGTTGCTGAGTGAGGCCATATTCCCTAGGGTTGTGGTAAAGGAGATGTTTTGGGTGTTGGAGAAAAGATTATGAAACACTTGCTGTAAATGCAATTTTTTTTTTTTGTTCTTGATCCACACACAATTTTACCAGCCAGTTACAGAATTTCCAATGTAATGGCTGTATTCTAATGATCGGATATGTGAAATGATAAAGGTAATTATTCTAATGAAGGAGAAAAAGCCTCTTGAGTAGTGGTATTTTACATGTAAACAAGTTAAAATTATCCCTTATTGATTAGGCTTCACACAACTGAATACAGTTTTATCTTTCCACAGTGCGTGCCTCAGAAAAGCTTTGATGTACCTATGGGGCTGTAATACTGTTCCACATATAGCACTCTGGGTGCTGCCAGTTACCTCCTTAGCTGCTTTTTTTTTTCCCCTCAATTTTGCCATCTAGATGTGCTAATACAGATGGAAGCATATTTTAACTGCTAACTGGTAAATTCAGATCCCTCCAAATATATTCATGATAAGACAGCTACGGAACAGGTAAAGCTAATGCTAATGGTGTAATTTTGTAGTTCATCTTGGAGCCTGTATGCCTTTTGACAAACCATCCTCAAAGGCGCCATTGTTTCATTTATTCTCTCATACGCTTCTGATGATACTTTCAAGGAACAATTGGTATGTCCGTAATAGTCTTAGTGCTAAAGATGCTTTGCATGATTGAATATGTTTCATTTTGTGGTATACGTTTCCTTTCAGCTTTTACTTGGCAGAAATCTCAATGGCGCTGGGGCACTTGCATCAAAAAGGAATCATCTACCGTGATCTGAAGCCAGAAAATATCATGCTTAATCATCAAGGTAGAAATATAGTAACAGTTATGTTGCCAATCATTTGAAAACAATTCTTCACAGGTCACGCTTCACTCTTACATGAATTTCCTTAGAACAGTGGCATGTTCGTTATCACTCTTGGTATAACTGAAGAATTGCCAAAGCTAATTGCTTGCCCTTAAACACTGCTTCTTCAAATTTAATAGGCCACAGCAAGCTCCCAAGTTCCATGTGTATAGACACGGGCATTTTTGAATGATTGACTTACTATTTCTGCAGCTCTGGAATTTTTCTTCTGCTGGGTCACTGTAAAGTACATACAGATCTGCGTCTTCAGTGTAGCATCAGTGACGTTTTAGTAATGGGGACGACTGAAGATGTTAGGAGAGGCAATTTAGGTAGGATGCCAAATCATCTGTAGTTGAAATGACTGATCTTGCTGATGACACTTTACCTGACAGTAGTAGCAATTCCTGAATGCACTGTTACATTGGCTGTATGACACTGATTAGTCTGACACTCTGTGCCATCCAGTATTTTCATGTTATCTTAAACAACTTATTTACTTAGTCTAAGTCTTTGTACTGAATTATTCAGGGCACTTTACAATTTGTTGAAGGTTGTTCTCTGAACTTTGAAGCAAGCAGTAAAATTCGATAGCTTACTTTCTTATCTGAATGATGCTCTACAATCTTTATGTTTAAATACATTTGTCTATACGTGCATAAATTTTGGTAGTTTGTCTTGTTTCTCTTCCAAGTGGCAACACTTATGCAGGTATAATGCAGAGGTTTTATCTGTAAGTGTGATTAACTTCATTCTGTATTATAGCTGTGTTGCTTTGTCAGACCATTGAAGATATCTGGAAGTAGTTCAAAGTGACTACTTATCCATGTTAAAAATTCCTTTTTTTTTTTTAATGTTACTTATACAAATATTGGAATTCTGGCAAGTCTTAAATTTTATCTATTCAATTTCAGGTCATGTAAAATTGACTGACTTCGGATTATGTAAAGAATCTATTCATGATGGAACAGTCACACACACGTTCTGTGGAACAATTGAATACATGTGAGCTGCATGATGAAATAGAAAAGTATTGCTCTGGTCTGGGGGTAATGGCTAAATTTTGCCTTTTTTAACTGATGGTTCATATGTTCAGTCACTTACGGAAATGTTACTTGATAAATGTGCCTTTGATTGAAAACAAGTAGTCAGAATCAGTATTAACCTTGTTAAAATATGTTCATGTTTTCAATTTTTCTGATTATAGGGCCCCTGAAATCTTGATGAGGAGTGGGCATAATCGTGCTGTGGACTGGTGGAGTTTGGGGGCATTAATGTATGACATGCTGACTGGAGCAGTAGGTGCACAGTTATAATTGCATGTATTTCTCTTCCTAGCTTTTGTAGTTACCTGTATTCTAATTCAGATGCATGTATAAATATGTCTATATTTGTAGATACACAAACTGCAAGTAAGAAATATGACTAAAATACAGCTGCACTTACGCTGACTACAGTCATGAGCTGCTGTCATCCAAACGGTTACTTCAAAGTCCCATTTGCAGTAATTTTATCTGCTTTATAAATTACTGAAGTGAGTTCTGTGTACACAAATAAGAGACCTGAACAAGTCCTATTTTTCCTCCCATTACAATGGTGCTTTCTAGCCTCCTTTCACTGGGGAGAACAGAAAGAAAACAATTGACAAGATTCTCAAGTGTAAACTCAACTTGCCTCCCTACCTCACACAAGAAGCCAGAGATCTGCTTAAAAAGGTAGAATTTCAATGAATGTCAGTACTACATATGTATGTAGAAAATAGAAATCTAATGATACGACTATGGCTGGTCAGTCCATGCTTGTTTTACTACTTATAAATTAGTATTGTTTTTGCGTGGTAGAGAAAGTGATTTTCCTTGAAAATGCAATTGTTTTCTAACGAGTGCAGGTTTTCTTATCGTTCTGTCTTGATTCTCCACGGTATTCATTCAAATGATGATTCATGTCAGAACTAGTCATAACGGCATAACTGATTTTGCTTTTTTGGATGTTATTTCTCCTTAAGCTGCTAAAAAGAAATGCTGCCTCACGTCTAGGAGCTGGTCCTGGAGATGCTGGAGAAGTTCAGGTAACTTTCACTTAAGTCAAGAATTCCTAACTTACCTCACTGAAAATAAAACACCTTTGAGGGTACATCAGGGAAGGAGAGTATGTCTGCCTTGAAGTGTAATGAGCAAAAAGGCAGTCACATGTGACAGCTGATCAAAATGTGAATGGTTTAAAGCTTAATGAAAGCAGCCGTCTACCTGTTTGATAATTCTGAGATTTGGAAAATAACTTTTATTCTTTAGCTCTGTCTTCCAGTAGATCTTTTCTACTAGTTGCACTATGCCAATTGTACAGTCAACCATATAAGAGCGATGATACTCCAGAACTTTGATGAAAAACCTGCTACTCCTTGCATTTAGTGCAGCTCTTTCAAGGGAAAGGTGGTGGTAGTCTGCATTCAGTGTTGCATAGTTAAAAATTAAGGCAGAGGCCTAGTTCCTGTTGCTTCCAGCTTGACTTTTTTTGTGGAGAGATTAACAATGTACTAGAGAGGAGTCCTTACTTCACGGTTCTGACAATTTGTCATTAATACAGTGTTTTGTCATTGTTTTTAGATACCTAACTTTTAAAGTTGAAAAATACAGAGGTATTTTGCATGGCTTTTTCTAATACTTTCAAGGAAAACATGATAGGGACATATGTTGTCTGACTTGGAGGTATCATTTTTCAGCTCTTCCAGCTACTCTGATGTAGTGCTGCAGAATGTATTGCAGTAGACCCATATGTGATTCTGGAAAGAAAGACACCACAGAGGGGTCTGAAAAGAACATGCTTAATTCTTAAATTTCTGTGATTTATACCAAGGAGGCAGATTATGACTCTGTGCTATTGCTAACTCTTGTAGGCTCACCCGTTCTTCAGACACATTAACTGGGATGAGCTGTTGGCACGAAAGGTGGAACCTCCTTTTAAACCTTTATTGGTATGTACTCAGAATGCTGTGAGATATTCCTTGTATGCCTTTAGGAAAGGTCTTGCACAATGCGGAACCTAAAACTTAGGAACACTCACTTTTACAAACTGGAGTGCCATTGATTTCTGCTACTTTAAATAGTTAAATGCATTAACTTAGGTTACTGGTTCTTAGATTGACTCTTGTCAAATTAGAAGATGGGAGATCTACCACCTGATCTACCTGATGAAGGTTTTTTCTGGTTTTTTTTCTTTTTTCCTGAGAACTGGTGCTTATCGACAATTTAAAACTGTATTTTAAGTCTGCACACATGGCTGTCATGAGTGTGCTGTTCTGTCTTACTGCTCTGTGGTCATGGTACTCATCCATCACTGGAATAGGATCTTGCTTTTTTTTTATGTGAGAAGGTGGCAAAAATCAGCTAAGAGCTAATTTATCCTTCTGTTCAGTCTCCTGGAGGAAGAAGGTTCTGCTTCAGTTTTAATTCCTTCTTTTAATCTGTAGGTTAAACAGACTTGCAAATGCACTTATCTCTGAATTTCTGCTTCCAAACATTATACAGTAAGTCAGTGTTTAGCTGAAAGATAAGTAGTTGCTAAGCAAAAGTAAATGAAGTCACCTAATTAAGCATTTTGTATGTTTGCTTATTAATATTTACAATGCATCTTGTGCATTATAGGCAGTAATTAAAAGTTTACCTCAAACCAGTGATGTGATGAATAAACCTCTATTATCTTATCTTATCTTGTATTTTGATGGTGTGGGGTGTCTATCTTTTTTCCCCTCTGGGTACAATTAGCTACAGCAGCAATGGGTATTTGCACCCCGATACTTGCCATCTACTGAAAATCTCACTTCAAACTGACTTAGGCATCACTAATGTTGAGCATACTACAGCACTGGGACTCCAGACCTTTTTTCCTCACTGTTTTGAATGGACACAAGACTGATATTTCCAGATTAATTATCTGAAGATAGTTTGGGGTTTTTGTGTTATTAGCAAATTTTATGAAAGTTACTTGTACAAACCAGATGGTTTTTGAAAAAGTGCTTCCATGGTTGCATGAAGGCCTGCACAAATGAGTACATACTGCATTTTCAGTTACGCTTACGAATGAGAGAAGGGATCTTGGAATTATGTCTTGTTGTTCCTTGACTGAATTAAACAATATTCTTCATAGTCACTTCTTCCAGAGTTGTCATCTATCCCTTACAATATAAACACTTCTGTATCTGCAAAAATGGGATGAAATTATCTGGAGAGGCTTCCAAAAACGAATAGTTGCAACTGTTCTATACTGGTTGTGACAAGGGCTAAACTTGCAAGAAACTGGCATTATATTTCTAAAAGGTTTTGTTTGTAATTTGAGATTTTTTTTTAAAGGCATCTTTTTAATTTGTGTTCCTTTTTGATCCATAATTTTTGCCCCTCCCCCTTGCCTTTATTTCTCAGTGTCAGTGCCCATAGTGACCTCCCACTGGCAGCGACAGGATTCCGACACCACTCCAGGGTTTTACTACAGCAGAGCTCTGCCAAAAACCTATGGAATGAACTCCATCCAGAGGCTACACTGATCACCGCTAAGCCATTTGGTTGATATGTGTAATATAAACCCTTAATCATTTTGTTTTTGCAAAGCAATCTGAAGAGGATGTGAGCCAGTTTGATTCAAAGTTTACACGTCAGACACCTGTTGATAGCCCAGATGACTCTACTCTCAGTGAAAGTGCCAACCAGGTCTTTCTGGTAAGTGAGCCAGGGACACAAGGATGTAATGACTGTGGAGAGGTATGTTGTGTTACTTGGAAACAGTAGGGTATTTCAGGTAAATTAATTGTATTGAATCTTAACACTTGATACTTGAAGCAAGCTGTCATCATTTTAAACTCACATTCTGCAACAGGTCTGAAATGTTTAAGGGCTTTGAAAATACTTAGTTTGATTATTGCTGACATTTTCTTCATATAGATAAAACAGATGACAAACATTGCTTACTTTCTGGTATGTCAGCATTCTAATTCATAGTTGCATTATGAACCCTGGACATGTGATTGCTTTCATAGTCATGCAGAGAGAACAATGTCCATTCTATAGGTCAAAATTAATTAAATTGAGCATGCCTGTGGGAATCTGTGATCTGAGTAGAAATACCTGGGATGTGCAGGCACCTGGGTGACGAACTCCCTGAAGTCCTGCTGTTTGCTTCAGGAAGTGAGTAGAAGTTCGTATGTCTACATTTACTCTCCTTTTTATAATTTTCATTTACTATTTCATGCCAGTCATAACTGCAGAAGTGATCAAAAATGTAAATCTTGCCTGTAAGTTACAGTGCATTCATTCCTGTTTTGCAGGGTTTTACGTATGTGGCTCCATCTGTACTTGAAAGCGTAAAAGAGAAATTTTCTTTTGAACCAAAAATTCGATCACCTCGCAGATTCATAGGTAGCCCTAGGACACCAGTCAGGTATCTTTTTTTTTTTCTTTTTTTTTTTTTCTTTTTTTTGTAATACAGTTTTTGGCAAGTAGCTGAAATAGATCTGCACTAGAAATAAAAAATACAGCCTTTCTCTTGGTAAGCCCATCACTTCCAATCAATCCTATTTTACAAACCATGTTAATAGAGACAAATCTGTGGTGTTTGGCAGCACAAGGAGTACTAATTTGCTTGCTATTCAATGCTGATACAGCCTCACAGACTGGTGACTTTGGTACGCTATTCCTCTAGAACTGTTTCAGAATATCCTAAGTACTTATGTGCTGCTAAAGAATCATGTTAGTACAGAAAATTCTTTCTGCAGCCATCTAGAAATATATCCTCACTACTCAAATGAGACTGTGGTAGAAGCTAGACATGGCAACTTTCTCAAACTTCTGGAAGTGGAAGGAAGGAATTAGAAATGCTTCTCAATAGGCATTTGAGTTCATCTTCCTGCAGAGTAAAGGACATACCTTGGTGCTGTGTTTTATCTTCATCTCTGATTTTTGTATTTCTTGTTTTAAAGCCCTGTAAAGTTTTCCCCTGGGGAATTCTGGGGAAGAGGTGCTTCTGCCAGCGCATCAAATACTCAGACACCTGTGGAATATCCAATGGAGACAAGTGGAATAGAACAAATGGATGTGACAGTCTGTGGAGAGGCCTCAGCACCACTTCCAATCCGGCAACCAAACTCTGGGCCATATAAAAAACAAGCTTTTCCCATGATTTCCAAACGACCAGAGCACTTGCGCATGAATCTATGACGACACAATTTTTTTAAGCCTTCGAAGGTGGAAAACAAAGAACGGACATAAGCCCCCTTGAAGCTGAAATATGAGGGCTTGTATGGTTTACTTTTAAAAAGTGACAGTATCAAAGAGTCAGTCATTGCACAGAGCGACTTGGAAAGCAAAGAAATACGGATTTTTTTCTGTCAATCAATGGTGCATAAAAAACTTTAGAAAATGGTATTGCAGAACTCTAGGCACATCATCTAACTGATTCGCAGTGACATCTTCTCACCTTATCAAGGATTTTTCAGCTTGATAGCTTGAAACTGACAGTATTAAGGGTCAGGATGTTGCTTCAGAATCACTGGTCTAGTCGTGAATGTGTCAAGGAGGGTTAGCCCTTTCACTAGGCAAAATATGAAATGCCTATATGCTTGCGTCTGAGGAATAATTAGCATGCAAGCTTGGTTAAGCTGTTTCCTACAATGGGGTGGAATCAAAGATGAAATTAATTGGTATTTCACATTCAAAACATAATGAGTTTTTTATATATATAAAAATATATATTTTTCAAATAGATTTTTTGATTCAGCTCATTATGGAAAGTATCCCAAAATTAAAAATGCAAAATAATTGGTTGCTGTGAAGAAAGTAAAAGCTCTAGTTCTGATTCTTCTCCTCATGAGCAACAAATCAATAAGCAAATCACTCAATTACCAGCTTGGCAATGTGGGGTGGGAGAGAACTGTTTCACTTGCTTACCCAGCTGAAATACCTGTTCCTGCAAAGACAAATGGATCTAATCAAATGGCAATGCTGCTATGTTCTAGGCTTAACTGGAAGCCGTGGGCTCACATACGTGTCCTGCTTATTTCATCTTTGTCCTCAGCAGACATTTCACTGGGAAACATCACTTTTGTATATGCTAGTCCTTAGAATGGAGACAGCTGAGTACATTCAGATTCTTACCCATACAAAAGATCAGGAAAAAGTGCATTGGAATACAAGGTCAGTAGAAACATATAGGAAGTACCACAGGAAATATATACAAATACTACATAGTATAAGGAAGTAAACATTTTTGTAACCAGTGGGTAAGAATTTGAGGACTTTTTTTTTTTTTTTAAATAAAATTTTGCTTATGGGAGTTCCCTACCATTATACATTTCTAAATTTATCAACATTTTTTTCTATGCTGGGGCAATAAATTTGCTGATTGTATGAGAAAAGTGTTAAAATGGCCTTTCAGTGAATGTCTTCCACAGTGGGTCAGAACTTTAGCAACTTAATTTAGGAAACATGTTCTAAGGACACTATTTATGTTTTTGAAATTGTCACAATCTGTACAAATGACTTACAGGTACAAAGAATAAAATAAAGGTAACTTTACCTTACTTAAATACTTCCTGCCTTAAAGAAAGCATTTCCATGAACATAGCTGGTGAAAGGGTTAATATCTGCAGAGCTTTACACTAGTTAGAGTGTGTATGGTGTGTGCGTGTGTGTGTATATGATCATGCAGCTGCATACAAGTCCTGTCACTTTTTGCCTGCCACACGTTGCATTATCTTTAGTCAAACTGTGCAAAGTCTACTTCTAGTGTTTCACAACAGTAGGGATTTTTTTATAGATTCTGCTTACTCTGTGTATACTGAATCTTTTTGAGCCATAGGATCCAAGCCATAAAACTCTCTAAGCATGTTGAATCCAATCAGAGTGCTGTTTTCTAAAATTTTCAAGTCTAAAGGATTCATAGAGACCTTGCTGAAATTAACAAAGAACCAACAAAAAAGATGGTTATGATTGAGCAAAAATTAGGGTTTTTTTTCTTTCCTGATAAGTGTTTTGTTGGAAAATTTTGTTTTTTTAGTTTTATAAGGAAAATCAAGTTACCTATAGTGACATAAATTGTACTGGAAGATTGCCATTTTTCATTTGGCCACTGGTGACATGTTGTGAAACTGAAATCAAAGTGCTCATGTATTATGCATATTTGCAAATACGCAACACTTCAAGCAGTGCCTCCCTGTGCCACTTGTTAACACACGTTTCCTAACATGTTTACTGAGTATAAAGGAACTTAGTTTTAAGAGAAATTTTTTTGCGGGGGGGCAGATCTCTCTTGGTCCTAGTTACAGCTAACAGTTGCTTTTTGGTTGGCTGAATATAATTGTCCAGTAGAATTGGTTTAATATGGCTGGCAAGAATGGCAAGAGTTGTTTGTCTGAGTTCACTGATTAATTAGATACAATTAATTGGTTTTAAAAGTAAATTTCATGTACTGTCAATGTTTCATCCCATAGACTGTAAGTTTAATTCCCTACCATAACTGTGAAACTTTTGGAGTGTGACTCAGACAGCAAGCACACACTATGCAATATGGTTTATCCTGTATTTATTTGTAAAAATATCAGACATAGATCCTCTATATATATATAATAGTGTCAAAATTACTAGTCAATGAACTAAGGGGAGGGGAGTTCTAGCTCCTGTCTGGCTATTTCAGATAAGTGCAGAATGCATTGAATATTGGAGAGCTTAACAAGTGCTTTCTTTTGTTCATTTAAAAATGTCTTAAATTTTTCATTAGAGTATAGAATCTTATTTTTTTTATTTTGTACAAGCTGCGCTTTTTTAATTATAATCACTGAAAAATTCACTATAATTTGATTTTATAGGATTTTTGTAGCATTACAAAAATATAGTAAAACTGAGGTTAATACCTGTTGTGGCTAACCATATAAAAGTATTAAATCTTAAACTTGAACAGAAGTCATATTTTTTTTTTTTACCAGATGTTAAATAGGGGAATATTTTGTTCTGCAAGTCATTATCACAAAAGGTTTATAGGTCAGCTTTGTTACCAGCAGTTTTTCTTTTCCCATTTGATGCAGAAACTATTCTGGTATAAGATATTCAGAATTTCATAATTTTTCTCTGTGGGAGTGATGCATACATTTGATGCCATTCGTGTACTAAATTGTAATTTTGGGAATGCTGGAATAATTCCTACCAAGACTGTCTTAATTGTGCCATCTGACATTTGAATGTCATCCTGGTATTAGCTCATAATAAAAGATAAAAATAAATGAGTCAATTGTTCTTTTGAATATCCCTTTTTTTTTTTGTCTTGCTATCTAAAAGCTGAACTGCTGGAGAACATTTAGTATTTGAGTCCACTCTAACTATACAGTGGATGTTTACTTTGGGTCTGTTCTTTTTAATGTTAACTCCCAACCTGCTCTCACTGTTAATCAGAAAGTGCATCAAACATTGAGGGAGACTACTATTGGTCTTAAGACAGGTGCTTGAGTTTTGGTTGTTTTTTTAAAAGTTCTGTCTATGCAGCAGGATAGTTGCTCTTTCATTTTCCCAGTTTAGAGGGAAATCCTTTACCCTAAGGGGTAAAGGAGGAGAAGTTACTAAGAACAAGGCAAATTACTTAAATATTCTTCCTGCAGATCCTTGATGATATACTGTATGCAGTTCCTATATATGAACTTCTACAGATTGTTCTCTTCTAGATTAACTTGGCTTTGTAGCTGTCATCAAGAAACAAACTTGTGCTGCCTTAGTAGAAATAAAGGTAATCCCTATTCTCTTTTTCATCGTTCATAGTTTACTGGAACTAAATATACTCAACTGCTGAATCAGGTGGATGTGAATAGCAATTAAATGCAAATTTAAATTATGCTAATCCAAGTGACCTTTTTTGTTTGTTTATTTTTTTTTTTTTAGGAAGTAGCTAGGCCCTAAGTATAACTGTGGATCTAAATCATTGTCTTTCATGAAAGCTTTGAAGGGAAAGGGAGGGAAGAGGAATTCTGCTTAGAAATTACAGGACCTGACAGATGCTAGTTCTGATGAGTTTTGTCTTACCAAGGCTGGCACCTTTACCTAGGTTCTTGGGCTCTTAAAAAGTAGCTATTGGTTGCCATTTGTCATCCTCTTCTCTGTTCTGTCTCCTGCAGAGTCAGACGTGTGCTGGGTGTCTGTGTGTCTGTGTGTGTGGAAAGCAGGGCAGCCACCCTGGCCTGAGTGGGCTTGATAAGGAAGAGTTGCATCTTAATAGCATGATGCTGACAAGCGGATCAGAGAGGATGTCATTCATGGATGTAAGTTACTCACTTTTTTTCCTCTCTGTAACTAAGATAAGAATGACTTGTTTCATTTATGAAGTGTAAATCTAAACTGGTTGATCAAAATCTCTTTTTAGTTCTTTGTTTTTTAATAAAATGAGTTTGATAATATTACTGGGTTTGGATAATTTTCACTGCACCTTAAAGGGGAAAAAAAAATCATCAACAGAGAGAGAGAGAATAAAAGACAAATTGTTCCCTGGTCCCATCTCTGACCAATACCCACCCGTATTCTAGTAAGGTGGTGTTACTGCTATGTGGTAGACAAAAGACCAAAGGATCAGCAATGATCCGGGGTTGACTTCAAAGCACTGACATTGTATTTTGTTGTGCTCCATAAAATAGCCTTGGTGAGCTTTACAGGCTAGCTGGCACTGTCAAGTTCTTGTGTTTGTTGTTTTTTTTTTTTCCTTAACTCCAAGCATAATACTTCTAAATTAGTTTCCTGGTTGTTTTAATAATGCTGGCCTTGCATACAGTCCTTGACACCTTAATTCCTCAATGTACTGTATCTGTCTCAGATATTGAACTACCTGTTGAGGTAAGTAGTTCATAAATGCTTTTGTTCTATAGCAAAAGAATACTTACTTCAGGTTAATTTCTTTCAAATTGACCTGCATACTTTGAATGTGTATGTGTACAGCAGCATGGTTCTTGATCTGTAACTACCTTCCTAGTTCATCGTCGGTCTGCCAGTCCAAGCTATTGGTCCTAACGGACCCCTTCAGCTTTGCACAATCATAGAATCATAGATTCTGTGATGGAATGGCAAGCGTCCTTCTTGCTACTTCCTGCTGCGTAAGCAACGGGGCTGCTATTTACTCATCTTGGGGATAAGGCAGTAAGAAAGCGTACTTGTTTCTCGGATCTTTTTCTGTAGTCAGCAGGATAGTGGCTCTGCTTTCAGGACAACTGTTTGTATTAAGCAGCTGGTGCATCTCAGAGTCTGTACCTTCCCAGTTAATATTCCAGGAATGGACTAGGTCACTTAGACCTATTGTTCTAAAAGATTTTTGAAAGTCTGTCACAGAGTACTGGAATTCTGATGAATGGCTACCCATTACTAGTAGGCAATGAATTTTATCAATATTCAAGTATTAGGAAGTGTATTTCCTTGCTCTAACATCATGTCCAAGTCTAATGAATTTTTTTTTTTTCTCTGAGAGGACTTTTGAATTAAAAAGTGATTAAGCTGTTGATATATTAGTATTTCAGGAAAAGCTAACTGAGGATAAGTTACAGTTTTTATTTTGCCCAGTATTTTAGAAAGGGTTGGTTTTTACATCTGCCCTGATAAACTGTGTATTGGGCTTAGTCATGCATTTTACTCACACAAGCAAAGCTTTTTTTGAAGGTGCTATTTGTTGACTAAATTAAATACAGCACTCAAATTGTTTACACAGTACTCGCACAATACCTGTATGAAAGAAAAAAAAACTTAAACCAATGTTTAGCTAAACTGTATGTTCACGATTAGCTTTGGGAAAGTCTAAATATGATTGTTTAACCAAGTGAGCTGCCAAAGTCTCTGTGGGCCCATCAGAGATTCAGAATCCAACCTTAAGTTCCCCCTACTTTTTTTTGTTCCTTGACTGATTCAGTTCTTGTCCACCTCCCAAGGGAAGCTCTGCTGCAGCAGCAGTCTGAGTATCAGCGCTGATGAGATTTATATAACAGTTCTGATCTTGTATGAACTTTAAATGTAAGCAAAGGCATAGCTAGTCCTCTCTGAGGAAACAAAGAGCAGTTTCTTCTGACAATACTGGAGGTACAGGCACAAGCCTGTTACTCTGGCTGTGGCCAAGCTCCAATTCTCCCCTGCCACCCTCAGGACTGCTCGAAGACCATTTAGCTGCACGTTCTCCAAACCAAGTACCTCACCTGCTGGGAAGGGCTTCCATGAGAACCAGTCTCTTCTACTCCCATAAGTTTCCAATTACAGACTTAGAAACTGTTGCCTGTTTTCTTTAAGCTGGAGTCTTTTTCCCCAGTCACTCAGATACCGTGGTGGAACAATCATAGGGCACATTTACTCTGAACTGCAGTAAACTTCAAACAAAAATACAATTAGCAAATACACAGTATGCTATAGCAAAACCCAGGTTGAAGATAAAATGATACCTCTTAGCTTGAATCTTCCATCTCATTACATTTTTTATTTGGAATACTAAATTTTACTAGTATTACAGTTGTAGCTGTACCTTTAAGGGCACTCTCCCATCATGTCCTGTCAGCCCTATTAATCTGGCTGCGTCAGCTGCAACTTCATAGTACTCAGTCATCCCGCCTGGCCCTTTGAGTTGCTACAGCATTCATCAAGTAAGTGTGTAACTTTTTAATTCTGTTTTTTCCCAAATTCAGGAGTTTCCTAAAGGTACTCAGTTAAGACAAGCTCAAATTAAGGCCAACTCAATTTAACTTTGCTATAACAGAATAATGAGTGTTTTTTTCAGTCTTATCTGAATAGCAAGGTGAAATAAGACAAGCAGGAAAAAAAGTGAGATTATACATAAGTTAGCTCTATAATTAGCATAAAGACTAGTCATGAATAAATTGCAGCATTTGGAGTTTTTTTGTTTTTCAGAGACATTAGTTTAACAGGAAAAGTATACCTAGCAGTGAGCTGCTGTTATGTGCTTACATGTAAGTTAACACTGCAACAGTAATGAATCTTGTTTCTTTATTCAACATGCACCAAACAAATAGATTTAAATGCATTTATTCTCTCTGATTTTTATGCATACTACAAATTGCAAATATAGTATAAAATAGATTCTCCCCTGTAAGAAAATCTGGTTCCTGTTATGACAAAAATATAGTATTAAAGATTTGTTTTAAAAATACCAACTTTATAAAATGCTAAGTAAAAAACTAACATCAGTGGTTGGTTTATGTATTAAGCGCCAAAAATAGATTAGAAGTCTACAAGAACCTAAAGGGGAAACATCTTATTCTTGTGGCTTATCTCCAGGTACAGTGAGAAATAGCTGCTGTTACAGGTGCATGAATAAGAAGCTAATTCTGTCATCTACTGGGCAAGCATTAAAGGATCTTTAATGCCAAATGTGACAAGTAGCTCTAATTCTCACTGTAATCCAGAGTATAAAATGTGCTCATAATCTTAAAATTGGTAGGTTAACCTTTTGGTTTGAGTCATGTTAGAAGGATAAATACAATTTAGTACAGTCTCAAACGCTACTTAAACTTTTAAATAAAATGTTCAATTAAGAAGCTGCTGCAAGAAGTAATGCAGCATTTTTCAAGGACTTGATTGTTTCCTGTAAGAATCACAAGAGAAGCAATGCTGGCTTTTCTGCATTCATTCTGAAAACTTACTTTTCTATACTTAAGAAGGTCGAGTTAACATTTTCTGCACTGTTTTAAATACTGGAACATTTCATACAAGCATGATATCTAGAATTTGGAAACTTATTCCTTGTGCCACCTACAATTTAATCTGTAGTAAACTGAAAAACCTTAGCTTGAACAAACTGTAAAACAACTTGTTTGACATGCTTTAGAAAATCTGTAGATGCATAGATGTAGCTCCATCCTTCCACTTGTTAACATGGTCTGAAATAACAGTTCTGCAGAGTGGACAGGTTTTTTCTCTATTAAACCATAAAGAGATGCATTCTTCACAAAATGTGTGCTGTAATGAAAAGAATGAGAACTTAGAGCTTCTAAGCTCTTCCATTTATAAGACGGTATTATTTGCATAGCCTGATTTCTAAAAATAATCAGAAGACATACACTTACTAATCTAACTTTATGTTGTTCAAAATATTATGTTTGCAAAAAATAATTCTGATTATGTGTATTACCTGACAGATAAGCAGAATAGGCTTCTGAAATTCAGCTTGGCAGATTGAACAAATATCATCCGATTCAGAACACTGTCTCTTGCTAGCTGTCACCCCATAGTGCTGTAAAACAAGGTATTTTCAGCAGGTATTAGTTTTGGGGGTGGGGGGAAGCCAAAACAAAACACACAAATACCAGGTCAGAAAGGAATTGGGAATAAAGGCTGCTATGTCAGGAAAGCTATTCAATCCCTAATCCAACAAAATGTTGCTAAATTTTTTAATAGCTGTCCTGGGGTCTAAAGCTTATATGCTCCTACTTACCATGCTGTCTAGTTAGTATCTTCCCTGCTCACAGTTACTGGAAAAATCTGTAGCAGTTTTATTTTAACAGTGACCTCTGAGCAAAACACTGTGTTAAGTTCCAATCTGATCAAGATAGCACTTAGAAAATTAGAAGTGCTTTATTATTCTTTTAGTTCAATGACACTGTGCTCCAAAATGTTCCATACATTTTACTGCATGTATCTAGAAACTTAACAATTCTAACAGAAGTTACTTGCGTGTCAGTTATTCTGGCAAGCTTCAATTCTCGCTATATTTCAGCATAAAGCTCGGCCTGCATCCAACCAATATTTATTCCAGTTAAAAAGCAGGAAGCAGGACAGAAAGGGTATGCTGTTTCACATATGTTTATCTGAATAGACATGCAGAACAGATTTGGGGGGGCTGTTTTTGTTGTTGTTCAGATGACAATGTAATCACACAGTCAAGGAATTCAGACTGCAAAACAGGAGAACAAGGATACAGAGTTTACTTTAAAAATGCAGTTGTCTGTTGCTAGAACAGTACAAAGTAATATAGGAATGAGGTATTTAAAAAAGAGGTATTTTCATGTAAATTGGGTTTATTGTTTTGTCATAAGAGAATTCAGTACTCACTGGTCGTGTACAAAATATCCGTAAGACCTGCCTGAAGTTTCTTAATTGTCCAAAAAAGCTTAAAAGCTGAAATGGGAAAGAAAACCTGAGTTATGCTTAGTATTTTTCTCTGTGAAGTAAAAAGCTTCCAAGCTTTTGTGCAGATTCCAGCACTAGAAGTCCCACTGCTTGTTTGATGTTGACAGGAACATAAGTAAAGTTATAGTTTAGACTGACCCTATTTTAGTTGCTTAATATGTAACCAAACTATCAATTTAGCTTGAAGTTTTTTTCCCAGTAGGTGTCTGTTCTTTAAAAGAAAAAGTGTTGAGGTTCTGAAATGAAGCACTCAAGTTGAAATATATCAGCATTATGATATATGCAATAGTCTTTTTAGACTTGTAATTAAGACACCATAGCACTATAAAGTATTTTTCATGTTCAGAGCCAGACTTGTACTGAGTCTGGTTACATTTGGGGCAGATTAGCTCTTTGGTGAAGCAGACAGCCAGTATGAACACTTACGTTTAACTTGTGTAGCATCACACAGGACTCTAGCAGAGAGAAAATCTAGTTTCCTGGAAAATGCTGATTTTTTTAGCTATGAATTTTACCTTTATTTCTGCAAGCTCTTTTCCTCTATCTGATTAACAGTCTGATCAGTGTCTGATGTGAGGGGACCTATAGTAACAGTATTCTTTGCTATGCAACCCCAATCCATTCCCAGAACAGGTGCAGGAAAAAGATTATTTAGTGTCCTGAGCCAGTTTTCCTGTCAGTTTTGGAAGGCTGTATATCAGTTAAACTGAAGCATGGCCTTGCAAGTCCGTTCAAACGTAGGGGAACTTTCAGAAGTGTGTTAGTTCATGTGCCTCTAACCCTCCAGTGATAATTACTGCAAAATAGTTTGAGAGGAATATAAAGCTTACATACTTTTAGGATGAGGTAGAGAAGGCCCAGCAATATCCCAAGGGTCCATCCTAGTACACTGTCCAGCTCCCCATAGCCAATAAGATAACGGAACCAAACTGGTATGGGGACAAACATACGGTAATACTGGCAGAGTTCTTCTAACAGCATGTACCAGTAGCCCTAAGCAAGACATGCAAAGGAATCGCTCAAGATTTAAAACACAAAGGATTTTTAAAATATAGAGAAAAGATGCATAGTTATTCTTTTGAGTAACTTCCTCTCATAGTATCCTGAAACAACTAAATATGAAGCATGAAAAAGAATGAAGACCAGATGATGAGTCTCACCACAACTGTACAAGTAACAGTAACAAAACTGATTGCTGTACTGCAGAAAATCAAATTAGTAGGCTAAAACAGGATGGCTTTGTCAGATGCCTACCTATTTAACAATGCTATCAGACTTAATTTCATAAGCGTTAAAAAAGAAAAGTTACGTGAAAAGGAAAATAAAACAAATTTGGTCACGTAGATCAGCTTGTCATTAGCAGAGTTGTGTCCTGCATTCAGAATTAAAAAATGACTTAAGGCCCATTCTTTTGTTAGCAAACATAAATTACAAACTCTTTTCCTGTAAACATTACTTCATGCCTGTGTCAGAAGCCTTATCGTGTAATAATTAACTCCTATACAGGATGGGATGATAAGAAAATTGGGGGGCCGGGAAAGAAGCCTACAGTAGCTGGACTGAACAGGTCCAGAGTTTGACAACACCCTAAAAATTAATGAATAACAACTACAAAGCACAAGTGTCCTGCACAGAGCACTGTGTGCATGTGCATGTATAATCATAGATACTTAGCTTAGCTCTTGCTTTATTTCCTTAAGTTTGTCTTTAAAACTATTTATAATAGAGAAGGAAGTACTCTTTCTATAATGTACACTTGATAATGCCACAATTTGCCACTATTGACCAGATTCCTTCTTTAATTTAGCCACAGTTCAGGTCACATTGTTGGTGTAATGGAATTTTCAGTAACTATTTTTCGGATGTTATATCACTAGCTGTAGAAAAAAAACAGAGATCTTGATTATATTTAGAGAAATCAGTTGTACCTGAGAAAAACTTTTTCTGGTACATTTAAAAAGATAAAACCTACCAAAATATCCTGTTCAAATGCTACCACATGCAAACTGTATTTATTAATTTTTTTTTTTTAACCAGTACTAGTATTTGCTATTTTGACATAAAATTTAATTGGTTTTGCCTGTTTCACCTCGGGAAGCAGATAAAAATAAATACCCCACCAACCAGTGCAGGCTTCTGTGAAAATTATTAACCTTCACTGGTTTGAGGAATTAAGCTATGAATCAAATTCATTGATCTGACACAAATATTGCTTAAGTTTATTAACAAAAAAAATTCAGAATTACTTTTTGGAAGAGACAGAAAAAAGCTGTTTGCACGCGCAGATCTAAAAATCTTCCCATGTCAGTTACTGTCGAGTACATAAAAAATTCACTGTGCTTCGGCTGCTCCATGCTAACCACCTGTATACACATTCTTACATTGCAGCAAATAAAAGGTTTCTTCATCCCCCCCTACTTAGAGACAGAAATAAACCCATTTATCCAATGACATCATACAAGCAATTGTTTCAGATCAGACTGTAAACCTTCCTTAGCACCAAGCAGGGAAGAACATGAAATCCACAGGGTTTTCTCACCCACAGTGTAGTGGTGGATTATATACAGACCTTTAATTAAAAAGACTTTTCTCTGGGTAGAATTTAATAATTAGATAATTTTACCGTAAAAGAATCTTTATAAGGAAGCAAAAAGTAAAGCTTATTTCTTTACCTTGGATTTAAAGGACATCATAAAAGAAGGCACCAAGAGAATAAAGCACTTGAAGCCCATGAAGAGGAATTTCAGAATAAAGTCTGTGACTCCCACAATCCAAAGTACCTCCCAGAAATTCATAAAATCCACAGTAGGGTTTAAGAAGATTAAGCTACAAAAAGAATTATCAGAAGTTACTGGAGCACCCTATTTGGAGGAAAGCATAACCACAGATTATCACAGCAGGTTTAATTAAAAAAGGAAACCTGGTTTACATAGTGGAGAAATATTTGCTAAGAAAATTAACTCTATTGCAAATTGATCATTTATGATCTCTGACAACCTTTCAGTTTTTGAACCTTCCTTCCTGTATCTTCATCACAACCCTCATCCTCTAGAGATAGGCTTTCTTTCCCATTTTAGCAGTACAGCCTTCGACTGATCTATAGCCAAGACTGTAGCTACAGAATAGTAAGGGAAAAAAAAATAAATTGGAGACACAAACTCCATAGAGCCCCAGAATGCCATCTTCAGTATTCCAAAGGCAAGGTGCTACGGTCAAAGCGAGGAATCAAAACTCAAGTTATGTTCTCCATGGTACAGTACTGCCATTAAGCTGAGTATGGGGTCTAATCTTGCAAATTCCAACATGCTGTTTTTAAGGACAGCACCTGTTCAGTTTGGCCAAAGAGGAGGAATGGAGATTAAAATGAAAGCGAAATCAATGCCACAATTAAGAGAAAAACAGCAGCAGCCCAGATAAAATGCTCCCAGTTAATATTTAATTTTGAGTTATTTATGACGTGAGTAGAGATGTTCATCTACTTACCTGTAATACAGTGACTGAGAATGAAAGGTGTAATACAAGAGGAGAGATGATCCAGTTAGGTATACTAGTAACCAAGCACATTGCAACTTGGAGCACCGTTCCTGTAAGATAATCGTAAAGACATATTACAGTCCTTATCTCAGTATCAGTGTCTTAAATATAAAGCACTATGTCTGTTGCACCTGAACAGTTACTACTGGAGGATTTTATCTTAGTGGTTTTAGGCAAACAGAATAGGAGAACTCAATGGGAAGGTAAAGCAGAAATTTTAATGTTTTCAACATAACAATTTCTATGCGTATCAAGGTTTCTTCTACAACCAAACGCCCTCCCTCCACTCCGAAGAAACAACAGATTTTCCTTTGGCAGTGAACAGAGGCAGCTGAAAGTTTAAACTGTCAACTGCTATTTGATTCCACAAATATAGTTAAGAAGTTCTTCCATAAATTCCAAAAAGCTTTTATCAGTTGAAGTGATTTCAATATTCAAAGTTGGCAGAGGGCGAGGGGGGGAACTCTGGAATTTTGAAAACCTTATTTATCTGAGAAGCTCTACACTGTACAGAAGCATTAAGACTTGACCTCCATCTTGAAACCTTGACACCTAATATTATTAGGTAAATAAAACAGTATCTCCATTCACATTTCTTTTAAAAATTGATGGATAAAGGTCTTGGTTAACTTACAGAATTTTGTTGCATAGGATGATACTTACTCTTAGAAAAACCTGATTTACTATGCTTTTGTTTGCATACATATAAGTTGTTAGCAGCCCAATTCCAAGAGAAATGCCTATTAGGAAAAAAGGGTCAGTTATACACAGAAAATGAAAAAAAATTACTGAACTGGGTTAAAAAGCCATCCACTTCTAATATGTCTTTGTAATTACAATTAACAGCTCAGACTATCAAGCCAGAATAATTAAGCACATTGTACATATGCCAGCAAAGGAAACAGAAGCCACTGAAATGTAATTTAGTAAGTCTCTCTTTCTGATGAATAAAGCAAATAAAAATAAAGCTAAAAATAAACTGAATTCTATTTCAGGCATGGTTATTAGTATATCTCTTTGGGGGAGGATCTGTTCCCTCAGACCTTATTTTGTTATACTCTACCAATTATATGCTGCATGATCAATTTGACACACAGAATCAAGATATACGGCAGACTTTTGTGCAGCCACTGGAGGAGGTATCTGAGCTCTGAGAGGGAGCTGCTGCTGTGTTCCTCTGAGTCTGGAGTGGAGTCGTCAAGCCCCCCTGCTTCGCTGTGGGCATGTCCAAGTGAGTGACTTTGGGAACCCAGCCTTGAATGCCGAGAACTTGCATTTTCTCTGGCTTCTCCCACAGCAGAGTTTAGCTGTATGCGAACATCTCCGCTATGATGGCATGAGCTCTCTCCTGACAACCTCGCTGCGTGGGTGCTGTGAGAAGATGAAGAGTCGTCACCACTCCCTTGGATGTTGTGGAGATGACTGCAACTTGGTTGCATGGTGGGGTTTTTTTCTGGTCCAGATTCTTGCTATTTTGTCTCCTAGAATGGGATATAAAAAGTCACAGTTAAAGGAAGAGAGAACTAGTTCCAAGTGGGGAAAAAAAAAAAAAACAACAAAAAACCTAACACAAAAATACAACAGATTGTACTGAGTGAGTGCCTGCATGAAGTAAAGAAGATTCTCTTTCTGAGAGATACTGTCTTTCTTCACTCTGAAAGCTGGCATGCTGGGTTTGCACCCTCTTCTCCATGGGGCAATTTTTCGTGTGCCATATTAAAAGACTTCCTTTTGTGCACATGCACATTTTCTAGCCTGCAATGAACCTGACTGCCTTAGTAAAATCTAAAGATGCTTCAGTGCAAATCAGAACACCAAAAGCTGCTGAGTAGGAGACCAGCACTGTCTTGTACAGAAGAGATCTTAGAAGTGCTGCATAATTTAACAAAAATAATAACAACAGTAGGCCAAAGAAGGAGCAAACGATGAGAAGGAAGCAAAGAGTACATTTACATGCTTCTATAAAACGGTAAGCATTTGTTCAGAGACAAATCTAGTCAAAAGCCTGTGCATGCTCAAAACTGAGGGCCATTATGAGATTAATGAGATTATCCTGTCTGGGTGAGCAGAACCAGGTTAGTCCATTTTGTAAGAAGGATTTAAAAGAGCCTGGACCATATGGGATAGGTGAAAAAATTGCAGCCAACAAGGAGTAATCTAACAGTGAGACCACCCAAATGAGGTTTTATTTCTTTCTGTCAACATCTTTCTGTTGTCTTCTAGGGCAGTTTTTCACTTCTGCATCAGTCTTTACATTGGTCAAATAGTGTTAAATCTACTTCTCTGGACTGGTGTTACATGGGAGTAATGATTTTGGAGACTGCTCTGAAGCCAGATTTGGCACAATACTTGTTACTACCAAGTAATATTATTGAAACATTGGGAATTTGTTATAATTCTTTTTCAGGTATTCAAACTCTTCCCGATTCCTCTTTTGAAATTATTTTTTCCAAAGCTCAGCATACATACACAGCTAGTTTCACTGGGGATAAAAAAAGGTAAAGCAAAATTGCTTTTGCAGTGCAAGAAGTTCTTAATATATTTGCACAAACCTGGAATTCTTTAGCCTTTAAAATGGAGATTTGATTAGATGAGTCAATTGCATGAATTTAAATAACACCCGAGTAGGGGAACTTACTACCATTTAGAAATGCTGCTGCTACTACTGTATTTTTGTTGGCCAAAGATTACATCATACTTGAATCCAGCCAAAATTCACGTTCTGCAATTTTATGCACACAAATAAAGCCAATAAACTGGAGACAGTACTGACTTGCACGGACAGTATTACTCAGTGTGTCTGCAGGATCAGGCCACGAATGCCGTTTTTTAAAAGGGGGGGAATAAAAGAAAAAAAAAAAATCTCATTATCACTCCTCAGTTAGTGGTTTAGGGCCTGCTTCTGCAAAAACTGACAGTGCAGTGTTTAAAAAAAGTGAGCGATCCCATTGTTCAAGTAATGCAGCTTCCCTTGGCACTCTGCCGAACAAACTTTCCAGTAACTAAGTTATTAAACGCAATTTCAAAGCGTAAGAAATCCGCACGCAGCGGACAGCTTCCAGAATTTCTCTCCCGCCCCCCCAATTAAATAAGAGAAGGTCTTTGACAAAGGCTCCTCTCCTCCAGCATTCCCCGTCTCTTTCTGTCCGCTGCCTCCCACCGCACCTGGGGAGAGGCTTTCAGGCCGCTGCTCGGCTCCCTCCCGCCGGCCGCTGGGCCGCGGCCGCCTGCCCCGCGCCCCTCGCAGGGCCGCGCCGCGCC